>OX596365.1:11200000-11517663 GCA_951394395.1 Colostygia pectinataria
GGTTACAATCCGATTTCAATCAGCGAACTGTCAATAAGCTGTCACATTCACACAAAATACGTCAGTTTTTGATTGAAACCAAATGAAATCGATTACAACCGAATAACGCAATTGGATGCAATATCGCTGGTTTGTTCATCCAGCTCTGTCCGCTTAGGGTGACAGATCGCACAAAAAAAGTTTCTCACTCTTTTTGCAATTTGACAGATCTACCTATTTTTTAAAGATCTGTATGTCTCTCTGTTTTCGTAGGCAGAACCACAACCTTTACAAGCTGCATTTGTAGTGAGGTCATTGGCCGCAACAGGTACTGCATTACCATCTCAAGAACTAGAAGCGATCAACAAGTGGCTACTCGAATTCCGGCTCGAAGGGCCAAAGCCGCGTCGCGGGAGCTGTTTGCGTAGCGGGGCGTTTGTCGGCAGCGTGTCACCGTGTGCGGTCCTCAAGGGCCCTCGATGGACAGATGGGTAAAAATAGCGGACATATTATACGGACAAGCGTGAGGGAATTTGCGCGTGAAGGGTTCCGTAGTGGAGCAGAATAAATAACTTCAGAGATTCATTTTAAAAATGGATGTTTTCACGTACCGGTATATCGGAGAAATATATAGAGTCGAAACAGTGTCGGTACCTCTTCACCGACATACCGGTACGTGAACACACCCATTTTTTTAAATGAATGATATAGTTCACGATACTTTTATTAGTTCGTATAACTTTAGAGATCTTATCGATACTATTTTATGGATTAAAAAGTTTACTAATTAAATTTGCACTAAATAAAGTTTGTATGAGTCAGTATCTCAGGTGACGAAGCTAGTAGGCAGCCTCAAAAAAACTCTGCTATAGCCTATACTAAAAAGCCGGGCGGGGCCAACATCTTAACGTGCCCTCCGAAGCACAGACTAGCAGAAGCATTATTAGGAGTTACTGAAAGAACAATACATATTTTTAATTTTTATGTTTGCTTAAAAAAATATTATATCATGTATTATTATGATATGTACTTACCTATATTATTTGTTGACGTTATTTTTTATTAGTCAGTTCATAAATAGGGTTGTTCAAGCAGAAAATTAAATGAGACTGGAAAAAAAACATTTCGTTTTCGCACTATTTTTGTTTTATATGTAGAGATCCCTAAAAATGTTCTCAGTTTACTTAATTTTTGTTCCGTCTTTGACCTCGATTAATTTCTCTCTTGGCCTTATTAATCAGTTCTTCTGATGGAGAAAGGAGAAAGTAAGTAATGTTGTTATTTTCACTAAAGTTATATAAAGTTAAGTAAAGTTAAGTTGGCGTCTCATAGTTTTTTTTTATTTGACGACCTATCGAGGATGTGGCGCGGCAGGTGAAGGTCTGCCTGTGACGCAGAAGGTTGCGGGTGCAAATACCGCCTTGTGACAAATGTTTGTACGATCTGCAAATATATGTTCTGAGTGTGTGTTTTGGTGGGTGGGTATTTTCTATGTATAATAAAAAAATATCTATCTATGTATTGTATTGTTTACACAAGCTCTGCTTAGCTTGGGGCTAAATGATGCTGTGAGGATTATCCAGCATATTTAAAGCTAAAGTAAAAAAGGCTAGAGTTAACAGGTTCTTTCTAGGCAAGCGTGCTCCATCATCGACCACACCATCACTTACCATCAGGTGAGGTGGTGGTCAAACGCTTGTTCAATAAAAAAATATATATTTGAAATCGACATCAGTAATAGTTACGTAAAAAAACATAACTCATCCAACAGTCACATACATAATCCTGGCCTAACACTAGGATTCCCTGTATTCTGGGTATTTGAAGCTACGTGTACCTTGGTGCCACAAAACTCAGAAATGGAACAAAATATTGGGGATCATGTAAATCTCCCAGCCAGCGGAAACAGAACCAGGCACTCGACTACCGCGCCACCGAGTTGGGCAAAAACAGACAAAGCATATAAAATGACCGAAATACTCCTACGTTTAGAATACCCTTGTATTCAGTAAGATAACTCTAGCTCCGGACTCATTTGGCATGTTAGGTCTAGGTAACCCTTTGGTCAGTCAACTCCATTAAATTATCGGCTAGTCTATAACTCCTTTGGTCTATTTCTTCTTGACAACCCCAAACAAAATGACAAGACAAATGAACACCAAATCTCGAAGGTCCACAGGCCAGCTGGCCTTACGAACCCGCAGTTAACCCCTGTAAGCAGTGTCGAACTATTCGGCCATTACTCATGCGCCGCTAATTATCGACACGTCCCTTCCCGGCGCGTGCCACTGTCGAGGAGATCAGCCAGGGATTCTAAAACTTGTTATTATTTGAACACCTTACCTATAGATACATGGTTATTTGCTTAACCTGGTAGTAGGACTCGTCAGCAAGAGTCTGTCTTGGTATGCATCGCATCACCGTTTTGCCAGATTGCCAGGGATTATTTCTTTATGCAGTGCAAGTATTACTGAGTTACGTTTGAAAAACAATGTGGCAAGTAAAGATTTTCTTCTCCTATCTGGTAGAACTCTTCGTAAAACTGTGATAGAGTACGTTTTATAAAGGAAATTCCATTCAATTCCTACGGTAAAGCACCAACCCTCTCATTTTTCTGGCAGATTGTTTAGCAAGAGTTCATTTTGGTAGGCTCCACCCCGTAGTGCCAGATATTCTGCCTTCAAGCAGCATTAATGTGTTTTACCCAACAAAGATACCTTTTTACCGGTCCTTACCCGTGGTCCACCTTTCTAGATCACCTAGGTGTAACACGGGCATACCTTGATGTTTTGTTGTGGTACTCTCCAATTGCCAACTAACCTCACCTGTATGTTAGTTAAGTCTCCAAGTTTAAGATCCAGGGTTCAGTAAATGCGCCGGAGCAGCTTCGCGACGCAATTTGTAACTGTGCGGCAGCGTTACGGAGGTAATTTTGATTTGTACCGTTATTTTTAGACATCCGCGCGGCGGCAGCTGGACCTCTTAATGGTATTTGTGGAGCAAGTATTTTAATTAACGGCAACACCGCTTGGCGAATATTGATTTCTGTAATAGCTTTGTTTAAGTTAATGATGAGCGCTGCAAAACCTCTGGGTTTAGAACTCTTGTGCACCGACGACGGTACGGAGATAAATGAACTAAATAAAGTTTAATTAGCTAAACTGGTAGGCCAATTTTTCGATCGTAATATTAAACTAAACACTACTTGGATTCATTCGACAACACTTGTCTTTAAAGCGGTCGCAGGATGTGGAGGATTCAAGATCGGTTGTCGTGGGATTCTTTGGGGAGGCATAATGTCAATAGTTGTCATCTGTTGGCTGATTTATGATTATGGTGAAACACCACTAATCATAATTGTGTTTAGGAATAAGCACTTCAACAAAACTGATGTCACCAATATGACCTGATCGATTATTTTTAAAAGTCCATGTGTTTTGACAACTTATGTTGTAAGTACCGTTGCGTGTACGCATCTGCAGACGGTAGCCGGCAGGGAGGAGCAGAGGGGGGCGGGAGTGTTTGCCGCCATTACTCTGTTGACAGTGCGGGCCCGGCTAATGCGTGCGCAAACAGTCATGTCGCTTGCTTGGGAACAGATTTTGTAGAGAGAATTAATAGTTTAAATCACGTTTAAATGAATGAGAAATCTTTACATATAAGAGGAATTCGTTTATTCCATCCAGTCCTACCAGTAGTTCGATAGTCGAACTGTTTGGATGTTTTTTTCCAAATTGTTATACTGACGGATCGAACTATTTGGAAACATGGATTTTATTCCAAATAGAACTACTAACCTCCGAAGTACAGTCAGTACAGTCTTGATTGAAACAAATACTAAATTTCTGGCGCTTCGGCGGCCGCTGCATTATGATTAACTATCATTATGGTCAACCTTCTGATGTTCTAACTGTTGGAAGACTGGCCTACACTCGTGCGAGAATGATTAGGTCATACTTACATAATACCACGCGAACGTGGCTTACGCGGCAAACGAAGGTTTATAGATTCTGATGGCATTGTTACGTCTTTGGAATATCAGTTCTTGGACAAGCCGGTGCTTGGTACACCATTGTTTTCTTTTACCGTTTGAGAGAGTTGGTATTGTGAGAATTAAACTCTTTGATTAAAAAATCCATGCACGATGAAACATTGCTGTGTTCCGGTGTGAAGGGTATGGTTTCCGGTGAAATTACTGCCACACGAGGCTTTCGATCTTAGCCTCTTAGGTGGCAACCCGCGAGTTATACCTCTGGTATTGCAAGCGTCCATAGGCTGCGGTAACCGCTTACCATCTTGTGGGCCGTACGCTTAGTTGCCACTTCAATTGTATAAAAATAAAGACCGGTTTCGAGTTCCGTTTCTTTTAATAATCAGCTTTTGATTCCAAAAACTTATAGTAGCAGTCGTCCAAGGTCAAAGGTTGTCCTATGAACTCCATCCTAGGGTTGACACACCCTGAGACCACACCTACTTACCGGAAAGCGTAGGTGTTGTCAACGCAAACCAAATACTTGTGCCTATAGCATTTGGTAGTATTGATATTATGTAAATTCGTTCTGGTGGTCAAACATGAGGAAAGCATCGTTTTTATAATGAGATCCAAAATTTTCGGACTGTCAAATTGGAACCACTCGTTTTGCTTTAGGCCATCAAACGCCTCCGCTAGGCTACCTCAGTCGAATATCTTTGATCTTGAACACAATAACAAATATTACAGTTAAAAAATAATAATAATAATATAAATAATAACAATATAATATATAATAATAATGCTGGACAATCCACACAGCATCATCTAGCCCCAAGGTAAGCTGCTGTTAAACAGAGCTGTGTTATGGGTAGGTATACAATACATAATATAGATAGATATTTTATATATGGAAAATACCCAGAACACCCGGGACAAATATTTGTAGTTCGTACAAACATTTGACACGAGGCGGGAATCGAAACCGCAACCTCCGCGTCGCAGGCGGACCTGCGCCCGCTGTGCCACATCGGTCGTCAAAAAACAACAGTTACAAGTTTTTGTACAGAAATGGCTAAAATGAAGTCCGCTATGTGGTAGTAATTTTCACCATCCCATTGTCACTACTTATCGAAAAAAAACTGTAGGTCCCGGCATGTTGTTAAGCAACAAAGTCCTAGTACGGAATCCTGAGGTCCGAATCCGTCTCGGCTTACCTCGGTCTGCCTTCGCCAATTTTTTGCCCTAATGGGTGGAAATTTTGATGCTTGATTTATATTTTCACCCTATGTAGGTAGAGGTACCACCAATGTAAATACAATAAAACTATTGAGTATTGAGATTCTTCCTCGCACTTGTCTGTATTTACTTTAGAAAGAGTTAGAACTTATGAAGCTGTGATAAAAAATTACCAAAGTTATAAACGCTAAAATAATTGATAGATTTGTTACTTTGCGGAAATCCATTACAAGATAAAAAACAGACGAAAAATCTCTAGTACTATTCCGCTTAATAAACGGAAATAAACGGGTTAAGCGGAATAGTACTAGAGATTTTTCGTCTGTTTTTTATGTTATAATTTTACACTGTTAGCAGTTACACAACGATAAGTCCTTGATTCCGAAATGCTTTTGTTATTTTATGACGCTTGCGTATGCAATCTAATAATTTTACCTATTAATTTGTACCTACCTAAGTTCTCATTTTAATAAAAAAGTAAGTAAGTAAGTTCGTATGAGTCAGTGGCCAACTAATAAGTAAATTGTAAATTCGGGAATAAAGCTCTTTTATCCTTTGCCGTAGTTAGGGATTGGTAGGTATTTTATACGTCCATGATTATATCAAATTGTTGTTCGAAATTTGAATCTAGAATCTAGAATAGAAATGCAAACTTTTTCTTTAACATGCGATCTCTTTACATTTTTTGTTGATGTGTGTAGAGAACTCTTTCACTGCCAATCACTTTGAAAAAATAGTGCTGCACCCTTACAGGTATTTTATTTGTCGATAGTCAGCCTCGGCGCAGATCAAATGTTTGGCTTCGGTAGCGGAGCAGTCTTCAGACAAACAGAGGACGCAAGATATTAGAAGTGTTGTGCCGAGCGTGTAGCTGCATAAAATATAGTGTTGAATGCCTATTTTCATGCATACAGAGCTTTCGCTCCTGTAACTCTTGCACCTTCTAGATCTAGAGAGCTTTACCTATCCAGAGCCACATCAATCAATGTTCAATCAAGAAGATCAATCAAGCAGCCAATGTTGCAATTTTTTTATCAAATACATCTATTTTATACAATACAATTGATTTACTCATTGCATACAATAGAAAAAACGTAATAAATGCATACAATATGTAATGTGTTCAGAACCATCACAACGAGGAAAATGTTACTTAACTCTTAAGTAAAAGATGCACATGAGTATAGTAAAAAAATAAGCATGTAAACATTAACCTTCTATAAGTAAGTCAAATTAACAGGAAATTGTAACATTATTCGCTGTTTGCTGAAGTGCTTATAAGCCCGACTCCTGTCTTTGGAGTCAGGTTACCGTAATCCCTATTAGACCCTACAAATGGGGCTATGTTTGTCAGTTTGTACATTTGCTTGGCGAGACAACAAGCAAATAGGACTGGGATGCAAACATGAAGTTGAAATAATTCAATAGACGCCACCAAAGTTTTTTTATTTTAACAAGTACCCAGAAGATCATAATTGTTTGACCGTTGCAGTATAACCCAATGCAATTATTTATAATCATATTATTAATTACTGTTAGCATTCGCGAATCATCGTCCAGCTAAATAGAACGATGATTAGCGGACTGTAGCTGGTAGAAAGTTGATAAAAAGAGGAAAAGAATCACGCTCAGTTGCGCGCCTTGGTTCCTTCGTCCAGCAAGGAACTAATAAGTGATGATGATGATGATGACGAAATTTAAAATCATTTTTACATATTTAAAGCATCAAATAACAAAAGAAAAAAATAAAAATCTATTTTATTTGTAAACTTCAGTAGCGGTCCTTTGTTTGCGCTGCGCCTGCGCCGACGCATCAACGCGGACGGGGCCGAAGTAGGCCTTCTCACTGCTATTATTCTGTGACTGCAAACAGTGCAAACAAACAGACAAACGAGCGTTTGTTTGTCCCATTAACTTACGAGATTGCTTCTAGTCAGGGCATCAGTTTAAATCAATTTATTAAGCCTGAATAAGGGATCGCGTTTTTACGTAGTACTAATATTTATTCTGTGACTCTACTACAAGAGAGTTGACCTGTAGATTAACAAATTGCACCAAAACTTTTGATTAATAATATTTAACGTTGTAATGAAATTATTCTAATTTTTTGCAGGCCAAAATTATTTTTAATTCCTTTTTATTCAAGAGACAAATACAAGTCGAGACCGGACGACTCGATAACCCGCCAAAATAACTACAATAAACCTATTATTATTAGGTATAGGTCGCACAGCGGATCTAGGCTTCCGTGAAGTTAGCCGTTTGTGATGCGCAGATACAATTTAGTTTGAAAAAGCTCCATTGCGCATCGAAACGGCTAATTTCACTACGGCCGAGATCCGTCGTGAGACCTATACTGTTTCGATCTTATTACAAAGAATTTTACAGTACGAGCTAACATAATTACTGTCCATGTGATAGGTAATTAAAACTAAGCTCTTTCTTTTCTAGCCCCCTGCATATATAAATATACCTGGTAGTAGGACTCTTCAGCAAGAGTCCGTCTTGGTGGGTACCACCGCAGTGTCAGATATTCTACCTCCAAGCAGTAGTGTGCAAGCTGCACTGTGTTTAGGTTTGAAGGGCACTGTAGCAAGTGGAATTACTGGGCGAAAGAGACTTAACAACAATGTCTCGGGGTGATAAGCGCAGTGCAGTGCCACGCAAACACTTAAAATTTTAAGCTTTGGGTGGCACTGCATCTGTAATAGTCAGGCGTGGTGCTTAACATCAGGTGGGCGCCTTGATTGTCTTATCACTTGCTGACATAAAAAAAAAATGCTTAGATAAGTTTAAAAACTTCGGAAGTAGAGCCAGCTCATTATTCTACAATACTTCCTTCTATTGAAGTTATTTTGTTGATCACATAAACAACCAACAGTAGGTAAGTATGTAATAAGCTAATGCGCACAGTTCGAAACCACAGAACCAAATCAGTTTACTATTTTCGAATATAATTAAGCTGATAAAAATCTAACAGTTTCACGTAATTATGTATGTGAGCTGATTACGCGTATTATAATGTTTATTAACGTATGTGTTGTGTGGTGTGGCTCGTGCTGTTCGACGCGGCGGATAACCTATCGATAACCGCAGATAATCGCCGACCTCTTGCCTCTTTGTCGATATTAGAGCGCTACATCACTATTTTTTGAGCTTTTGTACCGTAAAAAGACCACCAAAATCATGATTTCTATACATATTGTGCATATTGTATTCTATTTTATTAAGCTACGCCAACTGGATTACGAACGTTAATCAAATTACATTCCAAAACAACTTTCCATGAAATTTGTACCAATTACTGTGCTTGGCCTGTAGGAAGCATGCATTTTTATAAAAATAGACAACAGATAATAATTATACAGGGTATGTTAAAAGACTACAATCTAAAACTGGGGGGCAATCAGACCATGATTCTGAAACCAAAAAAAAACACGAAAAAATAATGTTGACTAGATCTTTTAATTGTTTCTAGTTACATACGCATATAACTGCATAGTACGACCACATCAATCTTATTATCTCCACCCCCTTTCGTTTTCGGCAGTCGTCTTTTTACACCCTATATAAATTTAATTTAGCTAGAGCTACTGCATTTCAACCGTAGCTGGTTGAAATACAATAAAAATATTATACAAAAATAAATACTTATTAAGTACCTTTTATTAATTCATATCCTGCACAAGGTTTTTCCTCGCTGAGACCTCAACTATTACAGCCGTGACCCAAGCATACCCCTTCGTAGTGGTAGAGTTCTTTGTGATGAAACTCATTCAGGAAAGTACTACCCACACCTATGTTTGCCGCGAAGTATTCACCTTAACCTACACACACTACGCACCATCATTTAGTAGACAGACAGCCTCACAAAAAGAATACGGACAATCAATTGTTTTTCAGTTAATACCACTAGTGACGCGCGTCGCAGTATCGTTGATCGATAACCCCAGCCCCTTTGAACCATCGATAACCTGTTAAGTGCAACTGTGCTACACTAATGATCTAGTGCAGGTATTTATTTATACCCAAATACTGTTAAAACACGGAAAAAACTGTAATAGGTTATCTGCGTGAACTTTTGTTTAGGATGTAAAAAAATTGAGATTGTTAACGTCTCTCTACATTATGAAGGTCATTATTGCCGACTATTTATTACTATTAATAAATGACTGTTAGAAATTGTGTATTATTAATTATTACTGACTATTATCATGAAGCAGGCAAACCATCGTTCTCGGTTAGATGTCAACGACGCAACAGCGGTGGCAAGCAGCGTCTGACGGTGCCGGCGGCGCATTTAACTAAAAGTTAACTAAGTAAGTACCTTTATCAACTTGTATAATAATAGTATACCAATGTTTAGTATAGTTATCCTCCGACTGTACCCGCACATACCTAATCTACTAGTAGTTCTGCGTACAGGAGACTTCGCGAGCATAAGCTAAAAGTGAGCAACTTGCTGTATTTTGAGGAGCTATTCTGCTCATCACGCTAGATCCCCATCAGAACAAACCAAATTTTTATGAGTTCACTCAAAAATAAAAAATATAAAAAAAAACATTTTAATTAATCAGATCTTATGGTGGATATTCAGCAGCCCCGTTAAGCAGTCGGTCTCGGCGTTTCCAAAGTTGTTAGGCCATGACAGAGGCATTCGGGCGGCCTAGAAACTCGGTCACCAGAGTTGGCCGCTGACTCATACGAACTTACTTACTTTAGCAGCCCTCTTTTTGCCCTTTTTGGAAGAAATCAAAATTCCCGACGTCATAAAATTATATAATACTGTGAAACCTGTATGTCAAGGATAGTTTTTTCCAGATCTGTTGTAAAATAAGACTTGTAGAGGACAAACTTGTAGGTATATCTATAACAGTGCAACAAACCAACGAATGTACCTACAAACTGACAGTAGTCAAGCAAAAAGCAGAGATGATTCGCTCGCTTCGTTTACTCGTTCAATTAACAAACGTGTAAGCACTACGTTATTATGTAAAGGTGATAGGTAAAAGGGAATGACGCACGTCTCTCCGATGACCCGCGACGGCCCGCACTCTTCGACGTGAGAGAATGACCTACGATATCGATAACATCACACCACACCACTATCTATTTGTAGTCAGCACTGGCGTGATAAGATATGGCGTTCATTAACAAAATTCGTCAGAAATCACTAGGGGGCAGTCTAGGTTCCTTCGATAATTATATGACCATTAGTTTAATTATTGAAATTGTATTAACGCATGGGTTTTGATTATTTTGCGTATGGGGTTGATAAAATAAGTAAAGTTCGTATGAGTCCGTGGCCAACTTTGCTGACAGAGTTTCTAGGCCGACCGAAGGCCTATGTCATAGCTTAACAACTTTGAAAAAGCCGGGACCGGCTGCTTAACGGGGCTCACGAAAGCGCTCAGTTGAAATTGACACTGGCGGTCACCCATCCAAATGATGACCACGCGGAATCGCCAGCTACGTCACGAGCGCTCCTATGGGGTTGGTAATAGGTAGATATAGATGTTAGATGTAGTAACCTGTGGAGATCTTTTATAAAAGAGGTCACAAACGTACCTATCTATCTAAATAGATACACATTTTTACTTTTTTACGCTTCTTCTTCTTTTTGTGTCAAAATAGATTCCTCAAACTCTTAGAGTAGTAGAGTTCTTTGTGATAAAGCTCGTCCGGGGAAGGACTACCACCATACCTATTTCTGCCGCCAAGCAGTAATGCTCGCATTGCTGTGTTCCGGTTCGAAGGGTACTTACCATCTAAGGTCTTAGGGTAGTAACACGCAAGTGATATCTATGATGTTGCATGCGTACATAGGCTACGGTAACCTCTGACCATCAAGTGGGCCGTACGCTTGGTTACCACTTTAGTAGTATATAAAAAAAACAGTTTACTGTATTTCAAGGAGCTATTCCGCTCATCACGCTGAAGATCCTCATCAACATGATGTACAAGATTTGTACACGAGTTCCAACAAGTCGACCTTTTTGCTGACAATCTATGCACTTTCAAATCAAAATAACTTATTCCACTCAGACACAAAATAGTACACTTGGAAAAGTCATTATGGTAGGTAAATACACTGATTATAATGTTAATATTATTCTTAATTTTTCATTTAAGAAAGCAAGTGGTTTGGTAGTAATACTGTAAACTTTTCCTAAATAAATAAATCTAAATATAAATCTAAAATCAAATCTTCACTAAATTTTTCTGAGCCGTGTTTGGAAACCCTGATTATGCGAACTCTACATTGTATTGTAGAGTATTTAAATAGTGTGAATTTACCTTTATTGGAGCGACCGGCGCGCGCAGGCGCATTTTCCAGAGTTGTAATTTTAGTTTTAGCTGATAATGATAGCGGGACGAATAAATGCTTTTTTAATATCGTGGGCCGAAAACTCGAGACGAATATGACATAAGGAGTAGGTATGTCATTTATGTAGTTGGTTTAGAAAATTCAGGGGATATTTTGTTATATTTCCGACGGATGCAGACTTTTCCTTAGACTTATTTATAACTGAACTGACCTAAATATAATGGTGATTTTTAATAATTTGATTCATGTAATAGAGTAAAAGCGCAATATACTTGTCTTAACATTATTATTTACTTATTTTAAGGGAGACGGTTATTTATTTAACTACTAAAGTAGGTACCTAATAGACATTTTTTAAGTTATTATTTAAATATATATCAGTGGTATTTGAAAGCTCATAAGATGATCACTAAATAATATCAAAACAAAATCTACGTGCCTGAAAAAAATCAGTGTAGGTAGTACTGACCAGTATCCATGGCACCCATGTAGCCCACGGCGGCGGCGGCCGCGTGCAAGGCGCCGTACTCTTTGCCGTCCATGCCGCCCAGCATCATGCACTCTCACTGCACCATCCGCGTCCGCACCGATACACACCGAGCCGCGCGTCAGCCCCGGAGCGCGCCCTCGCCGCTTGTGAGCCGGCGCCGGCGCACGCACCCCCGCCCCGCCCGCCCGCCGCCATTGGCGCGCGTCGCCCAATCACCGCGCTTCATTTCAAACGCTTTCCTTTTTCCATGTCGCGTTATATTTGAAGCGTGCTGATGCAACTTGGTGCTGCACCGTTGGATTTGCGACCTTATCGGGGGGGTGGAGAGTTGTGTGTTGGATCGGGTGTGGTGTAGAAATATGTCTGTTTTCCCATTCGGTCGGTTGCGCTCGGGCGGCGCGCGCGACGAGAGCCGAGGGAAATGCGTCCCGCTCGAGTAGGCAGGGTACGCTGACGCTCAGCCGGCTGGTGGGCGCGACTCTTAACAACGTACACGCACTAGGTACTGTTATGTAACCCTGTGACGAATGTGTCGTGTATATGGCGTTTGTAATTGATATTTTTATGTTCGTTAAATTGTATTTCTAACACGCTTATGGTTTCACTTCCACTCGGCTAAATTAACACACGTGTTTTAGCTTGCGTGGTACTTCGGTGTGCTATGAGAGTTTTTTATGTTTTGTAAATAACTTATCGCGATATCTTACTATCCTACTAGCGATATCTTATTATGACTTGCTTGCTTGACACCATTTGAACCGGACTGACTATTTACCTACATTAAGTAAGAAGAAGGTAGGTACATAGCACTTAAACTGAAGGCTCTGCCCTACTTAGTACAGATATTAAATATATTGTAAGCTGTGGAGTTAGATTTTGGAGTAAAAGTAGAGAAGGGGTCTACTCTTGAAAGCGCCAAACGATAATCGTGGCAAATATCATACAATCCAGCTTATGTCGGTGACTACTAAGTTCAGAGCATTCTCGGACATAAGCGGAACCACGGAAACTGTCACGATAGTATCGCTTTTGTCCGCAAGAGTCGAACCTCTGGGTAGAGCAGAGGTTACTTTCGTTGAAATGAGTTGCTGTTGATTCGGATGAAATTAATTGGGACTCTGTGTCCCAATTGACACTTTTGATTATATTAGACTTAGTTTCTTATAAATTTGGCAACCGACTGAGAATAGTTAGATCACAATATAATGCAACAAAGTTAGTACAGGAAAACTAAGTATCTACCTACCACTACTTAGTGGATTACTTACTTACCATTTGGATGGGTGACCGCCAGTGGCAATTTCAACTGAGCGCTTCGGAGAGCACGTTAAGCAGTCGGTCCCGGCTTTTTCAAAGTTGTTTGGCCATGACAGAGGCCTTTGGGCGTCCTAGAAACTCTGTCACTAGAGTTGGCCACTGACGACGGACTTCATACGAACGAACGAACTACTTAGTATTTTTGTAAAAGCAGTGCAGTGAGAATTTTCCGCGCTATTGTTACAAATTTGTCCCAAGGCGGGAATCGAACCCGCAACCTCCGCGTCGCAGGCGGACCTTCGCCCACCGCGCCACATTGGTCGTCAAATTATAATTATTATTATTATAACGAAACCAGATGTACTCTAGTGTTCCTTTGGCCAATAAATATTGACTATGTCTTTGACTAGACATCTGATTAAATTAATTCCCTGCAGCCTCACACAAGTTCAGCTCACAATCAACACGTGACAGAGCAGTAGCGCAGTCATTACAGTTAGCGTGCATAATCACACAAAAAGGTCTCAGTCGCGCCGCCGCAGCCGACGGCCGTATTTCTGTTAATTACCACAAATATGTCGCACAATACAAAAACTGCTTGATAAAAACGTATGCTGTCGGCGAGTGGAAACAAATTGCTGGTGCGCAAATGATGCGCGCAGAGCTGCAGACTCAAACGCGCCGCGTTCTGACTGTTGACCTTTATCTGTGGGTTAGTGTCAAAATCTCCTTTGAAAATCCCCTTTGAAGGGGATTTTGGGAGTTTTAGTGTCAAAATCCCCTTTGAAGCCTAACTCACATAAAGGGGATTTTGAAACAAAAAAAATCCCTAAATCCCCTTTGAAGGGTAATTCCTATTTACTATTCTATGAAATCTTTCAATAAAATACCTAAATTATTATATAAATATTATGTTGAATAGAATAACTGAATAGAAGAATTTTCCTTTGAAGGGAAAATCATTATTTTTGTACTCTTCTGATATATCAATGAAATGCAGATTTATTTTAAAAAATCACTGTATATATACAAGAGGTGATTGACTAGTATACAATAATTATATCCTCAGACAAGTCTGAGGTTATATCATGGGGGCTTAATCGCTATAACATAGAAAATTCCTTACCAATAACGTGTAACTTAGTAACGTGTTCTATACGTGCCATGGTGTGGAATTGTAAAATGGTTTTCCGTATCTGTGTTGTTTCAATAGCGATAGTTTCGCTATCGATAGGTTGACTTTGAAAACAGTCAGACGAGCCCTAAAACGTGGCTCGTCGACAACCATTCCACACAGATATCGTAACGAGCCCGCGTTTGGTCATAGCGAATAAGGGTATTGTTATAGAGCTTGTGTGGTGTTGGTGCATGGAGCAAGATCAGTGAACGAACTGTGTATTAAGCACTTACATTATACGCATTTCTTTCAATTATATAAGGTCATTCATTATCAACCTGACAAACTTAAGGGGTAGGTTCCACACATTAAAAAAAAAACTTGTACTTTTTTTTTTCTAAACGTTTTTTTTTGTTATATTTAAAAAAAATACGTAACTCTGCTTAATTATTAGTTATCCTTGTTAGAAATCGAAAAGGCAGCGCTCGGCACGTATCAGTGACCCGCGCGTCAATGAACCACGCGTCAAGAGCCCGCGCGTCCTTGACCCGCTACGGGGCGCGCACACTTGAATATTTCATTATTACGTCGCTTAACTTGATTCCCAACAATAATAAATAATAATTGAGCGGAAAAACGTAATCGATTTTTTTTTGTTTACTTGGGATTTTTAAGACAAAATATGCGTAAAAAAATATTATAGGTACATATATTTTTTTTATAATGTGTGGAACCTATCCCTTAAGTTTGTCAGGTTGATAATGAATGACCCTGTATAGCTTAAACAAAAAAAAACGGAGTAATAAGACGGACCTCCACTCGAACTAATGACATTAAATTGGTTGCATCAAAGACTCAAGATCGTCATGGCGCTATTTGGGGGAGGGGAGGCCTGTGTTCAGCCACAGAGTAGTTCAGCAGTGGACGTCTATTCGTCGGCTAATATGATGATGATGTCTGAATAAAATACAGTCTGCAAAGTACAATGCAATCGAGCAACATGGTTAATGTTATCGCCCAGCTGATCGCAAATACAGCGACTATAGTGGAGCAGCTCGCTGTTATTACCTGGTGGTGGGACTCTTCAGCAAGAGTCCGTCTTAGTGGGTACCACCGAAATGTCAGATATTCTAACTCCAAGCAGTAGTGTGCAAGCTGCACTGTGTTTAGGTTTGAAGGGCACTGTAGCAAGTGAAATTACTGGGCGAAAGAGACTTAACAACAATGTCTCGGGGTGATAAGCGCAATGCAAACACTTAAAAACTTTAAGTTTTGGGTGGCACTGCATCTGTATTAGTCAGGCGTGGTGCTTAAGATCAGGTGGGCGCCTTGATTGTCTTGTCATTTGCTGACATAAAAAAAAAAAATAGTTTGTCTTTAAAATAGACTTGAGTAATGAGTACCTACCACGATACTTGGTACAGAGCAAGAATGTTGCTTTATCTTTTTCAGTTTTATTAAAACATTGTTATAATCTAATTTTAGAATATTATCGACAGTCTATGCTCGATTCTGGAACAAATATTTGCAGGTCATACGAATATTTCTTCCGCATCGGAAATCGAGCTCCGCCGGAGTCGCCCTCCGCGCTACCCAACGGAAACCCAAAATGCATTAAAAATTAAAACGGAAATAAAATATCAATAACAAGCTCGTTTGTTCTGAATTATTTTTCATTATTACAAGAGCTCCGTGCACCCCCGCGACAATCATAATGCGCTATAAAGCTCATTGTTCTGTCGCACGCTGCGTGGTTAATGCGCAATTGTCCCACCGCGCGCTGCCGGGCCGGGCTCGAACGCTCGCCCCACGCATTGTGTGATTTTATCTTTTCCATTGAAATTCGATTTATAGCTGTCGTTAAATCGATATTTTTCGCAATTTTTCTTTGTTTCATTACGTTATCGAGGGTATGTTATCGACGAATATCAAATGTAGGATTAACATTTTAGATGAAAGTACCTATTCTATTAGTTAGTTTTTTTTTCTGGTAACGCAACTTGAATTTTATGACTGTGTTAATAATATTTTAATGAAATTGTAGATAATAATTTGTAACACCGATAACTCTTCAAGGCTATCATCCAATAAAGCGAGTCGAGCCGATCAATACAATTATATCATAAATAACAAAAGGAAAATATTACATTTAATGGATAATAATGATTGGTCTAAGCAATGCTACTCACAATGTATTATTTCTTGGTCATGGCGGTATTCTCGCGAACGATGTTTTTCTTCACCGTTTCAGAACACTGACATTTTAAATAAAATATCTAATAAAAAAATTAATGTAAAAATCTATTGGTGCACTCGCCACAATCACTAAATTACTCTACGGGTTTCAAAAAAGAATTATTACAATACCTAGTTCGATTGGCACCACACTGATCTACTAGTTAACTAGTTAACTAGGTAACTAGGTAACTAGGTACCTATCCATTAATACTAAAATTGGTCCGCTCCTACTCAATCTTATAGTGCAACACCCTTACTGGGTACATAGCTATGTGTTGGCTGCTCTGATATTATTTAATATTACATAAGACCTGTGACATGTATTACCCTCATAATTATGATGCAATAAATGATACTGAATACTGAATACTGAATACTGAAGCTTTAAGATGAAGAGGGATCATCAAAAAAAAAGCTAGGAACCCAGCCGAGTTTGTTGCCAGATTCTTCTAGGCTGGAGCGCGTGGATCTGGCGTAAATTCACCTAGCTTTAAGTTTCAAAATGATCCTTGTGATATTATTGAATACCTACTTACCTACCTAAATATATTATACCTCTATGTGACTGCAGTTTAAAAAAAGGAATAAAAATAGCAGGCGTTTTTCCTCCATTTTCCCTCAGCGAGAGTTTAATCAAAAGCTATTATTAAAAACAAACATGGCAAAAAGAGTTCCCGCACTCTTTGGTGTCAACTTACGTCAGTTGCAATAAGCGCAGTGCGATTGTGCGCGCATGCGCGTGGTCTCGCTCCGCGGACCGCGACAGATCCCTCGCACTAATAATAGCTGAAACCGATCTAATGTCGCGTGATGTTTATGGATATAACTGTAAAATTAAGATAAATGGCATGCTTGTGATATTCTTGAGTGGAATTAAAATGGGATCTTTTGTTATCTGTACACATTTGGTTACCTATGGTAGGTATCTAATCCATGTATAACAACTAATCACAGAAATAACTGGTACCTAGCTCTGCGAACAATACACCTTATGGGCACAGATTTTTGAAACCATGATGATTCACACCTTTTCTTTTCATAATAAAAAAAAACCAGCGAAATTGTATCTATGGACAAATATATCCCATAGACCTCTTTTTGACCCCTAAGTTTTGCGTCGAACGGAGCAAAATACCTGAATACCTGGAATGTGAGCTAAAATGTTGAGTAACTACTAGCTTCATAACTATTAAAAAGACTAAGTATTTAGGACAAACCTTCAAGGGTTTTTTAAATGTTTATAATTATATATTATGTTTTTTGTTAAGTTAAATGAATAAAATAAAAAAAACAAAAAAAAAAACCTGCTTAAAAAAGAAAAAAGAAAAATAATGGGTCGAACGGGGAAGCACTCAATTTGACTGTTTTTTGTCGATTTATTACGATATTTAACAAAATAGATTGGAATAAAATTTTGCAGTATTACTCGGACTATTACTTAGAATATACGACACAGGTAGTTTTACACACTACCAACACTACTATTGAGCTCTACAATAAGAGCTAGCCTACTGTTTATTGTTCTACTTTCAAAGACATTTCATTATTTTCCCTCCCAGTGTTATTATGACAAATCCGTACACAAAATCAAAGGCAGTACCTCGTGTCATTAATATTTGTCGAACGTGATGAGCTCAGTGCCCCAACGGTACTAAAATATCCACGATCGTACTAGCTACCGTGTATTCTGTGCCTGGCGTAGTACTAACTGTTGCTTATTCTGCGGTGGCACTTCCCAACTGCGCATGCGCCTCAGATCTCTGCGGCGGGCGTTCCGCGCCACTGCCACCCGTAATAGTGCCGCCTACCCTACTCTGTACCAGCACCTCGCACTCCAAACACAACCTTATAAATATTGTTATAAAGTAGATTTACCCTTGCGGTCGAGTTTAAAAGCTCTAAAAACTTTATCGATCTGAATACTAAAGCTTGTTGCAAGGCAGTAAGATAGGATTTCCCTTGTGGTAAGTACAAAGGGCGTAGAGACAACGGAAGCGGCATCGCCGGCTATCGCGTTCTTTAATTAGACGGTTTAATTAAAACGCGGTGTAAGCGATAATAACGATAATTGGATCATCAATTCGGTTTGCGTTCGTCTGTCTTCGCAATGCGCTTTATATCCGCTCGGCTATTTGGTGGAATGGCTATTAGTTGATAGGGTTAATTAGGGTTGTAGAGTGCCGACATTAGTAGACATCCCTTGCAGAAAACGGGAAAAACTTGGCTGCTAATCTAACCAAATAATTCAGATGTCTGCCTGGATATTTTTCAAAGTTGTAAATGACAGAGGCCTTCGGGCAGCCTAGAAACTCTGTCACCAAAGTTAGCCACTGACTATAGTCGAACCATATAACGAACTTACTAACAAAGGCAGGTCAGACGACCGATGTGGCGCAGCGGGCGCAGGTCCGCCTGTGACGCAAAGGTTGCGGGTTTGATTCCCGCCTCGGGACAAATGTTTGTACGATCTACAAATATTTGTTCCGGGTGTTCTGGGTATTTTCTATATATAATAAAAAATATCTATCTATGTATTGTATTGTATTAAATATATATCAGTCATCTAGTACCCATAATACAGCTATGTTTGACAGCAGCTTACCTTGGGGCTAGATGATGCTGTGTGGATTGTCCAGCATTAAAATTAAAAGGCGCGGGCTGTGAACACACATCAATCATCATCTAGGTATTAGTATAAGAATCTTTGTCCTAATTGACTGATGACAAAGCACTGCATAAACCGCTGTTAGTAGAGATTTGAAATGTATAATTATCCGTCTTGTTGCGTAGGGTTGTACAAGTTTTAGGTGTTAAAGTTTGTTGTATTTTGTAACGCGTCGTGCGATTTGTTTGAAATTTATTAGATATTCATATTCTGGTGTGTGATTAGATTCGTTGGAAAAGGTAGGTACCAGTGGAAAATTTGTACCAGCGGGAAAATGACACCAGTGGGAAAATTATCCAGTTAGCAAGCCATTAAGCATTATTATTATTTTTATTGTTAAAAAAAATCCTTGTAGGTTAGGTACTACTTAGTAACTACTTACTATACGTACAAAATCGTGGGGAACAACTAGTCATCTTATCCACTGCTGGTCATTAGCCCCAAAGAAAGCCTACGACCTATCTTGAGTCTTCACCATCCACTCCCTCGGCTTTTTTTTTATACAACTAAATTTGGCAACCAAGCGTACGGCTCACAAGATGGTAAGTGGTTACCGCAGCCTATGGACGCTTGCAATATCAGAGGTATCACTCGCGGGTTGCCCCTTGATGCATCATAGATCGATAGCCTCATGTGCCAGTAATTTCACCGGAAACCATACCCTTCACACCGGAACACAGCAATGCGAGAATTACTGCTTTGCGGCAGAAAAAGGTAGTACTTCCCCGGACGTGTTCTATCACAAAGTACTCTACTACTACTACTCGACTCAATAAATATTATCATTACAGCCTTCTAATGTTCTCTCTGCTGAAACACTGGCCTACTCTCCAGCGAGAGTGGCCGAAAAAAAAGACAGAACTCCTAAAAATGTAGTAAAGTGGTAAACATAGATGTTGCAACCTAGTTCCCGCCCAGTAGACTTCCAATTACAACGTGGGAAAGCTTAAGACCTTTTTGTAATTGTTTTTTACAGCTTCAGAACAAACAAACATTCAGATACTTTACAGTATCCTATTTCAAAGCTCCCGATGCGGTACAAACTGTCAGCTATTCTGTACACTGTCATGCGTGACAGGGACGTGCATGACAGCTGTCACACATGTCGCTTGTTATGTCTGCGGCGCCGCGCAGCGCCGTCCGATGATCCAATTGGAGAATGTGCTCGGGTTACAGGTTTCAGAGACTCTTGAAAGCGATCAACGATAATCGTGGTAAATATCGTAGTTCAACTAATGTCGGTGACAACTAAATTTGCTTTGAACCGATTTAATCTGAACAACGAAAACGATAGCATAGCCTACATATAATTTGCAATGCCTGAAAAGGGCAAATAAGTTCTAAGTGCCATATTACTTTTAAGACCTTTTGTAACACTTATTTGTGCAAATAAATATCTTGAAATCTTGAAATCTTGATACATCGATTTTGTCCGCAAGTATATAAGACCCTGACGGCTATGCTTTGTCTTTATTTTATTTAATTTTATTTATTAGGGATAACAAACTGTTATACTTTTATGGTTGAGTAATTATCATCAATCAAAACATTGTATTTTAAGTAGTAAATAGTCTTTCCTTCATATTTTATGTTAGTTAAGATAATTTTTATGCCATTCAACGTGGCAATGCAGCCAGCTTGTTGGGAACGCTTCCGACTGGTAGTGATTTGGATCAGTTGAGCTATCTATAGGTCGTTTGTAACGGTCTTTAGATGGTTATTTTTGTTTTTATAGTGTTAACCATCACACTAGGGGAATACTAAAGATTATAATATCCCAAAAATTATTTTGCCTCAAGCGGGATTTGAACCCGCAACCACCGCTTGATACGCGGGCGCTCTACCAATTGAGCTATCGAGACATATCTGTCTGATATGATGTCTTCGGTCTTTAGATGGCTCAACTGTTTCATATGTATTTTGTAATGTAATGTAATTATGTACATATTTTATTTTGTTAAGATAACAGCATATAAAAAATATAAATAAATGGTATCTGAGAGACTACCGATGTTAAAAATCCAAAGGTTAGGAGTTCAAGTCCCGCAGAGTTTTGGTTTGAGGTGATTGTTTGCATGATCTGCAAATGTTTGTTTCTAGGTGTTGGGTGGTATCAAAGTACTCGTTGTTTCAGATACCCACGATACAGGGAATCTTAGTGCGGGATGTGTTGTTTAGATTAAATACATTTTTATTGCTTATAAGCGTGTTGAAACTTTTTTAAAACGTTTCAAAGTCCGTGTGATATACGTAACTGAACAAAACTATTGAATTAATAATGTCGCGTTTACTATTAAATAATTATTATTAAATTATTATTTTATTACCTTTTTATTTCTCCCGACGTTTCAGTGGTGATTCAACAACCGTGACAGGGCAGACTGCCCGCAAATACTATAAAAACTATGACTTCTGATCGCGAAAGTTTAAATAAGACTAAGGGTGGGTTGCACCATTTATCGTTAACGTCAAATTGTTCATTCGTCGTCGAACAATTTGACGTTAACTTTAGATGGTGCAACTCACCCTAAAACTATTGAATTTAAAATATCCAACTTGAGTAAATTTAGTCCTTAGTCAGAATAGCTTATTAATATTAAACAAAATAACATAAAGCCGGCAGCACACCGCGTGCAGCGGCGCGCGACATCGCGCTCGCTCGAGCGTGCGTTCGCGGAAGCGCGCTTTCATCTCGCACACAGAATACACAACAGCTTCTATATACAAGTGCAACTGCCACACAATCTGTGGTTGTTGTCTTGGAACCATTCATAAATAGCTAAACGCTGACAGTCCGCCCAATTTGATTTATGAGCGCGAATCATTTGATGAATAGCACGTATGGGTTTGCCAAAAAGTTAATCTTGCTATGATCTGATTAAATAATATTTATATGATTTAGATCTAGTCTAGGGAGTTCGCATAAACGTCTATAGTTAATCTTGTAGATAGCTGATTAGATGACTTTTATATGATTTAGCTCTAAGGGCTTCATATATGTACGTCTGTCCTGCATTCCTATCTCTAGCATTCTCAGTCACACAAACCATCTTACATCGCTTATGAGGTCTCTTGGCCCTCAGCCTTAGTAGATCAACAGAATAGCATTATAATACTGAGAGAATATGTATAATACCCGTGGTGAACCGACGTATATTTTGAATCATGTAAATATTCCTGTATCAGGCACTGCAGCGTCTGCACTTCACAAATCTTGTGTAGACTTGAAGCTGTGTAAATCACGTTCAATAGACGGTGAAGGCTTTACAGTATTGTACTGTACTGCACGTAGAACCTACCGTGATAAGTTTTCAGATTGTTTTTCGCATTCGTTTTCTCACTTATGAGACGCGTTGATTCTAATTTAAAGATAAATAGACTGGACATGAACTCTCCTTATATTCGCACGTCCAATTAAATCGCTAAGCACCTGAATCACAACTCATAGATTACCCAACAATCACTACTAAGACTACGCACAGAACCACTAAAAGTTAGTACTGTAACGTGACAGAATAGCGTAAAGTTAGTAGAGTAATGTTCAAGAGTAATGCAGAGTAGGTATGACCGCCGCGGTCCGACGCAGGCCATTTGCGGCGCGCGCGCGACACACCTTGTTACCTCCACATGTAGTGCGGCGTCGCGTAGCGTGGCGTGGAGCGCGGTGTGGCGCAGCCGTGTGTAGCGGCCCGTACCTCGCTACGGCTACGGCTGCGCTACGCCACGGCTACGCTCCGGCTACGAATCCGTGCTACGCTATTACGGCCGCGTTGATTGCTAATTTTTAATTTGATAACTTGCTAGGTGTGAAATCGTAGTCGTAGAATGTTCTAAACATTTGGTAACCTAATAAAATAAGTATATTTTGGGGATAAAACTTTTATTTTGGCACCAGAAACCATTACCTACCGTAATATTCAGAACTCATAATTCCCCTATCTAAGATAGACTGCAATGTTCACAATTTTACAGTGTTGTTATACTTTAGGTAGGTGGATACTCACTTTAAACTTTACTGAAAATGTCACCGCTCAATATAACAGATATAGTTTCAGGAACGTTAAAGTACATAATAATATTTATAAATTAACGTAATTAGTTAGGATACTTTATACCTATTGATACTAACGTAGTATAGTACTCTACCACCAACGTTTTATATACCTTAGCCTAATAATAAAATTTATCTATTTAATTTACTGAGAAGTAAGTAAATCATTATAACACAGATTCGCTCAAACTATTCTCAAAAGTGTATGCCTAATGGCATCATTTAGGTAACTTGTGTTTACAAACCGAGCTACCGAGATTTATTCAATTCGTTTCGGCAGAGTTGTATCAAAAATATCGACCGTTACGCTGAATCTTTCCACCGCGCATTTGTGTAATGAAAACAACGTTTAGTCTCGCATTTTCTCTAATTTTAGGGTTCCGTTAATAAAGCAAAAAACGTTTATTCTGTCCGTGACATGAGGTATTCGTAATGAGTGTCGTAATTAATCAGAGCAGCGTTTTACGGCGAGCGCGGTTCCGCTAAATACATCGCGCGGAGTGACACACAGACAGAACAAGATGGCGGTCGTTTTGTTCGTGCAAATGGCGGCGGCGTGGTCGCGCGACGCTTTTGATCGCGGCGCAAATACTGATTCATTGCTTGATAGACCTACGCACACGCAGACAATCCTACGTGAGCTGCAACGAGATCAGAGATATAAGTAGAGCCGAAATCAAAGCATTGCTTTTAAACTTGATCCTACATAATTTTTACAAATAACGGGATATTTACCATGATTTGTGAGTTTTATTGATTACCGATTTCGGCACGGTTACATGCACCATGATCACGGGAGATTATGTTAATAACCATGATAGTTTTAAAAACTTGATCGTACATGAATGGATATTTTATGTGAAAAAAAAACACAAAATAGAGTAGGTATAGTTCGCACAGCGGATCTAGGCTTCCGTGAAGTTAGCCGTTTGTTATGCGCAAAGACAATTTAGTTTGAAAAAGCTCCATTGCGCATCGAAACGGCTAATTTCACTACGGCCGAGATCCGTTGTGAGACCTATACGTACTAAGTTATTTTCTATTTTTGTATTGAGCTTTTTGGTAAGAATTTATGGTAAATACCTAACTATTATTATGCTAAGCAATTCGAGTTAAGCGAAAGTGAAGTTCGAGCCGGTGACACTGGAGATACAAATAAACATAAATATTCTCAGAAATAATAGTGCTTATAACTATTACTTAGAATATAGAAAATACATAAACTGAAAAGATAGTTACATAACGAACTTTTCAAGATACCATATTGATCAGTCGTCTATTACTGACCTAACACGTGGTGCCCAAGAATAAACCACAGACACATCGAACGATCTAACCTAATGCATGGTAGTTCCGCTCCGTTCCGCTGGAAGCAGTACATCACCGGCGCATGAGCACCGCATCGAAGGGCGGCCGAAGGAGACAAAATGAATGAACAACACAAACAAAGGGAACCTACATGGAACGTTAGGTACAGTCGCAGATATAAGTACCTACTGTTTGATACAAATAAATAAATAAATAAATAATGCTGAACAATCCACACAGCATCATCTAGCCCAAGGTAAGCTGCTGTTAAACAGAGCTGTATTATGGGTACTAGATGACTGATATATATTTATTACAATACAATACATAGATAGATATTTTTTATTATACATAGAAAACACCCAGAACACCCGGAACAAATATTTGCAGATCCTACAAACATTTGTCCCAAGGCGGGAATCGAACCCGCAACCTCCGCGTCGCAGCGGACCTTCGCCCACCGCGCCACATTGGTCGTCACAAGTATGTTTTATACATTCTACACGCAAAGGCTACGCTGGTAATTAAAATAAACTTCAGACCTCAGGTTTATCTGTAGATTAGATAGTAACAGCAAAGGAAAAAATATTTGTAGATCATGCAAACATTGGCGCGCAGCGGGTATCGAACCTGCCACCTCGCTTCTTAACCTCGCCCACCGCGCCACCAAGTTCAGCAACTTCTATTCTACCGTAGTACTAATATCTGTTCTGTGATTCTACTGCTACTTGACAGCAGATTCTTCAAAAATGACTCTGAATACAAGTGTTACCCTATCCATCTAACTGCTTTAGATAATTTTGTATAAACAAGTGTTTATCAACTAATCAGCTGGTAGGCCGATTTAGTTTGACGAAATTAGAAATCCTTAGTCTTTGATCATGAAACTGACTAATTTTAAATTTATTCCGTGAGACTTTCCTTCCCGCCTGTCCCCTTCCCCCGTTCGAGCCATTTTTCATGCACGCGTGAACGCTCGGCCGCCGCTGGAGGATTTAGCTCGTCCCAACATTTCAGCTAATTGATTTTTTCAGGCGACTGTACTTACGTAGTAATTATTTACTATTCTGTAACTGTTCGGTATGTTACTCCGGAGCTGGTGGATTAGAAAAGCCGGAAAATAATTACACCTTACCTACACCAATAATTATTATCGTAAATGTTAAAGTTTTGATGGATTGATGGATGTATGATTGTTACTTAACCACGTCAGAACGGCTGTAAGGATTAGCATGGAATTTGGCACAGAAATAGATTATAGCCTGGTATAGCACAAGTGTTCCTTTTTATATCGGAAATTTTCCGATATAAATTGATTGGATTGTTTTTGTGTAAAAATATAACGATGCAAATATGCAGTGTCATTTACGCATTTTTTTTTTTCATTTTTCTTTTTTTTTCATTAACTTTGGATTGGAACATTCAATACATATCTTACCTAGCTACAGACCAAGTTATTGCCGGTTTTTTTTAAACATCTGAAGTGGAAACCAAGCGTACGGCCCACAACATGGTAAGCGGTTACCGCAGCCTATTGACGCTTGCAATACCAGAGATATCCTTCGCGGGTTGCCACCTTGAGGCTAAGATCAAAAGCCTCATGTGCCAGTAATTTCACCGGAAACCATACCCTTTACACCGGAACACAGCAATGCGAGAATTACTGCTTGGCGGCAGAAATAGGTATGGTGGTAGTCTTTCCCCGGACGAGTGCCGGACGAATGCCGGTAGTCTGACAACCCTAAGCTACTAACGCTGTAAGGATATCCGCTTCGATGGAAATTAGCTGTTTTCTGGCGCGGCTCGTCGTGTTTGAACGGTTTTTGTTGTACAAATTATTTACCTAAATGGTAAGGAGTAATTTAATTTAGATTCAACTATCGTCGTGTTCGTGATGGACGGAACGATGACCCGAGAGGTATCGAGTTCGATTCTTGCTGCGGGGCAAATATTTGCATGATTTGCAAACAATTATTCCGAGTCTTGGTGTTGTGCTGCTATAGAATAGGGAGGCTTATCTCCAGTGGACTTATAGGTAAACATGAGACTTTTAGTCTTTGATACTTACCCCCACTAGTTGCTGATGATAAAATGGCGTTGTAACATTGTCTTTTATAGAAATAACCATTTCTGTGACGTGCTGTCTGTCCGTCTACTCTCGCGACAGAGCGGCGCGTGCGTGTGCTAATTATTTATGCAGTGTTAATAAATAGTTTCTGATCCGATGCCGTCTCGTGACGGACAGATCGGACCGCTACATGCCAGGAGGTTGATGGATGCCGCGACTGACGAGCTGTTGACTGCAGACGCAGAGTGAGGCGGGCCCTACACCTACAATAACATTGCGCACTTACACGAATTGCGCAATACAATTGATCGTCTAGGGTTAGTATTGTTACGTAGTACTAATATCTGTTCTGTGGTATTGTACAAGTATTGAAGTTTGCGCAATGATTGAACGAAAGTTTGAGCGAGTTTAATTTTTTTTGCACTATATTTATCATTGCACCGTGTAGGATTTGTATTGCGCATGTAATGTAACGCGCAAAAATGATACCAGTCACTGGGGAACAAAGGTTCTCAAATAGCGACTACGAACTGGAAACGAAGTGTCGCAAGAAGTCGAATGGTATCTAAAGGTCAAGAGGTATTTAGGGGAGATCTCTATAAAGGCCTATGTCTCTAGTGAGGACAGATGGCTGATAAATGATTATTGCTAAAGAGTTAGAGGTTTTTAAAAGTGTTGTATTTATTCAGATGAGCTCTATTTAAATTATTACATCACATTACAATAAATAGGTACCTACCAAAGTGCTATTATTTAATTAAATATTTATCTTTTAACTCTATCTTTAGCAAAGCCATACCTACTTAAGTACATATACCTACTAGAAAGAGGAAAAGAAGAAAGTACCTAAATGCAACTGTTAAATGCTGTCGCTTGCCTGGCGTGGCGAGTGACAGTCCAAGCGACTCTACTACAAACACGAAAAAAAAAGTACACTTTTTACCATCATCAGTGTGTATAGAAAAATTACAAAAGTTGATTGATAGTTGTTACTTGCGACATCTATTGTTGAGTAGCAGAACTAAATTCTTGCGTTAGTTATAAGCGCCATCTACCAACACACGCTTTAATACTGGATGATGTAGTTAGTAATCAAGAAAAATAATAATAAATAAAATTACAATAACAATTTATATAAAACAATATAAATATGATTGAAAGCTGAATAAAATAATATCACACCCTTATTTATTCGCTAAGGGTGTGATGATAGTATTTCCATGACCGCGCCGCGTAACAAACCACAGAAAATTGTACTATAAAGTTTAGTAAATCGGAACGTTTTATTTTTAATCTATCTACGTGGGTCTGTGGCATATGTCAAACAAATGTCACAATGCAATGTAAAAAAAACGGATGCTCGCGAACTTCACGCTTTGCTATTGGTAATAATTGGGTATGCATTGATTGAGTGAATTAGATGAAAAATAAATCACTGATTTTACTAAAATTACGGCGAAATGGGGACAGAAGTTGCCTTATCTTTTACTGCATTACGTGCTCAATTAGAAAATGAAAAAAGTAGCTTGTATAAAATAGACGAAAACATAAAAAAGATAGTGCAAACAGGCAGCGGAAGATTCACCAACGATAGGTTAGCAATTTTACCTTGAAACATAGGTAATTACGGTTTTGTGTTTGTGCAATCTACTTATTTGTTTGTTTTATTGTAGATTCAATCCCACTGGGGAGTACACGAGAGGAGGAAACCGTGTTGGCGGTCGCAATCAGTTCCCAGACGGGGGTAATAATTACAGCAAAAATGACGAGCATTTCGGCAAACGGAAACAAGAAACCAAAACAGTTTTCAGCAGGTATTCAAGCCGTGTGACGGGTATTTGATTTGCAGCGGCTATTTGTTTTACTGCTGTGGGCGTTGCGGTTCTACTAGAAACTATGCTTGGATGTCGCCTTCGTCAACAGCAAGTAGAATTTAATTAAAAATCACTTAGAATGCTATAAAATAATGGGGTGTATTCTTACTGGAGATATATACCCTTATTTTTGGAATTTAATTTAGTCCCTATCTGTTGCAGGTTATCAGCAAAAGTCAATGACAGTGATGGTGAAGAAGAGTTATCTGTTTCTGGCCCAGCTCCTGTGGTCAAAAGAGTTAAGGTGCCATCTGCCGTGTCTAGAGAGTTGCCGACCAGGGCTGCTGTGCTGCGGGCTCAGGGTGGTGATGAACAGGCCAGGACCAGGAATAGGAGAATGTTTGGGTCATTGTTGGGAACACTGCAGAAGTTTAAACAGGAAGAAATTGTTTTACAGACTAAGGTATAACGCTATTTATGATTTTGAAATTGTCTATAATTCTTGTTTGACCATAGTCTTTTTTAAACTTTCGCGATCAGAACTCATACTGCCCGCGACCACGGTTGTTGCAACACAACCGAAACATCGGGGAAATAAAATAGTAATTACGCGATAAAATCCCGCAAATATTATAAAAAACTTGTTTGACCAGTTTTGAGATGACTCTTGTTTTTATTAATATTTAAATTGTGTTAATGTAAATGTTCAAGTCTGTACTTTGTAAGTATTTAAGACAGCCTTAACAAAGTAAATATATCACATTTTTTTTTAGTACCTTGTATACTGCTGTATAATATATATTACAATTACTATTTACTAACTATTGCTAGGTCACATAGGCCTACATGGCCGCATGATATACCTAATAGCTGCCGAAAGAAAATAAAAAAAAACTCGCTAATTGGCGACTGTGATAAGGCTTATAAAAGGTTTTCTAATTGGAATACATTCTAACTTCCAGGAAGAGAAGAAAGCACAAGTGGAACGTAAAATAGAAGAGGCGGCTCGTCTAGAAAAGGAAAGGGAACAGAAAGAAAGGAAAACTCTGTTTGCGGAGAGAGAACACAAGAAGGCCACAATCAAGGCTCTGGAGGCGAAAATGGCGCGAGTCGCCGAATTCGAGAAATGGGAAACATCACAGAAACATTTAGGAAACTTTATTCTGACCAAAGCAAAGCCACATGTGTACTGGTTACCTAAGAAAATGAATGTACCGGCTGAAGAGAAATTGACTTCCAGCAGAAAGTTCCACGAAAGTAAGTTTTAGGACTGCGCATCCAATCATACATATCCCATTCATCATCATCATCATGACAGCTTTCTAATAACAGCGGGAAGCTGTTGGGATACTGACCTACTCTCGGGCGAGAGTGATTGGTTCCTAATCCACCACGCGGACCCAATGCGGATGGGTGGATCGCACATGTCTTTCGAATTTTTAGTTCTTGGACACGCCGGTCCTCACGATGTTTTCCTTCACCGTATGACAACACTAATAAACACACATATCCCATTCATAAAAAAATATTCTGTACAATTTAATAAAGAATTTTTTGATTAATTATTTACAGCAAAGTATGGTCCATTGTACCGCAGTGAGTAAATGTAATGTAGCAATAATTATTTTTGTCATTGATTCAGATTTATATATAATAGGCACTTCAACATTTGGTTTGGGTTTGTTCTCTATTTCATAATTTAATCTCTATTGGATATACATAAACAAAGATGATGATAGACTTGAAAGACACATTAGCTAACACAAATTCATTGCATAAATAAGAATAATAATGAACCCCTATAGTAATACTATAAACTAAAAAAAAATTTTACTATTTTTTAAGAGTAGTAGAGTTCTCTGTGATAGAGCTCGTCTGGGGAAGGACTACCACCATACCTATTTCTGCCGCCAAGCAGTAATGCTCGCATTGCTGTGTTCCGGTGTGAAGGGTATGGTTTCCGGTGAAATTACTGGCACATGAGGCTTTCGATCTTAGCCTCAAGGTGGCAACCCGCGAGTTATACCTCTGGTATTGCAAGCGTCCATAGACTGCGGTAACCGCTTACCATCTTGTGGGCCGTACGCTTGGTTGCCACTTCAGTTGTATATAAAAAAAAAAAAAAAACTTAATATTTTGATTTTTCAGAATACATGTCCAAAAAGCGCGAAGAGTTACAGGATGAGCTTCAGCGAATAGAGCACCGGGTGCTGCGCCCCCGCGGCCCTGGGGCCAAGGAGAACAAACCCACCCTCAACGACAGTCAAACCCTCGATGACAGCAATCATGGTCTTGATGACACCCAGGAAGTTAAACTGGAGGATGGAGGCAAGAAGAGAGATAAGTTCGCGATGGACGTGGATAAAGATGACAGTGACGATGACAGGCATGATGAGGTGGAGGTGAAGATTGAAGATGGAAATAATGAAGAGAAAACTACAACAGACATCACTAAAGAAGTGGAAGGAGATAAAGGTGAGAAATATGACTCAATCTACTCTGGGAAGTCCTTTATTCCCGCCTAGGTATCCTGTGAGCTACAATGTCAAGAGTTTAATTTAATAAATAGGAACCCAGCCAAGTTTGTTGCCTGTTTTTTCTAGGCTGGGGCGAGTGAAACTGGCGTTAATTCACCTAGCTTTAAGACATCTCAAAATGATCTGATATGATTGAATAAATATATATTTACTTTACTTTACTTTACTTAGAACATACCTGCACTTTCATTTCAAGTACATACCTGTGATTTGTATGTACTGTTCAGTTTCAAAATTATAAAATTATGCTTACAGATTCAGAACCCACTGTACAAACGGAAGAAATTGAAACAGTACACACAGAAGAAATTGAAACAGTACAGACAGAAGAAATTAAAACAGTACCAACAGAAGAAAGTAAAATGGAAACTGTCACAGAACCAGCAGCTACAGCTATGGAAGTAGAAATCAGTCCTAACCCTAAAGCGAACCCAGCTGTTGAAGCTCTCCCAGCTGTTGAAGCTCCCCTACCAATAGAACCTGAACATAATGGTGAACTGGAAACCAATGAGCAGAAAGTGGATACAATAACCGTAGTGGAAACTTTAGAGGATCAAACCCAAAAATGATGTTACTTTAAATGCGTGCTTGAATAGTAATAAATTGTGGAATTTTACACACCAGCAATATCTACGGACTATAATATCTTCTGTTTTTTTCTTACCTTTACTAACATGGACTGACTCAAAGTTTGGCTTTCATGAGGTGAAGGAATAATGATATGTTTTTTTTTATTATAAATGTTTAATAGTAAAAAAAAACAAATAATTTACAAAAAATCACAGTTTACATTAGCATAAATTAGTTACAAGCAGTTACATGGAATGGAGTATAATTTACATCAATTTATGAAAAAAAAACAAATTAGCAAGAAAATTAAACCCTCCAACAGTGGTTTTTATACACAAGACGCTTTTCAACAAATATTTAACTAGCCCCCTACTAACCTTTGGGAACGTCAGTAAAACTATGCTTTGCTGACAGTTATTAAAGTGAATTATATTATTAAACTAGCAGCAATAAGTTAGTAAAATACTGCTAAGAATCATTAAAAGCTTAGAGTAACAAGTTAGTCAAGAGTGAATATTCTCGAAGCAATGTCATCTAGCATCCAGTTCATTCCATCCAGCAAGTTCTCGCCGGTCACAGCTGAGCAGCGCTCAATCCTCCAGTGATGGGTCTTGATGCTGTCTAGATCTAGCGCCTGGAATGGAGAGATGGGGAACTGTTACCAGAATATTCCACTTAGTTTTCTATTATAATTTAAAATTAATTGTGAAGTAAAAAGAGCTTGGTTTATTTATAATCATTATCATCATCACATCAGCCTGTTATCACCCACTACTGGGTATAGGCCTCCTTTCGCTTATGCCATTCTTGGCCCTGTGATATTTTATCTTTTATATATTAAATAAACTAAAATTAAAATATGTACAAATAATAACTGCTAAAGGATGCTTCTTCTATACTGCTGAGTTGCTAGTTGCAACTCAGCAGTACAGAGTTTGGATTATGCTGACATGCTTATATTGTAAGTATCATCTGCAAAAGAGCATTAACCTGTCTGATATCTTGCAGTGACAGAGCACCAGGCAGGTCAGCCTTATTAGCTAGCACTAACAAAGTAGCACCAGAAAGTCTCTCTTCCCTCAGCAAGGAATGCAGCTCCCGGGCACAATCAGCCAGGCGCTGGGGGTCTGCACTGTCTACCACCCATGTCACTCCATCTGTGCTTTCAAAGTAGTTTTTCCAGTATGATCTGAAACAATTTACCGCTCACCCTAATCCATTTGGTTTGGTTGGTTCAAAGGTTAAACCTCTACTGTGCTGGGATTCCAGACACAATACAAAGTTAATTGAGTTCATAATATCCCAAAAGAATAAAAAATGTAACGCAATTTTGTTGTTTATCTCATTGTGTTACAATTTATTTAGTTAATTTTGTTCTCAGTTATAGAAGCTGCAATAATTGTCGAACCTCAGTGATTTCTGACCGCCCACATCCCAGATGTTCAGTTTGTAGCCCTTGTGTTCCAGTGTCTTTATGTTAAAGCCGAGGGTAGGTGAAATTGTATCTATACGCTCTCCATTGAAACGCTTCAGTATCGTCGTCTTACCGGCGTTATCTAAGCCTCTGAGATTGATAAGTTAATGATATTATTATAAAGTACACACACAAACTTGTTTTAATTAATTTGTAAAAGGATACAACATGAGTATTCGCATCTCCTTCTCTTTTTGCCGTAGCTTCTTCAGTATGGTGAGAAATCCCATTGTGAAGTCGTTTTTTGTTTATATAAGTGCGAATTAATTACGCTACAAATTAGTATAAGTAGTCACACTTCACTTCAGAGTTGCTTCAGAGTTCACACGAAACAAAAACGAAAACCAACCGAACCAACCAATCCAGTCCACCACCACACAAAAGCAAGACTTGAAATTGAAAATTGAAATTGAAAGACAAAAGACAACAAAACGAGTCCGATTACTGTACAACAAAATAATTTATTACATAACATACAACACAGATAATCCAAAAGTTTCCATATTATAATGTAACGAAATATCATAGTTATCATACATTCAATTATAGAAACGGATGTTTTCGCGTACCGGTATATCGGTGAAGCGATGCCGACACTGTTTCGACCCAATTTTGAGTCTTCATCAGGGTTGAGTGACACGGCGAGCGTCCTCCTCCACACCCCGATATGCACTCGCACTATTTGCTGATATTGTACAGCCCTATAAATCATTACACAGAAATGGGATGCTGTATAATGTAACGGACTATCTGCCCATACATATTTTGTAAGCAAAGTCGATGTAACAAATTATTATGTTGTGCCTTATTTGTTCCCAAAAAAATACAACTGAACGAATGGTTGATTGATTCTCAAAGTGTATTATTTTGTCACTATCAAAAATCTTAACTACCTATCGTACCTACCAGTAATAGTTCGCACAGCGGATCTAGGCTTCCGTGAAGTTAGCCGTTTGTGATGCGCAAAGACAATTTAGTTTGAAAAAGCTCCATTGCGCATCGAAACGGCTAATTTCACTACGGCCGAGATCCGTCGTGAGACCTATACCTACCATGCCCATGGACGCAATAGGTTATTAAATACGTCCATGGTACCTACCTACCTTAGTACCTAAGTACCTACCCATTTCTCAAAGCTGCCGTAAAACTTTCCCAGCATAACTATTTTAGAATAATGGCCATACTACTTACCCATAATGTATTTCATTTCACTTACCGCAGGGTATTACTATTAAGTATATAGTAAATTATACCTTTATGGCGGTGGTTGTACACTCCCGCTCGAGAGCACTCGTTATGTCACGCCCGAGAGGCCTCGGTTGAGACGAGAACCATGTATAGTTCTCACGGCGGATCTCGGCCGTCGTGAAATTAGCCGTTTCGATGCGCAATGGAGCATTTTCTAACAAAATTGTCTTTGCGCATCACATACGGCTAACTTCACGGAAGCCTAGATCCGCTGTGCGATCTATACCTACACTCTCGCTGAAATCATTTTCAACTGTGGACACCGAGGTAATGGACCAAGAGAAGAGAAACGATAGCGTACAGCGACGCGCTCGCAGTTCGGGCGAGGTGGTCATGGCGGGTGGCATGAGAACATCAAGACATGCAGCAGAGGCAGGCGAGTGCTACCACCTACCTACACTCTCGCGCTAGCTCTGTCCTCAGTGAGAGTGTACAGCCGCCTTTAAATCGCCGGTTAGACGTCCGTCACCGCGTCGGTCGTCGTCCGATGGCGTAGCGTGTTAAAAGCGTTATTCGTTAGCTAAATGATATAATAATTATTATGGACAGAAGCACAGAAGGCGATTCTCGTGCATAGATAAATGGTTACATGTGATATATCTAAGAGAACTTTTTAATTTTGTAAGATTACACGACTGTGTTAACTCTCTACGTTACCTTCAACTTTTTTCTGGGATACACACCTTTTTTTATGTAACTTTTGTTTTTATATTCTATGATTTTGTTCGTTCGTCGTCCCTGAAAACCACAATCAACAATGAAAACTTTTTCAGAAAATCGAACGAACCAAAAACCATAGAGAAAAAAAATCCATCCATGGCGGATCTCGTCGATGTCAAGGCTTTTATTTAGTTTTTGCATCAAAATGAAGCATCTAAATGATTGAAAGCGGGTTTAGAGAGTGGAAGTGATCGTGTGGCGGCGCGGTCTCGGTGATAAAGCTCGCTGGGCGGCGGCATCATGTTCAGTGGCACGGTTCATTTGGAGATATGTGAGGCCACGGGCCTCAGGCCAACCGACTTTCAAAAACGGCATAACATGACCTTCGGGAAACCAGGTAAGCCCTGAAACCGACTGCAACGTATCGTCGATGATCTTCTTCATAGAATAACGTATAAAACAAAACAATACATCGCAGCGTTTTTTTGTTTTTGTGCGCAGCAGTAGGGTGTAGTATGTTTACCAAAATGGGTGTTGCTAAATATCATGTAAATATGGGGTATCGTTGCAGACGACCAACCGATAGACCCGTATGTGACAATAGACGCCGACGAGCACCACCTGGACCGCTCGACCACCAAAGCGAAGACCTTCGACCCCGTGTGGAATGAAACATTCACGCACGACGTGCATCATGCCACCAGGTAGGTGCTCCACTACCACTATTCACTCACGCAAACATTAAAAGTACATAACAGATCTGAATGTTATGAATGTTATTGCAGCCTGAGTATCACGGTGTTCCATGATGCTGCCATACCTCCAGATGATTTTGTTGCAAACTGCACGATACCACTGGACGATCTCATGCACAGAGACAAGGATGCCTCAGACTTCTGGGTAAGTGACATGACAACTGTTTTATATCAATGCTTGAACTCTACTGATTATGAAAAATCCCAGATACCTGTCTATCTATGGGTGTAATCCAGTGTAATCATAAGATAAGATATAAATACGCTGTCTGTTAGCATAGCAAGAAAGCTTTATCAATGTGTTTGTGTATTTGTTTTGGCAGATAAGACCATCTTTAATGAGATGTCTTAAACACTGCAGTATGCTTCCGTCTGTCTATAATTAATTATGAATAATTTGCGCAGAAGATTTTCATGTCCCGATCCTAAATATGTGCAGTTAAAAGAGGAGGTGTGATCTTAGTGACTCATTTGTGTTTTCCTGTTACATTTAAATAAATGTGTTGCACTTTCCATCTTCTTCATCGGAATGGTTTTGAAATGAATCATGTAACATTATTACTGACACAAAGACCTTCAATGATTTTTTTATGTCTAACCTTGTTTATCTTATAATTATGTGGTGTCATAATTAATGATTGTTAGACTGTTCATGTGAAAATGCATAATAGAAGTAATTGTTGTTCCATTGTATCATGTTTTCATTTAAATAACAAGGAAATAAGTACCTACAAGATATAATATTATAATGTTACTAGGCAATACTTTGCTATTTTCCTGCTGAACCTATCTATTAATATACCTGCTATCGGTGAAGAGCTTGGTGGACCGGTGGCAGAGAGCCCTGTTGCAAAGCTAGATGTTGCAGTTTCGATCCCTGTAACAGTACAAATGTTTGCATGATCTGCAAATATTTGTTCTGGGCCTGGGTGTTTCTATGTATTTTATATTGTAAAAAAAATTATATAAGTATTCTATCAGTTATCTGTCCATAGTACCTATAAGCTTTGCTTAGTCTCGGGCTAGATGGCGCGGTGTGAAATGTCCACCAATATTTATATTTATTTATTTGTTATGGAGAGAGGCTTAAGTGGGACTGGGCAGGCCACGTTAGCAGAATGTATCCAGAAAAGTAGGCTCATGAAGTAACACCATGGCTGCCTGAGGATGGAAGGCGACGTAGGGGTCAGCCGCGAAAGCGCTGGCGTGATGACCTTGACGTTATTGATGTAGACTGGTGGGATATTGCCAAGGACAGAGATAGATGGAAGGAATTGGGGGAGACATTTGCTCAGCACTGGGACACATTAGGTTGAGAAAAAAAAAAAAAAAATTATGGGTTTGAATCTCGGCCGTGCACTAATGAACTTTTCTATTAAAGATGATTTTATATGGAGGAATTGTCAAAATTCGCAAAGTTGAATAGCTAATCCGGTTTATGCGACACTAAAATTGCGACATTTGTGTTCTAGATTGACCTGGAGCCCCAAGGGAAACTGCATCTGAAGATAGATCTCAAATGGAACTCGCAAGGTTGGTGTAGTTTTATATTTTTTCCACCAATTTTGTTATAAGGATGCCTTAATTCTGGATCACTTTTTTTAATATTGCGTTAGATTCGATCGTAAATCTATTATATCTGAAATCCTGAGATTCATTAGCTAGCTGTGCACTGACGTTGTTTCGATCTGTGAAGAAACGGGACGCGATAAAAATATATTTCATCAAATATGTAATCTATACTAATATTATAAAGAGCATAGATTTGTATTTTTGTATATTTGCTTGCTACAAATGAAAAGTACTGGTCCTATTTCAAAAAATCTTTCACCATTAGAATGCTACATTATCCCTGAGTAACATAGGCTATATTTATTACTAGCGACCCGCCCCGGCTTCGCATGGGTGCGGTTTCATTGCACCCGGGCGAAGCTGGGACGGACTAATATTGTCCTACTCGATGTTGCATCATTCAACATTCAACATTCCCGTAGGAAAGAATTGATAGCAGGCTTATTATTTACCAACATAGCATCAACAGTCTCAAAGCTTTGTCCAAAAATATTATTTATTCAAAGGGTAGGTTCGCCGGTGAAGTAACTGGCATGTGAGAGTCTACGTCTCAGGAGGGCAAAATTTTTGACATCTTTGACGATATTATATCACATGTGACCGTTTATCTATGGCACGAGAATCGCCCTCCAGGTTAGAAACGAGCAATGATACCTAGTAAGAGAAAGAAAATATATGTATTTGTCCCGCATACAACACAACATAAAGTATTTTAGCATGAAACAACATTAGATTTAATAACTAGGTAAGAAACTTAATAAGTATGTTGCGCGGGGGCAAAATGGTCTCACTCTCAGCACGCAATCCGCACCAAACCTGAGTTACGGTTCGTCACTAGTTTTCAGGAGAGGCCAAAGTGATATTGTGCAATACCTGTGGTATTGCAAGTGTCTATAGGCTCCGATAACTGCTTACCATATGATACCACTACTGGTATTCCCCAGCTGTGTCAGGGTACAGGGTATTTTATAATTAGTGCGCAATATTCGAGGAATTTGTTCAACACACAAAAAGAAAAGTTCATGTATTATACTACTATAGCTTTTGCTTGACGGATCTCGGCCATCGTGAAGTTAGCAGCATCACAAATGGCTAACATCACGATGACCGAGATCCGGTATATTTGAATAGCGTTGCAATAAAAGGTAACGTTCAGCAGGCGTCGGCGATGCGTGCCGCGGCGGGGGCGGCGGCGGGGGCGCGCGGGGCCCCGGAGGCGGAGGGGGCGCGGGGGGCGCTGGGGGCGGGGGCGCGGGGGGCGCGCGACGCAAGGAGTTCAAGGAGGGCGCGGGGTTCGCGCGGCGGCGCGGGGCGCTGCGACGGCGCGTGCACCAGGTCAACGGACACAAGTTCATGGCCACTTTCCTGCGCCAGCCGACCTTCTGCAGCCACTGCCGCGAGTTCATCTGGTGAGACTTGTTTTAGCGTGTCCGGTGAACTTACTTTCTTGTAGCTTTTTTTTAGTGCCTTTAAATGACGAGACTGTTTAGTCGTTTGCTTGATGGTACGCAGACCATAACAGCTGCAGACAGCTAAAATTTAATTCGTGGCTGAGAAGCCACAAATTGCGATCGTCACTCTAAAACGTAGTTATTTAGTCTCTTTCGCTCAGTGTTTCACCTGCTACAGAACCCAGCAAACCTAAACACAGGAATGCTTGCACACCACTATTTTTTACTAGTTGGCCGCTGACTCATACGAACACAGCAGTATCCGCCAAGACAAAAGAGTCTTATCAACCACCGGACAGTTACCCGGTGGTAGGACTTTTTTTTTACCTAACAGTTCACACTCTTTCGGAGTAGGGTTTAAATACTTCTACAGCGATACCTGTAAGTGGAGAGCCCCTTAAGTATATTATTATCGCACTCCGTCTGGGAGAAATCTCCCAATCTCCTTGACTTGAAACCCGAGTCGAGCCCTATGCCTATCTGGTTTTCTCATTGCGAAACAACTTTTGTTGTTAGACCCAACAAAAGTTCTAAGTTAAGCGACGAGCGAAGCGAGCCATAAAAATATTGGTAGTTCTTATTACTCAAATATCTTTTTTTAGCCATAAAATTGATAGTTAGTGGATTGTTTGTGACATGTCTCAACTTGGTTCCAGGGGTCTCGGCAAACAGGGCTACCAATGTCAAGGTAAGCTCACTTTATACTCACACTAACTTAGTATTACGTATCACTTTTCCATTAGTTTCCATAACAAAATAATAGTTATGGCGTGAATGGCGACCGCGAACTGGAAACGAAGTATATGACGGCCCCCCCACTCGATGGACCGATGACATTAAAGCGGTCGCAGGAAGTCGGTGGATGGGAAGGCTCAAAATCGGTTGTCATGGGGCTCTTTGGGGGAGGCCTATGTCCAGCAGTGAACGTCTATCGGCTGATATAATGAAGATGAACTACTCATACATACTCTTACTGTCGTTTTGTGTCTCTATCACTCTCGCTCGAGAGTAGTCCCGGCTGTGGGAATATTAATGTCATGATGACTCTATTACTGTTTCCAGTATTGTTTTTTTTTTTTTTTTGTTAGCCGCCAGTGGAAATTTCAACTGAGCGCTCCCGTGCTTCGGAGGGCACGTTAAGCATTCGGTTCTGGCTTTTTCAAAGTTGTTAGGACACGACAGAGGCCTTCGGGCGGCGAGATAGATAGATTCCTCTGAGCTTATTTAATTAATAAGGTATTTTATGACTTGAATGAATACTTATTACTATAAACTAAAATAATAGATATTAATATATCTACTGAATTATGTAGATATTATTAAGTACCTACCTTTAACATTGTAGTACATAACCTAGTTAATATTGTACGTCCAAAATGGATAAGCTGAGCTTACCTACCAGTGCCATACCTAGTATTAAGATCTTTTTGTGCCATCATTAGCTAAACAATAAATATTTTCTTATTCTTATTCTTATTCTTATAATATTCTTATTGCAGTGTGCACATGCGTCGTTCACAAGCGGTGCCATTCTCTGGTCGTCACCAAGTGTCCCGGCATGAAGGAAGAGGTTACATCATTTATTTATTTATTTATTTTACATCATGTTTTTTATTTATTCTTACAAATTTATTTAAAAAATTGAGCAATGTCGCAAACCAACTATCTTACTCTGTACTCATGGCTATATGCGAACTGCCATCTTGTGAATCAATAATTGTTGATGAACCTACCTATTGATGATGATTGTTGTTTTCCATTATTAGTCTCTAAAATATTAATAGGTTCCAAAAATTAAAAAAACTATTTTTTATACATTTTGTTTAAAAAATGTTTATTCGGTCAATTATTAGTCATCCTTGTTAGAAATCGAGACGGGCAGCGTACGGCGAGTATTTCATTTATACGTGATGTGTGGCACTCGCAGCAAGCGGCGGGCGGCGTGGCGGTGTCGAGCGGGCAGCGGTTCAACGTGAATGTGCCGCATCGCTTCGTGGTGCACTCCTACAAGCGGTTCACCTTCTGCGACCACTGCGGCTCGCTGCTCTACGGACTCATCAAGCAGGGCCTGCAGTGCGAAGGTACCTACCTCTAAGATTTTGTAAATTGAGGGTAGATACAATTTTGCGACGCCTCTTCACTGTGTCACTTCACCTACAATAAAACAGTTTGTGATAGTCCGTGTTACAATAAACATCAGAGTACCCAACAACCCATATTATGTTCTAACTCATTATTATGTTCGTTCGTTCGGGTCCCACTGCTGGGCAAATACTTTCCTCCATTTGTTAGCTAAACACCACTAATCTAGAGAACTAGTAGTTCTCTGAACAGAGCACGAACTTTTAAAAGTGAGCAGTTTGCTGCATTTTGAGGAGCTGTTCTGCTAACTACACCGCAGATCCTCAACAGATCTTCACAATTTTTTTTTTAGATCATCATAAAGTTACTATCAAACTAGATTGATCACCAATACATCTTGTTAAACAGTGATTGCGTGTGTGTGTGTGTGTGTGTAACCTTGGTTATTGTGTGCGCAGTATGCTCGATGAACGTGCACAAGCGCTGCCAGAAGAACGTGGCCAACAACTGCGGCATCAACACCAAGATAATGGCGGAGATACTCAACGAGATGGGCATCTCGCCAGACAAGAACCCACGGCCCCGGGCCTCCAAGGTACCATTATTGTGATTTTCTCAGCAGAACTGAGATGTCAATTGTCTTTGGCGTTTCTTTTTGGGCGAAGCAAAAAGTATCGATGAACGTTACGCCCAGTTCAATAAAGCTGCTAAATTAAAAATAAGCTATTTGTATGAGTAGTGTATACTTTGTAGTGCTATTATTAATTCCGAATCATAGTCAAAAATGAACCCAACTGTTTAATATCCAGTAATTTACACACACTGCCATACTTTAACTGTAAAAGGAGCGAATCAGCTGATTTCCAATGTTTGTAAATATTGCATCTTGAGTTTGGCTAGAGTATAGGTATGTGGTGGATCTCTAACCACTATTTCTGGTTTCAGTACATGAATCCTTCGCTGATGGAAGGCAACTCAGATCTCACATCTTCCGGCGACTCTGACTCCAAAGACGACAAACACGACGACAAAGGTGCGTTGCAATTTCAACTGTATTTGTATGTTGTCAAAGTGAATTTTGTGTTGTTTTATGTGTTGCTATAGACTCTTTAGTATAGAGTTTAGATATTATTCTCCTGTTTAATAGTTGCTTTTGTTGTTACCCTCGCTTTACCCCCTGACTTTTAAAACTGAATTATCTTTTATTATTACCTTTTACCCGATTTTGATCTCTCTATTTTTACTATTTTTTTATTCTATTTTTTAACCCTCACAAATGTACAAACACCTATAATTTTTACCCTCTTTGACCCTCATATCCTTTACCCTTTTATTTTGACTCTTGCATTTACCCTATGATTTGACCCCCATATGTTTTACCTTCGTTTTGTAGACTTAGTGTTCCCCGCGCTCTCGCTAGGTTTCCCGAAGACGGAATGGCGCTCACATTGGGATGACCTAGAAGATATATTCACATGCCAAGGTAAGCGCTCACTTGTATGCACTCTGCACTAAATAAGTGTTTAACATGATGAATAACAGAACATTTTTGGCTCATTTGGCCGGTCACTATAAGAAGGATTTATTGTGGATGACTGTATGTTATAGAAGAAATTTAAGGCGATTATCCATCATAGTGGAGTGAGGTGAAGCCGAGTCAACCAATAAAAAAGCGTAAAACTAATGTGAAGAATCAGATTGTATAAAACAAAACTAGTCCATAATATTAGTAGAGCAGTAGACGATAGTCCGTGGTGTCACGTTTTTTTGAGAAAATGACGACCAATGTGGCGCAGCGGGCGCAGGTCTGCCTGCGACGCAGAGGTTGCGGGTTCGATTCCCGCCTTGGGACAAATGTTTGTAGGATCTGCAAATATTTGTTCCGGGTGTTCTGGGTGTTTTCTATGTATAATAAAAAATATCTATTTATGTATTGTATTGTATTAAATATATAACAGTCATCTAGTACCCATAATACAGCTCTGTTTAACAGCAGCTTACCTTGGGCTAGATGATGCTGTGTGGATTGTCCAGATGATTTTTTTATTGATGAATGTTTTTTTTTTTTTTTTTATACAACTGAAGTGGCAACCAAGCGTACGGCCCACAAGATGGTAAGCGGTTACCGCAGCCTATGGACGCTTGCAATACCAGAGGTATCACTTAAGGGTTGCCACCTTGAGGCTAAGATCGAAATTATTTATTTTTGTTTGAAATACCAGAGGTATCACTCACTGGTTGCCACCCTGACACGTAGATCGAAAGTCTCATGTGCCTGTAATTTCACCGGAAACCATACCCTTCGGACCGGAACACAGCAATGCAAACATTACTGCTTAGCGGCAGAAATAGGTATGGTGGTAATCCTCCCCCGGACGAGCTCTATCACAAAGAGCTGAACTCTTCATATGTTGTGTATATTGTCAGGCGGCGAGTTCACGGGCGCCACGATGACGGCGCGCGACAAGGTGACGTTGGACGACTTCAGCTTCATCAAAGTGCTCGGCAAGGGCTCCTTCGGGAAGGTCATGCTGGCTGAGAAGAAGGGCACCGATGAGGTATTCTCCAGCGTCTGTCTATTCCACTAAAGTGATAATTGATAGATTCAGGCGTTACTTTGCGGAAATCCATTACAAGATAAAAAACAGACGAAAAATCGCTAGTACTATTCCGCTTAACCTTTTAACTAATGACACAGTTACCACAAATAACCTCAAAAGAAAAATATCGACACGTGTTTCGTCCCTCCACGGGACATCATTAGGACCATCGACTTGTTCTCCGGCAGACGTGTTGCTCCGTCGAGCGCTGGAGCCAAAGTCAAACTAACCACTAAAGTGGCTACCAAGCGTACGGCCCACTTGATAGTCAGGGGTACCGTAGCCTATGTACGCATGCAGCATCATAGATATCTATAGTTACCACCCTGAGACGTTAGATGGAAAGTCTCATGTGCCTGTAATTTCTTTGGAAACCATACCCTTCAAACCGGAACACAGCAATGCGAACGTTACTGCTTGGCGGCAGAAATAAGTATGGTGGTAGTCCTTCCCCGGAGGAGCTCTATCACAAAGAATTCTACTACTCTTCTAACGGACTTTATAGAACACTTAGCTACACTGTAAGAAAGTACATAACAAGATTTTTTTGCAGCTGTATAGATGCACTGCTTCCTTTTTTATTGACGATGTCGAAACGCGGTGGGTGTGGCGCTTAACTTCAGGGAAATAACACGTCATTTGCTGACAAAAGAAAAGTTGGTTAAGATGATGTGAAGTGACGCAGACGCCATTTGTTGATGGTTGGGGGTTTTCATTTTCATTTTCATTTTACAGCACCGGTCATGTTAAATTTAAAATAGTTTTGTTCTTTAAAATCGCAAAGAACACTTAAAAGCATCTCAATAGCTGGGTTAATGACGGCTAGGCGTGAAGTAGATAAGTCCCGATGTGTCGCTAAGGTGTTGTGTTGTGGTGTGGTGTGGTGCAGGTGTACGCGGTGAAGGTGCTGAAGAAGGACGCCATCATCCAGGACGACGACGTGGAGTGCACGCTGACGGAGCGGCGCGTGCTGGCGCTGGCGGCGCGGCATCCCTTCCTCACCGCGCTGCACTCCGCCTTCCAGGTACACAACAACTATCCCCTAACTAATATTACATCCCGTCGTATAAGGGTCCGACGGGGGTGTGTGAGGTTGTCGGACTCGACGACTCACTAAACCATCCCCGGTGGCCAGCCTCGATGCATGCCAAGGGGCTCCACGGTCCCCAAGGGCTATCAGTAGTGCCCCTCTCGCATCGCGCTCAAAGCACTTCCCGGGGCTAATAAAAGTCAGCCCCAGCACCTCGCAGTGCTGCGGCAGCACAGGGCCACCCCTGTGCTACCGCCCTTCCCAAGTTCTATCCCCTAGTCTAGCCCTACACCGACGATAACATTGCGCAATATCACTCATTGCGCAATATTAAATTGATCGTCTAGGGTTAGTATTGCAGAAGTATTAAAGATTGCGCAATGATTAAACGAAAGTTCTTTCGACCAGCGACGTTGTCTTTTTTTATTTTTAGCCAAAAGTAGCAACACTATAATTGCAGCTAAATCTTGGTCTGTCATCTTGTTCACGAAACGGTTACGTTTGCTCCAGCTTGAAAATAAATTACGCTTAGGAGTCGTCAATGATTGTGTCAAAATAATAATTGATCGTTTGAGTGAGAAGGGCAATTCAATCATATTGGGCATTAAAAAGATCGTGCAAACTTATTGTAGGTGTAGGGCCCGCCTTAGACTGACATTTCGGCATACAAAAAAAACAGTGTAAATAATATTTAAATACCTCTCCACTACCTTGTAGAGCAAGCATCATCCTGACTTAACGGACCAAATGCGCGTCCAAATACGGAAAAGTGGACCCCACATAAATAAAATAAATCATCCAGACTTTCTAGGTGTGCCCGTCGCTGGCTCAACCGTCTATATTATGACAGTCTTCTAATGTTCCCGAATGTGTGCAAAGGGATTTGGGTCTAAATCCACCACTCAGACGCAGATTGATGAATGACACACTAGAACGAGTGACAAATGAGTGTTCCACTGATTTACCGACCTTCGGATGTCTGACTGCTGGTGCCGTTTCTGTCTGAGCGCTTCCGTGCTTCGGAAAGCGCGCAAAAGACGAGAAATCCTTTGAGAATAAGACCACCCTACCGTGGTCTCACTATTTGAAATTATGCATTGAAATTTCAATAGCACTCCCACTGGTCACATACATACTCCAAACCCCGCACTAGGTTTTTTCTATATCAAAAACTACAAGTTACCACGGTACCGCAATACCCGAACCAGAAACAAATATTTTCAACATTTGTCCCGTAGCTAGATTCTAACGAGCCACCATTTGTAATACCACTAAAGTGACAACCAAACGTACGGCCCACTTGATGGTAAACCTTGGGTTGATTTTGAATGAAACCTGGTGTGAATCTAATGTTGGTTGTGGTTGCAGACGCGCGACCGGCTGTTCTTCGTGATGGAGTACGTGGACGGCGGGGACCTCATGTTCCAGATCCAGCGCGCCAGGAAGTTCGACGAACCACGCGCAAGGTTTGATAACTCACTCTTTCACACACTCACTCACTCCCGTCTCTCACCCTTACTCTCTCTCTATCTCGCACACTTTCACTCATTCTCTCTCTGTCTCTTTCACTCTCAATCTCACATACACACCCTCTCTCTTAACTATACTCCTTGTTAAAATAGTTTCATAAACCTCAATATCCAGATCAGTCTTTTAATTTTCCCATTGCTGACAGCGGATAACATTTTATGGTATAGAAAGTGTAATATCAAACTTTGTATATTTGGCAGGTTCTACGCGGCGGAAGTGACGCTCGCGTTACAGTTCCTACACTCCCATGGTGTTATCTACCGCGACCTCAAGTTGGATAACATCTTACTGGACTCGGAAGGTCACTGCAAGCTGGCTGACTTCGGCATGTGCAAGGAAGGGATCATTGGTAAGTGAAGGAATCACTGTTGTCTTATCAGCCAATAGACGTCCACTGCTGGACATTGGCATCCACCATTTAAATACTAATTGCCAGAATATGAGATCTATTGCCTAACCAAGCGATTTTGAACCCAATGTTTTAAGAAATAGGGTGACTGTTACAAATATGGCTTTGTTACAGAGGGCGCCACTACAACGACTTTCTGCGGCACTCCCGACTACATAGCGCCTGAGGTAATTTCGTTGTTCTTTTTTGATGATCCGATGGTCGCTAGCATAGACATTGGCAGTTGTCGCCTGTTCTCTGATGAGATGATCTTTGATGATTTTATTAGATTTATCTGTAGCTTAGAAGCAAACGGAGAGTCCGCACTCTTTCGCGCAGTAATTTCACTTGCTACGGTGCTTTAACACACTACCTGTTTGGAGGCAGAATACCTGACACTGCGGTGGGACCCACCAAGACCAGGATCAGGTTCGTCAGGTACTTGCGGGTTCCTCGGGTAGAGTGGTGACGTCTGTGTGAGTTGGTTGGTTGGTTGCAGATTCTGCAGGAGCTGGAGTACGGTCCGTCGGTGGACTGGTGGGCGCTGGGCGTGCTGCTGTACGAGATGCTGGCCGGACAGCCGCCCTTCGAGGCGGACAACGAGGACGATCTGTTCGAGAGCATCCTGCACGACGACGTACTCTACCCCGTGTGGCTCTCCAAGGACGCCTGCGCCATCCTCAAGGGTACCTCCCTCCCCCCTCAGCCAGCCAGCCAGCCAGCCAGCCAGACCTGTTCGAGAGCATCCTGCACGACGACGTACTCTACCCCGTGTGGCTCTCCAAGGACGCCTGCGCCATCCTCAAGGGTACCTCCCTCCCCCCTCAGCCAGCCAGCCAGCCAGCCAGCCAGACCTGTTCGAGAGCATCCTGCACGACGACGTACTCTACCCCGTGTGGCTCTCCAAGGACGCCTGCGCCATCCTCAAGGGTACCTCCCTCCCCCCTTAGCCAGCCAGCCAGCCAGCCAGCCAGACCTGTTCGAGAGCATCCTGCACGACGACGTACTCTACCCCGTGTGGCTCTCCAAGGACGCCTGCGCCATCCTCAAGGGTACCTCCCTCCCCCCTCAACCAGCCAGCCAGCCAGACTTGTTCGAGAGCATCGTGTGGCTCGAATCGAACCTGCAGACTCTTGTTTCTCAACCAGGCAGTCGGGTAGTGCGTTACCGAGGTTGCTCTGCATAGTGGAGCATAGTTTACTTAGCGTATGTTGCACACATAGATATTGATAGTATACTTATCAAACTTTAACTTCTAACCGCCATTCGGTTGTTCCATGATAATCGTCTATTCTTTCTACTACTTTAGCATATTTTGACGCGACCAATGTGGCGCGGTGGGCGAAGGTCCGACTGCGACGCGGAGGATGCGGGTTCGATTCCCGCCTTGGGAAAAATGTTTGTAGGATCTGCAAATATTTGTTCCGGGTGTTCTGGGTGTTTTCTATGTATAATAAAAAATATCTATCCTATGTATTGTATTGTATTAAATATATATCAGTCATCTAGTATTCATAATACAGCTCTGTTTAACAGCAGCTTACCTTGGGCTAGATGATGCTGTGAATTGTCCAGCATTATTATTATTATTATTATTATTATTATTATTATTATATTAGTGGTGTTGTTATAAATGTAATGGAGAATAGGTAATTAATAAATGTATATGTGTAGTGAGTGAGTGAGTGAGTGAGTGAGTGAGTGAGTGAGTGTACAGTATAAGGTGTGTGTGTGGTTGCAGGGTTCATGACGAAGTCCCCGATGCGTCGTCTGGGCGTGTGCGGCGGCGAGGCCGGCATCCGCGCGCACGCGTTCTTCCGCGACGTGGACTGGGACGCGCTGCACCAGCGCCGACTGCGCCCGCCCTTCAGACCCAAGCTCGTACGTACCACATACCTCTACCTCTACCTCTCCACCACCCCACCACCCCTCTCTCTCCCCCCTCGTTAGCTTATCTTGTTTGTATGCTCATATAAGTCATCCAAGTACTATAATGAAATAAGTAAGTCGATTCGTGTGAGTCAGGGGCTAACTCTGCGGAGTTAGCCCCTGACTCTGTTTTTAGGCCACCCGAAGGCCTCTGTCATGACTGCTTAACGTGCCCTCCGAAACACGGAAGCGCTCAGTTGAAATTGCCACTGGCGGTCACCCATCCAAATGGTGACTACACGGAACAGTGCTTAACTTCGTTGATCTATTAAGATCAACTAAGTCAGCTACGTCACGAGCGCTCCTATAGAGTAGTTCATCACGCGTATGATTATCCCTGACGGTAATCAAATCCGCAACCTTTGGAGCTGTTGAACTTTGTAGATACGCGATAAAACAAGAAAAGAAAATTAGGCTTTGTAGATGCTGAAAGAGAATACATAACATGCTGAGTGGCTGCCTTTTTCGTCTAAATAATTAAGTTTTAATTTGTATTGTTGTTTTTACGTTTATTGTGTGGCGCCTTAATAAATAGAGACAGTAAGAAAAGTGCCAATGGACACATTCTTATCAACTAATTTATTTTATAAGACTAGTTCAACTTAAAATTACCCATTAGCCTAATCGTAAGGCTAGATTGTAATAATATTGAACACATTATTTTAAAATGTATTAAAAAAAAAAGTGTGGCGAAAAATAAATATTTTTCTATTCTAATAGAGGAAGAAAGGGAATGCGAATAGATTGTTCAGGTTGTCAGTCGTTGGTTGTTTGGTTCCAGAAGAGCAAGCGCGAGGCGTGCAACTTCGACGCGGAGTTCACCAAGGAGGAGCCCGTGCTGACGCCCGTGCCCAACGACGTCGTGCGCACCATCAACCAGGTACCTGACACTCACTTGACATATTTATATAATCTGACGAATACTATCTATGTAATGTGTGTAGGGCGCCAAGCTGTGCACCTCGTCACACCCCGGACACTCAATAAAATGTATGAAGCATCACCACACCCATAGTTTGTGTACGTAAATGGTGCTGTTGTATGTGTGTCATGGTTGTCCCCACCCAATTATAGCACGAGCGAGAAGCACAATTTCGCTCGCTCTGGCATGCGCGCTTGGACCTACACAAAATCAAAATAAACGCGTGCTCTTAGCTTCAGTGCCGGCAAAAAGGTGCCGCTGCCGGCAAACTTGCGACCGGGTGAAGTAAGTGAAACCGGTGGGAGGTAAGGAGTGGCCAATCTGTACGTAGTACTAATATGTGTTCTGTGAGCGTTGTATAAGTTGCACGCGGGAAGCCTAACAGGAGCGGAACGGCACTCATTCAACGCATTCGTTAGATTTGGACACACCCTTGGTGACTTACATTTCCTTGTCATTGTCATCAATGTCAAACATTTCCTTGTCATTAATGTCAAACATTTCCTTGTCATTGTCATCAATGTCAAACATTTCCTTGTCATTGTTATCAATGTCAAACATTTCCTTGTCATTGTTATCAATGTCAATGAACAGAGACGATTTCACGATAAACACGCGAGTACTCGCTGCGTGTGACAGACAAGCAGCGAACTTGTTCCCGATCACGTTGCTTATGACATAGGCATCTGTCTACGTTACGCAAAAACTTATATGAATTTCCCCCTTGCAGGAGGAGTTCCGTGGCTTCTCGTTTGTGAACAAGGACTACAACCCGGCCTCGCTGGTCGCCGAGCGCCCGCCCAACTAGTCGCGCCTCGCAGCCGCTGCCCGCCGCCTCGACAACTAAACACAACTCTATCTGTAGCGTAGTAAGGCTCATATTCAACTGTCACACTATTCTTTGTAAATTTCAGTGTAGCGTGCTTAGAATTACACCAATCTAAATTAAATTACAGGAAAATTTAGATAGCTATGTTCTAAAGCTTGTGAAATAAGATCGGGATATGCAATTTTGAACTTTATAGTATTCATAGTCTCAAGTTAAAGCAAGTGATTCTGCCGCAGTGCGTTTGATGATTCCGAACCTTGAACCCTACAGGTAGAGTTGAATTTCGTTCGTCGGGACGGTGTGTGCGGTGATTGGAGTTATTTAAGCCTAAATTGGTTTAAATGCGGCACGCTGGTAGATGTCGGACCTAAATCGAAAGCGTATTGAACGCTTTTTGAAAAAATGTACTTTACCAAACGTTTTATAGGAAAAAATACTTTTGGAAATTACAAAAAAAATCGCAAAGCTTTAACATAAGCTGTGTTGTTCTAGATTTCTAGAACATTCTATAAAAGTGTATAGAGAGCGACATCTACCGGTGCCATAGATAATATAAACGTAAGTGCAATGCCATCAGTCTAGTCAGTACACGACTGCGCGAGTATTATTTTGTTTTGTATCTCCGTAGGTTAGGATAGGGAGCCTCCGAGTCTCTTAGTTACCCGCAATTTATTTAGCATCACCATTTATGGGATAACACAACGTATTTCTAGCACTGTAAAGTCTAGTTCGGAGTGTGTTGATAGCTGAAAGTGGAACAATCGAGTGTAGACCGTAATTCAATCACTATAAAGTCTAGTACAGTATGTACTAATAGATGATAAGTTATAAAAAAGGAAATAAGAATAAAAGAAGCAGAATTATAGGCAAGCGTGATTTATATGTCTAAGGTCAGTGCGCTGATTATATAGATTATTGCAATCCAACTACAGTCGGTTTCAATCAAAAACTGACATATTTTGTTTTGAATATGACTGCTTATTGACAGGATTTTGAATGAAATCGATCGCAACAAAGTTACATAATCACCGCACTGTTACATCACAATAAAATAAGCTAGCTTTAGAACCACGACTTGATCGTACCCGTGAGTCTAAAACAAGATTCGATACACATCACAATCAAATATAAAAGGTATAACCAGTGCCGTAAATTCTAAATTGGCATGTCACCAGCTTCTTCATAGTATAAGTAAGATTGCGATTACCTCCGTAACAGTAGATGCCAAATGATAGTTTATTTTGGAGAGGATTATGTACTTACTTTATGTACGAGTGACTAACACTAGCCACGGTGGAGTTAGAGCTATCCTGGCTTTAGTTGGACCAGCTGAAAAATATCTACACACATTATTTAAATCGTTTAAAAGTAAAGAAATATTTATAAAACTTACTGTGATTCGTCACTGCATATTCTATTATATGAAAGTTGAACGAGAAAAAATCGCGTATTTACCCAGATTATATTGACAAGTTATTGTAAATATTTGACAAGATATATATTGTCGAAGTGCTGCCAGTTTATTAACTAGATGGCAGCACTTGGTATCGGTAAACCCCAAGTAGCGTGCTGAAGACGGCGTCTTCGTGTGTGTGCGTGCGTGGGTGTTCGTTTGCGCGCCTGGTGCGAGGGAGAGGGCGATAGACTCGCGCGCTCGCGTGCGAGTGAGGAGGATAGTCTTGTTTCACACTACCTTACGGTGCTTTGGCGGATATGGGATAGGCAATGGACGGTTTTTATTTATAAACGCGCTTTTCTTAGCTCTGGTGATATTGCATGGTTGAAATGAATTCATATGAAATACATATAGAAAAGTGAAGTTTACCCATAAATAAGTTTACACATAATATTTTTTATATCAAAGGAAGGCTCATCAGAAATAATTATTATTTCTGTATTAAGATTCTATTTAAAATCACAGACAGATACTAAATATAAACTATATTTCTGTGTTTACTAGAATATTTTGTAAACTATAACGCTGTGCTAAGAAAAGCGCGTCGAGCGATGTTGGTTCCTATAGCAGTGTTAACAAAGCACAAATTACCCCGCTTCTAGTCCCGCGTTGTGTTGCGTTATTCGAAGCATTTCTTCCAATACTCATACATTTCTCGCTAAGTATTATTTTCGTACGTTCTGCAGTATTTCGATCAGTCGACATACGCCGGGTTACACTGCGAATGTCATAAAAAAAACATCATAATAATTATGTCATATTTGCCATTTAAAAAAAATATGTAGATACCATTTTCACGCTCTTATGCCGGATTAAGAGCAAAACTAACACCGGACCGTGCGTTGAAATATGCAAAAACATTCGCAGTGTGACACCGGCCTTACGTAACCCCCTATTTTGAGATTATTCGTTATATTTTTTAGTTATTTTAATGCATTCATATAATTTATTTGAGTACTGTGAGTACAAGAAGCGACATTAACCGATCAAATATTTTTTACTTATTTATATTGTTTTGAATCAGTTCGGAATCTGCTGAGGCAGTGTTTTTACCAAGTATTATTTGGTTAGTCGTAGTGAAATACCAAAGGTGTTAAGTTTATTATAAATATAGTTTATGAGGTAATATAATTTCTAGTGGGAGTTGTTGTTTGTGCGCTGTGTCCGCCGGTGCGTCTGTCGCGTGTCGGACGCGTATCGGACGCGTGACGGACGCGTGACGGACGCGGGCAGGTGTATATTACCAGCGGAGAGATCTATGCACAAATGTAATGCTTTATGTAGTTGTTAGTGTATAATAAATATAATAAAATATATTATAAATAATTATTAAAATCTCTGTTCGTGTTACCGTATTAAAATGTTATGTATTTTGACATATAATTTATGTGTTGTCGTTTTTGAGTTGTATTAATTTTGTGGAATTAATGTTTTATGATCAGGGTTTTTTGTTTATTGTTAGACTTCCCCGCGGCGGGAGTCTGGGAGTCTTGCTTTACACGGAAACTGGGAAACCCTTTCTGCCAGCACTTTACGTTTCCGTTAAAATGATGGCAATGGAAGGGTTTTCCTCTTTTCGAAACGTTTCGAATGTTACGGTTTTTGTTGCAAAATTGCCGAAAAACATTAGTTACCGCGGTAGTCCCGAGCAATTTTGCAAGAAACAACCGCGTTTTGTGTGTTGTATAACTAAACAATTCTGGCCGTTACTAGCGTAAGTTAAATGTATGTGCAAAAATAATTTTTGATGTGAACCGTACTAAAAAATAAAAAAATATATAGTGCATAGTGGAATATTAGATGTAAGTATCGCTGTCGCCTCGCGGCTGGGGAAGGCGCCCATTAACGGCGCGACTCCGCTCCGGCCGCTCCGGCGTGAGTCACGTCGCGCCATACTAATGTTATTATTTATTCAAACATAATTCATAGTTGTGTGTTGTTCACGATGTGTTTTTTATCGTTCGTGTGCGTGTGTGGGTGTATGTGTTTGGTCGCTCGTTGCTGCGCGACAGGAACGCTGGTTGCTTCGCTCTGTCGCGCGACAAGGAGCGTGTCGCGCGTGTGCAATGCCACAAGCCTTTGTCTCGTAGTTACAAGCGCCATGTAGGGCTCGGAAGTACATTGTCATCATAATACTGAGTAGTTTAAATTGTTTTTAACAAATTAATGCTTCGATAAATATCTCCAGCGTTAGACAGCTTACAGGCGTCTGACGATATTTCTTTAGGGTAAAAGTAAAATCTGGGCTTAAGTATGTCCGTTGTTGTTTAGGTTAGCGAAGTTACGTGGCTTTTCAAACCTTTATTTTACTTTTAAACTATGGTGCGGTGAAGATAAATGTCGCCCCGTCTGTAGGCGGCCTAACCTTAGCTGTATTTCTTTGCGTACAAATTTCCAAAAAATGCACAAAGTGTTCTCATTTGCCGACCTTTTTTGAAAACAAAACTAAATGTAGGAAAACATTTTTGAAAGATCTTTTATTTTATTTTTTTGAGATTTTACACGTTTTTTTTTCATTATTTAATAGCTGTTAATTAATGTAGGGCATGTTATGTAGTAATGGAGCGTTGCAGCAGCGTAGTTATGTACAAACCGCACTGAAAGCTAAAAACATGGAAAGATCATTAACAAACATTTATATTAAAAGAATGTACAGGGCTATGTTGAGATATAATATCGCCGTCGACATAGCCAGTGAGTGTATACAATGGTGACAGAACATTACAGCTTATTACATCACTGCCTACCTTCAATGTGGTTACAGGCTTGACACATTCAGTGCCACCGACTCGCCTCGCGGGGCCACCTTAATTTCATCCCGTGCGACTCGCCTGGCGAGTGCAGTGTTTTACTGTTTTTAAAATGCATGCGTGTAGGCGGCACCCGTTAATACATAATGAAATCGTAGCAATAAATGTGTCAAAGCTATAAACTTCTTATTTTAGCTGTCTGTCACCGACTGTGCCAAATCGAGTTCAAAACGGAATTACCACACGACACTGTTGAAATTGATGTAGCTTATCTTGATGGTGTCTTGTAGTAAGTCCCCATCATTGTTAACATTGATCGGCCCGAACGCACTATCACCACACCCCGAACACTCAATAAAATGTATGAAGCAAACACGTCGCAATCACCAAACGCATGGTGCTGTTGTATGTGTGAGTGTCATGTTTGTCCCCATCCAATTATATAAAGAGCGAGATAGCACTCTTTCTCTCGCTCTGGCATGCGCGCGCTTAGACATACACATATTCAAAATAAACGCGTGTATAAAGCCTTTAGCTTCAGTGCCGGCGAAACGTGCCGTGTGGTGCCGGCTCGCTCCCGGGGTGGGGTAAGTGAAACCGGTGGGAGGTAGGGAGTGGCCATTCTGTACGTAGTACTATCACATCAAGTTGAATCTCTTACTAAAAAAATTATCACTGTTCATTTTCGTAGCACTTTGTTTCACTGGTAATTTCTAGCTCTGGCCGGTCAGTCGTACATTTTAAACTAATATCAGCTTGTGCGTAGGTTTGTGCAATTATAACTGATAGCCGCGCTCACTTAACTCAACTCAGTCTAGAAAAACCCAGTATTGTGGTAAATAGAGAGGCGAGAGAACGTATCCATCTCCTTAGATGGCTGAAGAATGAGACAGACAGTTTTTGTTCGTTTGATAGAATACAAGTGAAAACGTGATTGGGTACAACTTCCGCGTGATCGTATAACGTGATCAGATGGGATACACCCATCGTTTGAAAAATCAGCCAGCGAAACTGGGTAGAGTTTATGAAATTAAATAGAAAACTATTGAAAAGTTTTTTAAATTGAAATTAGTCGAGTTGATGTTAGCCGAGCGCGGTCAATCGCTGCATTCGCTCATTCGTCCATTTAATAATGAATCGAACATACAGTAACGCTATTCGATGCCATTTTGTAACAGTGTAGGGTTTGTTCACACTCGCTGACAAACAGCTTGCAAGGCAAGTTCGATTTTATTAATGTCGCGATCCAATAATGTAGATTGAAACATTGGAACGCAATTGGTCGTCGGTCGAGTCCGTTAATCTATAGTTCATTCGCAGATTGGCTCGCTTGAACCACGCTACCATGTTTGGTTGAAAAAAGCCAAACTTTGCTCGTTTGAACCGAATAAACATAATTTACCAGTGAGAACCAAGCTTGCTTTTTGTTAGCGGTGAGAACAGACCTTACAAGCTGTACTTAACATATCACGCTAATCTTTATTATTTTCTAACGATATATTTTATATTATGAAAGTTATTATGTACCTATTTACATGTATATTTAATTGTGTACCATGATGTCCTGTGTCAAACATAGCACATTAGTTTTTTGTGATTTTTGTCTGGAACCTTCGTAGGTAAGTTATCCAAATATATATAATTAAATTATAGGGTAAAAAGCAAATGATTATGAAAACATACGTGTCTTGTAAAAATCGACAACTGATACAAATTAAATGAAAAATAACTATACTAACAGTTTCAACGATTGCGTCCGATTACTTTCGAAATATTCTAATTCCTGCGAAGGTTTCCAGCAAAACTACAGCATAATTAATTTTGTACTAATAATTGAATGCTTATGGAGTAATATCGCTTCCCAGAGGCGTCGTCGTAGCCAAAGAGAGGATTACAGAGCGGCTGAAAGCCTTGCTTGTCTTGCCACGTAGGACCGTGTTGTATGCTTGTGCTGCGAGGTACGCTTACATCTATAGCTCTGTTATATTTGTTGTTTTTGATTGTATGAGGAACTGAGTCATCACAGCCTTCTTAAGTACCCACTGCTCTGACATCATTCTCGCTCGACCAATTCTCAAGCAAGAATAATTGGGTCCTAATCCACCACGCGGACCCAATGCGGATTGGTGGTATGGTTCTCACAACGGATCTCGGCCGTCGTGAAATTAGCCGTTTCGATGCGCAATGGAGCTTTTTCAAACTAAATTGTCTTTGCGCATCACAAACTGCTAACTTCACGGAAGCCTAGATCCGCTGTGCGAACTATACCGAGTGATGCACGGTTATTCCCCGCGTCTCCTGAAAAACAAACAGCAATGACTTTGAAGCTGCGTTCTCGTCGGTAGCGGCGAGCGGGGCGACAGAAAAATGCCGCCATTATTTTAGAACAATGGCGCTACCGCGCTCTCATGTCTCGCTCGCTGCTAACTTTTAGAACTCACTTTCAAGATCAGTTGCAATAAGATGTAATAATTTTCTAAAGTTTACACGGTTATTGTTAATTATGATTTACATAAAGTCAGTAGCAAAGTCGGTGCTGAGTGCTGACCCGCTTCTGACCTAATGTAAATGGATTAAGAGTCAGTAAAACGTTGTCGGGTCAGTACTGACATCAATGTTCTCGCGTACTGACCCTTTGTAAACAGAGAAAATCAGTTCTCAAAGTCAGCACTGACCCAATGCAAATCGCACTTTAGACCTTTTGCACTGTCACCGTAAGTGGCTAGTAAAGTAAAGTAAAGTAAAAAATATATTTATTCAATAATATTACAAGGATCATTTTGAAACGTCTTAAAGCTAGGTGAATTAACGCCAGTTCACGCGCCCCAGCCTAGAAGAATCTGGCAACAAACTCGGCTGGGTTCCTAGCTTTTTTTTGATGATCCCTCTTCATCATAAAGCTTCAGTGTGGTGCCAATCGAACTAGCATTTTAATATCTCTCCCAGCGACAGTAAGGAAGTAAAAGATGGGCTTCTAGGCTAGCATAGTCATTTTTGTATACAGATAGTCAATTTAAATCTGAATATATCCTGATGCTAGTCTCGAGCAAGGCTACAGGCTAGCTAGATGTTAAAATGTTTTGAAATTGTGCTTTACTTGTTACTATAAGTGATCTGTTGTACAAAATCTACAAAATCTAGCATTGTTGAGGTTTATTATTCTGTGGTCGAGGTGTGCCTCGCAGCATGAAACTATGTTTATCTAGTTTGCGTTACTGTAGCTAACACAATTATTGTTAAAATGATGTTGGATTTGCGCAAATGGAACCAGTTTCTGGAAACTCTAGGGTGATCTGAACTCTGAAATCCAGTTCAATCTGCAGGGGTATTTTGAAACTGTCGTAAAGCCAATACCTTCGGTATCGGATTCCGTAGAATGCTATTTTGATTTCCGAAATCGAAAGGTTTTAACATTATGTTGCGGCTTGTTTGACGACCAACTTTCCGATAGTTATTTAGTGTCGGGAACATTTCCGACCCGACACCTTTCCGACAGTTTCAAAATACCCCTGCTGACCGCGTTATTTTTTAACCAGGACAACATAATAAAACCAGTGTTATTGAAATTTTTATGGAGCATTTTATTTGTTTATTTTGCTTTTATGGGTTTGTCGTGAACCCTCCAGTAAATCTATGATTAGGATTGTCATTGATTTACAGATTTATTATTGTACTGTGGAACCCTATCCTACCGGCCCCGGGCCTCGTGAACCAGGGTGCATAAACTAGTGTAGTAGATAAATTTGTTTATATATAAACACTTTTTTTTATAACCTTTCTGTAATAATCTTTACCTATACTACTAACGTGATTTTAGAGTGGATAGTGGATACCTATTGTTGCCAATCACTGGTCATCTGCGCAAGCGCTTAAAGTATATTTATATTTGTTGTTTGTTCACTGACACACTGTTAGGATTCACATTAGCTGGAGTATAATGCATAATATAATATAGTTTTATGATGAGAGTATGAATATGTAATCCTACATGTCTATTAAATCAATGAAATAGATAAATTTATGTTTTATTTTACACTAAGCACAGTTCCTTTTAGATAGGTTCTTTGTTTTATTCTTGTAGGTGCTTATTGTAAGTACTACCAACGAATCTAAACTCTCGTGAAGTTGGCCGTTTGTGATGCGCAAAGACAAGTTAGTTCGAAAAGCTCCATTGCGCATCAAAACGACTAACTTCACGACAGCCGAGATTAGCTTACTGTAGGTACTATAGTGTACAACCGTTACACACATAGTTCAGCCCACAATAGGATTCCGTCTCGTGGGTATCAGAAACTACAATATACCACGACGACCAGACCTGAAATACTTGCATGTCATGGAAACATTTGTCCAAGAGCGGGAATCAAACCCGCGACCACTTGTCCCCAAACACTTGCACACTGCCACCATAGAAATTAGGATACACTATCTAATGTTAATAAAATACTCATAAAATTAAGACAATTTTAGAAGACGAAACGCCGCGCGCTGGCGCCGACACCGAGGCAGACCAAGAAAGCGCTGGCGTGGCGACCGAGACGTCTTTCACAGTTACCGTCAGGATGGCTGGTCGCCCAGAACGCCTGGCACTGATTGTATATTCAAGAATTGCTACTATTTGCTAAAAAAAAACAAATAATTGCTACCTATGATAGAAGCTGAGATATTTGAAAAACAAAGTGGTGGCAAACAAAGGGCTGGCAAAAAATAGCTCAAGGCCGAAATAATTGGAGGGATGCAGGGAAGGCTTGCCCAGCAGTGGGTACAGCTGTACTAACCCAACTCTCCTAACGTAACACCCTGTTGTATAGTTAATAAATGCAAAAACAAGACAAGAGCGGAAACTTTAGTAATGAAACTTAGTGAAACCTAATGAAGCGATTGTGCAGGTCAAAAGTCGGGAGTCGCCACTATCTCCTTAGTACCTCCTTAGTATGTACAGGTACACGAGACAGACCATGTACGAACAGTTGCAGACTAATTTGTTAGGCGATTTGTTCCGTTCGGTATAGCTGGAAAGTGTGTTGCTAATAGAATTCTATTGTTAGTTAGGCGAGAACGACAACAGACAAGGACTTTTTTACTTGTTCGAGAGTTACAGTAGGCTATGTTTTATTAATTCTTGTAGTAAATATCTAATTACAGCAGTGGAATAAATCATCTGCTAAAATAACTTTTGTCTTGGTTACAGAGGTCTGATAAGGTAGGTACACAATCGAAAGCACGCACAAAGTCCAAAAAATGCGACTCTGATGTTGGTTTAGTTTCAGAATAAGTAACAATAAAACACTCTGGACGTGCACAGACTGCAGATTGGGCACTTGTAGCCGACATCATTATTCTAACCCACGAAATTATCGTGTCCCAATCGCGAAGGGTCGATGAATAACTCGTAGCTTTTTATAGAGTCAGCTGCGCAAGTGCCCATTGTCTGAGCTCGCGGCAAAAACACGATTAAATAGCTCATCTAATTTATTTAAGCGACATGTGGTTACTCTATTAAAGTTCCCCGTTTTCAATTGTCGCCCTATCACCTATCAGTCGTCCCTCGCGAATTTGTTTTTTATTCATTAGCCTGGGGCGATATGAATCGCGCATCGCCGCGTGAAATCGGCTCGATTACCGTTCATTTATTATTTTGAATCGAATGGATCATTGAAAGCGATAATCGTAAACTATTTCTATCGCTACCGTTATAAGTGCCGTGATCGTGTCCAATCGGAATTTGAATGATAGCTACTGTACGATAAATTAGAGGATTAATAAATTCAATTTTGTTTTATCGCGTTTTTGTGAGGTATTACGGAAATAATAGCTCTCCCAGCTATTAAAAATAAATGGGAATACTGAATGGGATGTAGGTACCTACGTCCGATAAATTAGTGGGTAACTTCGAAAGTGTCGCGAGACATTCACACGCATTCGGAGCCTGTTTGAGAAGTGCCATCGATCAGGGCTCGGTTTACATCGTCCGTGTAGCCATTTGACTAGATGCTGCGGTCGTTTGTTTCCGTAACGAGCGGGTTCACGCCATTATGCCAGCGCCGGCGCGGCGGAGACGCTCGCGTGTCCCTAACGTATCGACAAATCGGCTACATCAGTTACTATTGTCACGGCGTCTCATTATTTCACACTTGGCTGAGGGCTTGAGGAGTGAGGAGTGGAATCAAAAAGTCAGATGTGGCGGTAACGAGCGTCGTGACCGCACTGCGGCGCCGGACACGCGAACGCGGACTTTCGGATTGATTGGGGCTAAGATTTTCAATAATTCAAGCTAGATTCTATCTGAATTTTAAACGAAGAGCAATGATCTGCTGTCAATAGAGTTCGCGCAGCATCACGACTGCGGGTTTCAGAGCACACGACTATTTGACCTGCGAGCGAAAATCGCAATAGCGGAAGATTTCCAAAACGTTGTCTATTTTGTCGATCGTCTACCGTTTGTTATAGCTAAAACCAACAAAGTACCCTTCTTATATAGGTTTAGTAAATTATTTATTTTGATCAATAAAGCCCGCTTTTCTTTCGAAGGAACTTGAATTTAAAGTAGGCTTGTATTTTGGTCATTCCCAATTGCAAAGGTTTATCTATTAATGTATCTAAATAATTGAAAGGTAGAGTCAACCTTGGGTCGATCCTGTAACGTAACCCCATATTGGCGTCTCGCCTCGACCGGTGGGTCGCGGCGTCGTCGTCGTGTCAATAGACTTGAGTACCTTGCTAGCTATACCTAAGTATACCTTGCTCGCCTTCCGCTAACAGTTCTAGGTTAATTAAACCAGCCAATCAGAACTACCAAAGTGTATTGCCGGAAACTATCAGTATCGATCCCGGCTTTTTCAAAGTTGTCAGGCCATGACAAAGGCCTTCGGGCGGCCTAGAAACTCTGTCACCAGAGTTGGCCACTGACTCATACGAACTTACTTACATACTTTCAGATCGGGAATAAACTGACCGGGGTGTGTAACGACAAACATACCAGGAAAATGTAGAAATTATCGATGGTTTGTTTCAATGTCATTTGGAACGGATATTGTTAAAAATTTGAAAACAAAATCGCGTCATTTTTCTTTATTCCGCGGATTATTCCGTTCGGTTCTGAGCGTCGTTGTTAGGTAGAGTAAAAAGAAGGTAAGGAATGACAAAAGCTAAGTTCTTTTGAGATTATTATTTAAGTTCTCATTGGCTTCAGTCAGAGTCTTTGTAAATACGATAACAGCTATTAGTTTATGAAAAGCCAATAATTATTTAGCTTGGTGTGTCGCCACCACGCTAAGAGGTTATTATGTTTTCTTGGATAGTGGACCACAATCTCCGTGTTTATCTAAACCACCTCGTTTAACGTTCGTTTCCACCATTTTAGGAGTTTAGTCGATGAAAATTGCAACGTGAGATTAGAAAACAGCGTGAAAATTAAGTCGCAAGATATAGAGATAGGAGCCTGGTACAGTTAGGTGAAAGTTTAGGAAAGTCAAGCACAAGTATGTGCAAAGTGGCCTTCGGCTATGGAATTTATTTGCCAGGACTATAAACGAATTGGAAGCTAATAATGATGACAGCAAAACTTACCTAAAATAAAATTGATTGTGATGGCCGTTTAAAAGGTAGACGAAATCAAAAAAATATCCTATGCAGGAGGTCCTAAACATTAGGTATCTTGCTTGTAATTACACCATGTAATTGAAACTTGCCGCGAGATATTGACCGTCAAATTACCTACCATAGCGAGGAGTTGGGCTTCGATAATAATATAAATGGTAATGTAATTGAACAGTTTATTGAATAGGTCGTGAAGACGCCCACTACCGCGCGACTTTAAATTCTAACAGCCTTAGGTGTAACTACGAATCTCTATGCTTAAACTTAGTTTAATCCAAGGTATAACCTACTAGAAGAATTGTGTTAAAATTGCGTTGCGTCAAAGCCGTAAACGAAAGAAAAGAAATCTAGAATCAACCAATTTACACATTCTCCGTCTGCCTTTGTTTTTGCGGATACTTGCCTATTTGTACAATAGTTGCCGGCTTGGGAATATGAAAATACGAGCACAGCTTGAAGAATAACCTCAGCAAATGGGAAGAGACATCGGGGGCAGGATGTAGAAATGATTACAATGAGCCATATCCATGACAGATAGATTGCCGACCCGAGCGGCAGCCGGCCGACTGCGGCGACCACGATTACAATTCTAGGTCCACAAATTAAATTAAAACAAAGTTTACATTGTGTTACAGTTTAATAACATGATCTAAAAGTATTTGTTCTGGGTCTGGGATTTGCGCTCCGCTCGAGTTATAGAGTTAATTGTAGAGAGAGTTTAATGGTACAAGGTACCTGCCAAGAAAAGATCAAGGGTAGGAACTCTACAAAATTATTTTCCAGTTTTGTACAGAAACACAAAATCGCAATAGTTTTCATCTTAGCAGAGATGTCCACCGCTGAACATAGGTTTTCCTCAAAGAGCGCCGTGATGACCGATTTTGAAGCTTGGCCATCGACTTCCTGCTATTGCTTTAATGTCTATCGAGTACTTAGCCATCCTGTATTTCGTTTTTCAGTCGCCATTCAAGAACTTTTATTCTCCAGTAATCGGTTCAACGAGCTATATGGCCTGTCCACTGCCAAGGTTATTATAAACGTGCAAAAAGTCCGTGGTTTACCTCGCTGATGGTGTCTCTACGCTCACGGCGCGGAGCACGGCGCAGGGCACGGGGCAGGGAGCAGAATAGCCGAGCTCTCATAAATTACCAACAGTTGCGATGTCTGAGAGGAGCAGCCCGCGCCGTGACGTGTAATTGCAGCGCGGTCACGAATCTAGCGCCCATCGCGCAGTATGAGACTGTGAGTCCAGCCATCGAAAACCCTTCTCCCTTGGACTACAGACAAACCAAAGAACTCAGACGTCTCCCTACCTACCCTCCTGCCTGGGTTACCCGGGGAACAGGCGGCAAGTCTCAACACGCCTAGAAGTCATACTGTTTCATGCCCTGTATACCTTTGTAAAATTTATCGGAAAACCTCCGTAAGTCAATTGTATTGCTACTCTGTTCCCTACTCCTATTAGCAAACCCATTGGCATAGGAAATTAGCATCTCTTCATGTTGCTTTACTTCAAGTTATGGAACGAATCAGGAGTTCTTTTATGTTTCTCTATGGAGCTCTACTTCCGCCTTCTGCTCCTATGATCTCAATCCAACAATACCACAAAAACAAAACTCAACATACTTTACATAGAAAGTATTTTTAGGTCAAATGACAAAACCACCCCTGACTCCTGCACTAGAAGAGACGCTCCCGACACACAATTGTCCGGTGGCGTGCTCTGCGATCGTTTGTCCTTTATTTACAGTCTCGATCCCGCGATACCACCACTACGCCAAGAGATCCCGATACTGCACTCGTTAGCACTCTTTACGAATGGTGTGAATTTATACCACCTAGTTATTTGATGTTTTGTAAAATACGGCGACCGGCGTACAACACGGTTCTACTAAAAGACAATTAAATTTTTTTAATCTTATGGGCTGTCAAAACAATGGCTGATGTTTACCTACCTCGTAACTCGGACTGGAATTATAAATATTGCCAAAATGAGCAGGTACTTACAATGAAAAGTGACGTAGTGGCGTAGTACAAGTTCAATAAACTCGTTGTTTCTGATGCTGATGGGAAAAGGAATCCTAGCAAGACTACCTAAGTGACTGTTGGGTGTTTGTTTCGAAACTTTCTCTCTGCCTCTGTCCCTAAGTGTTTTGTTTTGTTTAAATTGCTGTGAAAATTGCAACAAACGAGTCTGCAGATTGCGACACCTTGCGATCTAAGATATGACGCGGAACACCGGCCGCAGTGTCTGTTTTAATGGATGCCGGCCAGCCTCGTCTCGCCACCACCACCAGTTGGAAGTCATCTTGCAGCTACTTTACTAGTTTATTAGTTACTGCCAGCAAAATTAAATCACTTTGTACTCTTTTTTTATTACTTACTTTATGGATAGAGGCCGTATCCGAAATAATGCTTATAACAATCGTAAACGCTAACGTACTTTCCAGCTGTTAATTTGAATGCGAATTTTAACAGCGCGTCGTTAGTGCGGCAAAAGTATATGCATACTTTGACATACTTTGACAGCTGGACGATATTAACGTTTACGATTGTCAAAAGCATCCGGATACGGTGTTTCGGCAAGTTTTGTTTAGATAAAAAGAAAATAATCAAAATAACCCGGTTACAAATGCAAATATTTTTTATTTCAAACAGAAAGTTTACAGGAATTTCCTATTCAAAGCGAGTACAAAAGTAGTTAGATGTTTATAAGATGAAATATTATATTAACAATTGGTAGGATAGGATTCACCCTACCCTCCGAACTAGCTGTAAACTGTATTACGGCGAATAGTGTTTGTCCCTCAAAGTTCTACAACAGTTGAAAGTAGCAGCGGATAAGCATACATCGTCATTATCAGCTTGCGTTACCATCACGAGCGTACATTACGGTGTAAAGGTCTACCCTCGCCACGGGACCGTTAGCCATCACCGGTGTCAGAGGTCTCAGACTAGATCTAGTGCCGCTTAGGACCACCAGCAGTCGGAACTTTTACGGAATTGCCGTTTTTAGATCAGTAATTTATAGAGTTGGCATTTCCGCTGACGGAAAAGTGACGCGTTGTGGGTTCGATAACTGCTGCGGGACAAATGCTTGTATGATCTGAAAATATTTATTTTGTGGTTTCTGTGGGTTATTTTAACCTATTTACTCTAATTTAAACCGTAAACGCTAAAAATATTGTTAAAATTTTGCAGACTTGAGTATACAAAACATGAAACAAATAATTTTTTTAACTGCTTAACACAGTTGCTTGTGATTTGAAAATCTGAAATAAAGAACATGATCGCGTCCGTTGCAGCATGATTCCGTCCGGTTTTGCAAAATTCCGGACATTTACAGTCCACTTAGAAGGTTGGTAACCTTAGCTTCTCAGGTCTACTGTCACCACCGTTCACTAGAGGGGGCGGGGGGCGTGGTCGAGGACTGCTATTGGCTGACGCCTGCAGATTTTGATGGCTTGCCCCTGCGTCTGCGCATGTTTTAAACAATGAGCGTGACCTGATTAGCCTGGCTCCGCTGTAAGGAGAGGAATGTTTATGGAACGTGAGCGGTTCATGTTACAGGAGTGGTTTGTTTTAATTTATAGGTAGTTAGGTACTTTTAAGGTGGCAAACATGCTGCCTATAGTTGGAAAGTGGTGCAGCCTGTGACACACGATGGTCACCTATCACTCCCATTGCTTATACATGAAAATCTCAATATATTTTCCTGTTTTTATATTGAATAAAACTAAAACCTGAACGCTGTTTGTATAATTAGCCATTAGGTGCGTGCGTTGACTAATGATAAAAAAATTTGGGTAGCTTATTACTGTAATAAAGTAATACAAAAGCCTCTAGGCAAACTAACGAAGGAGTCTAACGTAATAATATTAGGTACCTACCGACAGTCTAAGTCTAAGTTGTTGGTTTGCCTAGAGGTTTAGTATTTATTACTTTTTGCCTCCAAAAGGGCTAGTTAGTTAAGTAAGTAGGTATCTATTATTGCACAAGGCGCGTGCGTTGTGCAGACTTGCGCAATCGAGTTACCGTCGAAATAATCATTTTTGTTCTCTGCGAGAATCTAAGCAGCTCACAGCTATTTGTACCGGGGTTACCTATCTACATAATCAGGTACCTACTGCGCATATCTAGCATCGATAGATTCAGTGATATTCGCAACGACCTAACAATGAAGATCGGAGCCGCGCAAACCAAAAAAAAAAAGAGTCAAAATAGCGCGAAAAAAATGATAATGCTGTGTAGTAGGTTTTGCGATCACCGCTGTTCAAAGCTATACAAAACATTAGTAAGGAACCTATATATAAAAGTATGGATAATTCCTAAAAATAATTTTGGTACGAGCAGCGAGCGCGTTGAAGTCTTTTGTATGAAAACATTTTGATCGTTCAGTGGAAACTTGTGCAGCGGTTAATGTGATTACTTGGGTCTTAATCCACCTAACGTTACAGATTGGTGGATGGCACATGTTTTTTGTTAGTTCTTGGACTACCACTAGACCGCCAGTGCCAGTACACTATAATGATTAAAACTTTTTATATACCTCAGAAGTAAACTCCTTTTCCTGTGTTCAATAGAAGGCCATAAAACGAAATGAACCCTTAGGCCTATTTAGGTATGCGCGATATGACCACGTACCCACGCGGTGTCAATTCGGTTGCTTCCAAAAAAAGCTTATGAAACAAAATCAAAACTATATCATACCGGTGTATTGGTTTTTTTTTTATGTCAGCAAGTGACAAGACAATCAAGGCGCCCGCCTGATGATAAGCACCACGCCTGACTATTACAGATGCAGTGCCACCCAAAGCTTAAAGTTTTTAAGTGTTTGCGTGGCACTGCACTGCGCTTATCACCCCGAGAAATTGTTGTTAAGTCTCTTTCGCACAGTCATTTCACTTGCTACACTACCCTTCAAACCTAAACACAGTGCAGCTTGCACACTACTGTTTGGAGGTAAGATATCTGACACAGCTTGTATCTAGATAGGCCTTAATAGCCGTTTTAACACGTTTAGCCACAAACAGTACAATACAAACATAGCATGTGGACACTCGCCCACGGATGTGCACTCGACTGAAAGCACACGTCACAGAATCTTCAACTCTATTTCATTAGCGGAGAGGTTAGAATTAGTTAATCGTGTTGGTTGTTTTTGTAATATCTTGAGATGATGTTGGTTCAGCGCAGCGATGACTAACTGGATGGCTGTTTGTTCAGAGCTCTCGCGGCTTACAACAGACTCATCGTTTGGAACAGGTGGGTACTGGATACAAACCCACTTATATTATGTAGAACGGTGCTTTTATATTATTTTTATTTTATTTTTACATGTTTGGAAAACTAACAGTTTATATCATGATGAGAATGGTAATGCTTAAAATATAGAACAGGATTAACCTAAACAGTTTTCACTAATAGTTCACTTATACTTAACAAGGTTTTAGTTGTCCACAAATTATAACACTTAGTGGGTTTTAACGCTTAATAATTTTTAGAAAAAATGAATAAGAAAACAATGATTACATAATTAATAGGTACCTACCTAACAGAAAAATGGAAACCTAAGAATACATGGGAGTCACTCACTATTCCAATTTAAAAAGGTCATGAAGATCATCATGATGCTAATAAGCCATATAAAGTCATGTAAAGAAATTTTGTGCTATTAACTTTTTGAAAAAGTTTTGCCTTGCTTCAAATAAGTCTACATACATTGAATAGTTAGTGTTGAAGAGATTGCCGGTTCGTACAAAGAATGAGTTCTGCCTATAATTCGTAGAACATGGTTGGGTATACAGCCTGAGGTAATTACGTCTAGTTGTAGTACGCATTGGTGTTCTTAATTTTATATTCATCATCATCATGACAGCCTTCTAATGTTCCCTCTGCCGGGACACTGGCCTACTCTCAGGCGAGAGTGATTGCTTTTATATTATGAAGATATAATCTCACGAAAAAAAACTTATAAAGTCAGCTTTTAGATTTTATTTGATTTTGATTTAAACAACTACAAAGCAAGACTTTAGGATTTTGCATTTAAAATAGAATTGACTGTTTAAATTTATCAAGTTTATACTACCCATCAATAACTCTGCGTGCAATCCAGATTTCTCTGCCAATAACGCTTTGACGCATGCGCCTTGCCGGTCCTTTTACAGAAAGAAATATGGCGGTCATTCGTAGCTAGCACGTCGCAGCGGGCGGACGCGCGCTCTGATCAAATTACTGTTAAATTACGTATTAATACGGGCTCAGCTAACTCGTTAGGTAATTGGACAGTCACGGAGTAATTACTGAACGGACAGTGTGATGGATGGCATGTCTGATTGTCGGCAGGCGATCGGCACGCAACGCAGGGGATATAGTTTTAAGAAATAGTCGTATAAAAACAGCTTAAATTATGGCTTTAACTGCACTTTAAATCAAAATGTTACCTTTGCGAGTTTACGTGAGACAATACTTTGTTTGCTTTTATTTTCTGACATTGAGGAATTGCTGTAGTTTGTATTCTATTAAATAGTTACCCAGCCTGTGCAATTGTGAGTGGTCGATTTTCGAATAGGAAATACTAACAAGAGATTCTAACAAACGACTTTTAGACATTAAGGACAATTGATATGAAAAGAAATGAAATTAAATGAAAAAATGAAAGGTTAAGCGGAGTACTACTAGAGATTTTTCATCTGTTTTTTAACACTAAGGGTCACAATAACAATGTTCCATTGCATTCTGTAAACCAATAATGCCCTGTACAGCTTTTCCTACAAGCACATGAGAGTAGATTCCATACCTATCGATGTAGATATTATGTTGGTAGGTACTAGCTACATATCGGTCACGTCGGTAACTAACTGCAGTAGGCGGCAGTGTAAATAGCAGTTAGTGTCAGACAGTGTAAATCCTGCAACAAACGGAGTATCAATTACACGCAATTACAATAAACATAAAATCGTGGCAATTAACTCGATGCACGGCACTGTGTCGGAGCGGAGTCGGGATTGTAGCTCGACTTTATTAGTATCGGTTCCGGTGCGATTTTATAGAAGCAGATCTCTTTTATTGTGAGAGGGCTATTGCTGAAAATGCTATGTATTTAGTAAGTGTAGATTGGGATAAATAAAGCGGGGATAAATGATAATTAAAAAAAATATATACTCACCTAAAAAGTTAATTTCCTTGATAAATAATATTATTATTCACGTTGAAAACCTGCTCTAATTCGAATTAAATAATAGATTTAACGATTTTGAACACTGGTGGTCTAGCGGTAGTGAGTCCGCCTTTCGATCCTAAGGTCGTGGGTTCAAATCCGGTCGTGCACCAATGGATTTTTTGCTACGAAAAATTTATGTGCGCAATGCCAGTGCTCTCATACGGTGAAGGAAAACATCGTGAGGAAACCGGCATGTCCAAGAACTAAACATTCGAAAGACATGTGCCATCCACCAATCCGCATTGGGTCAGCGTGGTGGATTAAGACCCAATCACTCTCGCTGGAGAGTAGGCCAGTGTCCCAGCATTGGGAACATTAGAAGGCTGTCATGATGAATCGATTTAAGAACTGTTCAAGAACTATAAAATAAGAGACGATGAATGACGCATGAAATGTTGTTATTTTTTCATTTGGGCAAGACTTTATCATCTTGCATAATTCTAATCAAAATTCAAAACAGTTTACAAAATATGAAATGTATCATAGTCCACCATCTGGATCTGTGTCCCCCAGCCTCCACTAAGCGATGCGAGTCGCGTGGCGTCGCTAGTGACGTGACGCCTAAATGCATAAATCGTGGTTTGAGCGATGATCGCATCTCAACTGTATAATAATTCTTTGAGTTATTTTAGAACTTATTTTCCGGCTTTTATTGTAAGGCGGCTTTCAAAATGTGAAATGTTTGAGTAAATATCTTTATTTTTGGAGGTATTCCCGCAAACTGCACAGTTTACTAGTGCACACTTTTTAGTGCACACTTTTTATTCCCATTACTGCACAGAATAGTTGGTTCTTGACTTTGTCAATTCTGCTGTAACATTTTCTAAACTAAACTAACTAAAATTGTTACCGTCCTTTTCTAATGAATTAAAATGAAAAGGACCGCGATAATTTTAGTTAGCTAAGTTTAGAAAATGCTACAACAGAATCGACACCAGTGTGTAGGGAAAGAGGAGATAGTGAATAAATCCATGCATTTTTAATGTCATTAGTTTAACTCGGAAGATCAGCGGGTTGACCAATCTCCATTGATCTCCATCTCAAACTGTCTAATATGACAGTTTGACCATAGCTCTACTTGTATTTATTAGACAGTTTGAGATGGAGATCAGTGGAGATTGCTCGCTAACAGAGTACCTATGGGATCAAGGGGCAGGTCGTTCACCTTGTCAAGCGCAGCTATCTTTAAAAAAAGCCCCCAGTAAGTAAGTGAAAGTATGAGTAAGTGATCAATTCTGGTGGACGGTGTTGTTTTTTTTTATTGGTTATAGGCAAGATTCAAGATATTTATTTATTTTCAAGATATTTATTTGCATAAATAAGTGTTACAGAAGGTCTTAAAAGTAATATGGCACTTATAATTTATTTGCCCTTTTCAGGCATTACAAATTTTATGTAGGCTCTATGCTGCTAGCTGCAAGCCTTTGACCACCACCTCGCCTGTGGGCCAATATCCACGAATTCTTGGTTTCATTATTGTTCTCAAAAGCATTTCTCAAAGTATCAGTACAATCTGTGTGCCACTGCACTGGACTTCCATTGTATTGCTGCCTTAACTTACATTACAGGCAGTTAGCATGCCGGCGGGGCCGCTCCGGGCTTCCATCAGCTTGCTGGAAGTCATCTCACGTACGTAATTGTGCTGATAACAGGCTTTCTAAACGAGGGCGTGCCGCGAAATGCATCACAGCTTATGATCTTGGGAAATATTAATTTTTCATAACTATTGTACCTAACTGAAAATGGAATGTTTGTTAAAGGGCTGGGCTATAAGCGACGCGATGGCAAAGCGACGCACAGGAAACCATTTTAAATGACTACATAATGTAGATATAAATAATATATTGTTAAGACTTCTTTGTGAATTTTAAGTTCTAACCAGCTATGCTATGCTATATACTATGGCACACCAGCTTTGATGAGGCCAGGGTGACGCTGTGTGAAATGACCACTAATATTTTATTTATTTATTTTATACAAGAAGCTAGTCAAATCTAAGTTACATCAAATTATAATAGTTAGGAATAAAATTATAACTAAACTATTTTAGTACTTTCCAGGTGTGAGATGACGTGGATTTTAACATAAAATATCATGAATTACTTATAACTATATATATATGAATTGTTTAAATATATTCTAAGCTAAATAGCTTAAAAAATAAATTTTAAGCTATTTTTCCGTTAATGATTAATAATTTATTCTATTATATTGTATCTTACATTTTTTATTTTGCTCTAATTTTATAATTCTTTAAATATGCGACTATTACTTATATATATATATATATTTTGTTGGTACATAATTTTATTATTTTATTTTATTTTTAATTTATTTATGTGTAAATCTGTGTTTGCATGTCGGTCAACGACGAAGTGTGTGAGACATTTAAAACAAATGGTAAAACCTAATATCATAATACCATACTTCAAGCAAATAAATACTATTTCATTTCATTTCATTTCATTTCATTTCATATGAAACACCATCGCCTACAAAATATGACTTCACAGTGATATAATCTTCAACATAATATGAATAGTCTCTACAATATTACGGCAAAGTTACGTTATCAATAAAATTATACTAATGCGTTGAACTGGTAGTTGGAGTCACAACTAACGGACTCGCCGTCCATAAAGCAAAGCACTGCTAAAACTAAAACTTGACCTTTTCTCAATAACCAGCGACTGCTACTTAACTGCAAAAATGACTTTTGAATATTTAAGCTTACGTTACGTTTATTCTATATATATAGATAAAATCGTTGCGTTCTTGACTGACAGTCAAGCACTGCTATAGAAACTTAGCTTATCATTCGAAATTAAACTTTTGACAAAACCGTATCGTGGGACTCTCAGTTAAATTAGTCTGAAGTGGGACTGCAATACTACAAGTATTTATTATCATGATAACACGTAGTATAACACACTCAGTTTTATTCACCTTTGAGAGGACTACGTTTTAAGAGTAGTAGAGTTCTTTGTGATAGAGCTCTTCCGGGGAAGGACTACCACCACACCTATTTCTGCCGCCAAGCAGTAATGCTCGCATTACTGTGTTCCGGTTCGAAGGGTATGGTTTCCGGTGAAATTACTGGCACATGAGGCTTTCGATCTATGCGTCAAGGTGGCAACCCGCGAGCGATCTCTCTGGTATTGCAAGCGTCCATAGGCTGCGGTAACCGCTTACCGTCTTGTGGGCCGTACGCTTGGTTGCCAATTTAGTCGTATAAAAAAAAAGTACGTAAATGTTATCTTCCGCTATAATGTCATCACTATGACGGCTACTAGTTTATAAGAAAGCAAATGGCGATGACAAAACGGAGAATATACTGCGCTTGTTATCTAGTAGCTACATGCATTAGGTACCTACACAGGTTACAGTAGAGTGCGGGAACACAGCCGTTACTCACTGCACGCTGATTGTACAACTAATTGTTTGAATCCGACAACTGTGCTCGTAGCTCAGGCGCATCCAGCTGGCCCACTATGAAAATGTTTGTTCATAAGTTTGGAGCTAAACGAAACACGAGAGAAAAATACTAAGCTACCATGAAATTGCATAAGTCACGTGCCGTTATTGAGACCAATCGCGGAAGTATTGATTCATGGTACGCATTGCACGTAAAAAGGCCCGAAAGGTCAGAGTTTATGAAAACATCGCACTCTATCTAACCCTTATGTCCTTTTAGCTGGCTGTCGTTATACGATACAAGAGTAGTAGAGTTCTTTGTAATAGAGCTCGTCCGGGGTAGGACTACCACCATACCTATTTCTGCCGCCAAGCAGTAATGCTCACATTGCTGTGTTCCGGGGTGAAGGGTATGGTTTCCGGTGAAATTTCTGGCACATGAGGCTTTCGATCTTAGCCTCAAGGTGGCAACCCGCGAGTGATACCTCTGGTATTGCAAGCGTCCATAGGCTGCGGTAACCGCTTACCATCTTGTGGGCCGTACGCTTGGTTGCCACTTCAGATGTATAAAAAAAAAAAAACTTCTTTACATTATAAATTATAAATAACATTTCGAATGAAACTGTCCTAACTTACGCGTAACACGCATGTTAAGTTCGGAGATCCTACCATGAAAATGTCTGTCCGAAATTTCAAAGCACTAAGCTACAATAAAGTTTCATCAGTTTTACGAGTATACAGGGTCATTCATTATCAACCTGACAAACTTAAGGGGTAGATTCCACACCTAAAAAAAAAAATATATGTACCTATAATTTTTTTTTTTTTATGTATGTTTTGTCTTAAAAATCACAAGTAAACAAAAAAAAATCGATTACGTTTTTCCGCTCAATTATTATTTATCATTGTTGGGAATCGAGTTAAGCGACGTAATAATGAAATATTCGAGTGTGCGCGCCCCGTAGCGGGTCAAGTCCACGCGCAGGTCAAGGACGCGCGGGTTAGTGACCCGCAGTTCATTGACGCGCGGGTCACTAACACGTGCCGAGCGCTGCCTTTTCTTTTTTCTAACAAGGATAACTAATTATGAAGCAGAATTACGTAATTATTATTTTTTAATTTTATAAAAAAAAAACGTTAAAAAAAAAAAATGTACAAGTATTTTTTTTTTATGTGTGGAACCTACCCCTTAAGTTTGTCAGGTTGATAATGAACGACCTTATATAACCTATTCCTTCAGGTCCGGTTTCGGAAATAATATGAATCCCATAAAATTTTTGAAATACGTTTAAGAATAAGAATAAGAATATTTTTATTAAAAACTGTTATAAATGTAAGATGGTAAAATTAAAAATACAAAAATAGTCCAACAGTTTGCCCTTTTTGGACGTATAATATGCATAAAGTTTGTTTCGAAGTAGTCTTGCTGATTTAGTTGAACAGCTAATTTTGTCGTGACGTAGCAGCTACGATGTCGTTCCACGACATGTAAATCAACGCAAAAGCGATAAAAAATATTCATATAAATTTTATTAAAATCGGGTGAGAACGGACCGGGTGAATACGGGACTGGGGGATAACGAAACTAACCCGACAAAATCGGCTAGCTAAAGAAATAAAAAATTAAATCTGTTTTCCTTTTTTGTTAGAAGTTGAAATATGTTATACATTTTTATGCGTGTGAAGCAGCTTTTCTGTTGCGAGCTGTGTCAGTATGCTGCAACAGAATGGTAGATTTATAGAATTGTTTCATTATTGGGCTCTCTGCCGTGTTATGGTAATATTTGGATAACGTGCCATAAAATATTTTCTTTACAGATAAACTATAACTGACTGGCAGTCATCTTCACTTTAGGAAGCTGACATTTACTGACTGATTATAAAATCTGACTAAATCAACAGGTGTCAGATGGAAGAGTTCTGAAAATCGTAGGGTTTGAATATAGTTTTTTGTTCAAATCAAAGTTGCGGAAATTAATTCAGCACATCTGAAAATTTGGAACTGGCGCATGGCGTAAACTCGCCTTTAAGATAAAATCATTTATATCAAAATATTTAGTTTTTTTTAATCTCCAATAAAAAATTTAGCGTCTGTTATATTTCGACGCTACCGGAGCGGACAAAGTCGCGGGCGTATCGACATATATTCAATATTTTGAGTTTTGATATTGGATATCATAAAGCTGAATGTATGGAATGTGATTGCTTAATATAATGCGCGTGCTACCAGAGAATTTAAATTGATTAGGGAAATATGCGTGTGCGCACCGTGTTCCTGGTGACTTATTAGACGTTTATTGGTTTGTACGTAGCTAGCATGCGTTTCAACTTTTATTATAAACACTTCTGTTGCAAATTATATTTTTAACCGACGAGTAACGGAGGAGGTTCTCAGTCAACGCATATCAGACTACTTTTATTATTTCTTTATTGATTAGTTCCCTTATTTAGAACCAGCTTTATTTGTAAAATTTTGAATTTGATACCGGCTGATCAAGATTTATAATAAAATACCCGAACGACTAAAAATAGAAGAAAAAAGCTTGCTATTTTTAAGAAAACCTAAAGACATTATTATTAAAAAAAGCGTATTATTCTGTTGATGAATTTATTACTGATAAAAATATTTGACATTACTTAGGTTACCTACTTACTAGACAATATTGACAGCAACTAAGTATCTACATTGACATCACACTTTATTAGATAATAATTAGGTATATATGTATGACTTGACATAATTATTACATAAATTACGCTCTTTAATCTTATCTTGACATTAATAATTCTCTAATCTATTTGGTACATGTTTTAATATAAATTATTGACAGTCTATTATTGTTTATGTTGCTTTGTAAATTATATAATATTATTGTTAGGTATTTTTAAAGAAAGAAAGAAAGAAAGAAAGAAAGATATTGTATTATTTGAACTAAAAATATTAACTTGCAGCGCCCTTACAGGGTCCATGTACTCACCTGCAGCAATACTATGTCACACCTAAGCTGAATGTACATTGAGCATGAATAAATGAAATATGAAATATGAAATATGAATTTACTTAAAAATATCTTAGGGTGAGTTGCACCATCTAACGTTAACGTCAAATTGTTCGACGATTGAACAATTTTAGTCAGATGATGCAACTCACCCTCAGTGTTTTTTTTAACTGTAATTTGTAACCAGTTTCAATTTTATCTTTTTCCACTGTTGTATCCAGACAAAGGCTAGCTACTTAATCTTCACTAAGTTATTATTAGCAAGAACTGTAACAGTTACCATCCCACCGTTTTCCAACACAAGTGCTTGTAGGTACTGCTGCTATTAAATGTAATGCTAAAAGCCATTAAAATAGGAAAATCGTGGCTAGAACTAGCAGCGGTCAGTTAATGTACACTCTGTTCTGGAGAAATGGATAAAGCGTTTAGTTACATTGTACTTTAGAATTCTTAGAAAGTTTTTTTATACTTATGTACCACTTACTATCGAAAATCAAGTATTTTATTAAGCTTCCGTCTGGTAATGATTTGGATCAGTTGAGCTATCTATAGATCGTTTGTAACGGTCTTTAGATGGCTCAACTGTTTCATATGTATTTTGTAGGTATAGTGTCATTATGTAACATAATATAATTATTATAAAGATTATCATATCCCAAAAATCAATCCAAGCGAGATATGGCTCGATAGCTCAATTGGTAGAGCACCCGCGTATCAAGCGGTGGTTGCGGGTTCAAATCCCGTTTGAGGCGAAATAATTTTTGGGATATTATAATCTTTAGTATTCCCTTAGTGTGATGGTTAACACTCTAAAAACCAAATTGACCAATATTTTTATTAGTTAATAAATTAATATTTAAAAACGTATTTTTTTTATTTTTCTTTATTGGAGACAAGCGTTTGACCACCACCTCACCTGATTGAAAGTGATGGCGATGGAGCACGCTTGTCTAGAACCTATTCCCTAACCTTTAAGACTCCTAAATAATACTATTGGTCCGGAAAACAGACTCCAAAAAGTATACGGCTCACAACTTCACAAGGGGTTACGCAGCTTATGGGCGCTTGCATTATGTACCTACCCGAGTTATCACGTTTATTGCCACCCCTGGTTGTACAATGTTCTTTACTAACTGAATCCCACGGTTACGCTTGCGTGGTACCGGATTATTTCCAAGTTTCATCAGACCTTACGTTACGAGGTGAAAAGCAAAGAAACACACAAACTTTCGCATAAATAAAATTATTGTGATTTATAAAACTCCACATTATTGTCTAAGGGTGAGTTGCACCATCTAACGTTAACTTCAAATTGTTCAATCGTCGTCGAACAATTTGACGTTAACGTTAGATGGTGCAACTCACCCTAAGTAAGTAAGTCAAAGTCAAAGTCAAAGTATTTTTATTTTATTGCTTGAAATACATGTCGAACTTAGATGTAAATTATTAAATTGATTACCAATGGAGGCATGCAATATTTGATTTTCGATGACAAAAATTTAATAGAAATTTCGTATAATAGAGTAGAGCCGTAAACCAATGGAACCACCTGAATCACATAAAAACTGCGCGAAATTAATGTGACGCATACAGGATTCCACAGAACTAGGATCTTAGTAATGTGCAGGATTCTATCTATTGGCTTTGGTGGATGCTAGCCCTTAGTGTTAGTGCTCGGTCCGGCGTGAACACCGTCAGGTCATCTCATTAACCTCTCTAGCGGGCGCGCCCGGCTTCATTCGCCCCTCGCACTACGTATTATCTTTTAATTGAATCAGGGAGGCTTATTAATAGTTTTACTTCCTAGTTCGTCTTAGTTTATTGAATATATAGACTTTTGTCTAATTGAAAATGTTTTATCTCTAGATGGAAACAAGCTTTAGATCACATGAAGTGTTTCCTTTGAAAATACTTTTTCTTACCATCAAGTTTCTCTTTTTGGCACTTTAATAGTATAAAAAAAATAGTTGCTTTGTTCTAGTGGTTAAAATAAAATCTCTAACTGGCTACCTATTTGTATCTACTGCTCCAACTTTCCCAGAGGGTCTAATTATTTACTAATAGAATCTGTATTAAGTATATAAGCCATCTAGTACCCATAACACTAGCACAGCTTAACTTGGGGCTAGATGATGCTGTGTGGGTTGTCCAGCATTATTTATTTATTTACTTATTTATTAAAAAAAAACATATATTCCTCTTGAACCCTCAAGAAGTCCAAGAGAATGGCTTCTATGTACGTAGTCACTCGGCTCGGTTTGTTTTGGTATAAAACATATTTATTTTAATGATAAAAATAAATTCACATCAAAATCATAGGTAACGATGCAAATTAAATAATTAAATAGTCAGTTACTAAAGAAGCAATATTCCCACAGCAATAAATAACGCAATTACTTATTCAAACTGTAATAAAAATTGCTCCTAAAACGATATTACCATAATTTTAGCCATTTCTTCCTAAAATATCGTAATAACTTCAATGTAAATAAAGTCATAATCATAACCATAATATTTATAATCTATTGCAAAGTGAATAGCAGGTAGCACCTTCATACAAAAACATAAACGATTTGAATAAGAACGCACTTACAAATAATATCACTATTTATGAATCTGAGTCTTCAATCAATGTACTATTCATGTCGAAATATTAGTAAAGACTGGGTCCTTCAAAACTGGTACCGTAATGTAACGGTGAATAATTATGACGCGCCGTAAATAGCCTGCTGTTTGCGCTAGTGATAATAACATTTAAACGATCCTTTGATCCAGCGCAAGCTAATACACCTGTTTTCCAGAATAAAACTATTCGAAAGGTAACCTCGCCGGATGACACCTGATTGAAAATGACCTATTCTTGAGGAGGAAATATGATTATTGGGTGACATGGATTTAAAGAATAACAATTGCTTTTGAAAGGATAGAGAAAAAAAAACAAAATATCGTGCAGTGCGTACCATGGGTCACATTTAAGAGTAGTAGAGTTCTCTGTGATAGAGCTCGTCCGGGGAAGGACTACCACCATACCTATTTCTGCCGCCAAGCAGTAATGCTCGCATTGCTGTGTTCCGGTGTGAAGGGTATGGTTTCCGGTGAAATTACTGGCACATGAGGCTTTCGATCTTAGCCTCAAGGTGGCAACCCGCGAGTGATACCTCTGGTATTGCAAGCGTCCATAGGCTGCGGTAACCGCTTACCATCTTGTGGGCCGTACGCTTGGTTGCCACTTCAGTTGTATAAAAAAAAAAAAAAAAAAAACATTGATTCCAAAATCAGTTCCGAAGACTGCAATTAAAAGAAAAATATCTATAGAGATAAATGCAATAACACTTCAGGGTAGCTAAGTGCTGCGTATATCGTATAATATGATTATACCATCAAGTCATTCGTTTGATGTTAAGCATCACGTCTGACCATAATAGTTGCAGTGTCACACAAAGCTTTAAGTTTTAAAGATCTTCGTGGCACTGCACTGCACTCATCTATTCGAGTAGCTATGTCTCTTTCACCCGTCCTTCAAACCTAATCACAATGCAGCTTGCACACTGCGCCTTGGAGGCAGAATATCTGGCACTGCGGTGGTACCTTTGAAGACGGATTCCTACTAAAGAGTCCTACCACCAGGTAAACTTCGAAGTTTCGGACATGCATTTCCATGGTAGCTTGCTGACTGTACGCCTTACAGCCGGGTCCATAAAGGTCGGACCAGGGTCTCTACTTTTGAAAACGATAATCGTGACAAATATAGTAGCCCTACTTACATCGGTGACTACTAAGTAGAGAGCATTCACGGATATAAGCTGAACCACGAAACCTGACACGATATATCGCATTTGTCCGCAAGAGTAGACTCGTGTATCGCCAGGGGTCACCTACACAGCACTAAATAACACAAATATTCAATTTTGACACGTTAACGACCCGCGCCGTCCGTCCGTGGAATTAACGTAAATCTGTGACGTACACTTACGAGCCAGCTGTAGAGTGTTGTGAAATATATGGTAATGAGATTGAAACTTAAAGTCTGATCAAATATGAGCAATGTTATATCGCGGTAGCATTCCGTTTTTCCGATCACAGGCGGCAGCAAGTCTACTAACATTGAGTTGGGCCAACTTGTGGAGCCGGCCTTATGACAAACCTCAACTTCCAAGTACTGCAATGCTCTTACGACCTAACGTTTGTGTAACGTCTACACAAACGTTAGGTCTATATACATAAGTAGATGTTTTGTAAAAAGTGTAGAAAATGTTTAGCAGCTGGTTCTAGCATGGCTGATAAAAGAATTTGTTTAATACTTCTAACCATAATTTAATCATGTACGCTTTTTGTTATCTGTAATATGCATAAGTTATTAAAAAACACTATAGCTATACCTAAACAGAGTGTCTGGTCTCTACTGAGTAGCCGCTAGCGACGCCTTTCAAGTACGTACGGCCCACAAGATGGTAAGCGGTTACCGCAGCCTATGGACGCTTGCAATGCCAGAGGTATCACTCGCGGGGTGCCAGTAATTTCACCGAAAACCATACCCTTCACACCGGAACACAGCAATGCGAGCATTACTGCTTTGCGGCAGAAATAGTTATGGTGCTAGTCCTTCCCCGGACTAGCTCTATCACGGAGAACTCTACTACTCTTGCTACTTCATGCAAGCTTCATAGTGGAGCGCTCGTGACGTAGCTGGCTAAGTTGTCCCTTACAGATCAACGAAGTTAAGCACTGTCCCGCGTAGTCACAATTCGGATGGGTAACCGCCAGTGGCAATTTCAACTGCGGGCTCCCGTGCTTCGGAGGGCGTGTTAAGCAGTCGGTCCCGGTCCTGTTCAAAGTTGTTAAGTCATGACAGACTTTCGGGTGGTCTATAAATTCTGTCACCAGAGTTGGCCACTGAAAAAAAAATCAAAATCAAAATCAAAAATTATTTATTCAGTAGAATCACAAGGATCACTTTGAAACGTCTTACAAGCTAGGAAAATTTACACCAGTTCCAACGCGCCCATGCCGTATAAGAACTGGCAACAACACCGGCTGGGTTCCTATCGCTTTTTTGGCATGACCCTTGCTATTGTTATGGATTCCAAGTAGAGTTCTGACTCATACGAACTTACTTAATTCATAACCGTCTGTCACTCAAACCCAAACTCAGCTAGTTGGCAGTCCAGCAATCAGCGGCATTGTTGTCCAAACAGCAAGCATCGTTCTTCCACCAGGTAACCGCCGCTCGAACATTACTTAGATCAAGATTACAATTAAAAGGTGAACTTTAATGCTTCATTGTGCATTGTATAACGATTGTTGGTTAAGTAACCAGAGATGGTGGCGGGAGCTGGCTAGTTCTGGATTCTACTTTGTTGACTACTTGCCGCAAACTTACAAACAAGATGATCAAGATTATGCGTCGATTTCTTGTAAACTGGCTCCTTTTTTAACAATTTTACTAAAACTAGGTTTAGTTTTCATAAAATTAAAACTTAAAGTTAAAGTTATTTTGCTATAAGCTCAGTCCAAGGCCAAGTAGTCCCTTGGTTCTCAAATTCCCTTAAATAATCCCCTGCGCAAGAATTTTTTGAACTTTTTGTTCACATTAGCTGTGGCAAATTGTGAACAAAACGTCTAAAAAAAAAACAATTCTCAACCTTCTGCTTGATGCACGGGTGATCTACCAGTTGAACGATTGAGTCTGAATATGCGAATATTCCTTGAGAACTTCAAGCCGAAGACATACTTTGTACTTAAGATCTAACATTGGCGATGAAAAAAATCTAAATACTTATTTTTTTCAATTTATGTTACAAATCTCTCTCTAAATAACGTTTATCCCTGCAGTCCAGAGGTCAGTAGCTCCCTGGTCGATGCCCATGACTGAACAAGTATTTATTGTAACGACCCACTATTACTATTTAGTACTGTTTATTTATTTGAGGCGGACACGAGAGAAACAAAACTGTTATTAGCGCGGAGAACAAGTGCTTAGTCGGTACTTAGCTCTTTTTAGAGAATAACTTTTTTTCATGTCAACTATTAAATTACTTAGCCAAAAATGTCAACTATTAAATTACTTAGCTAATAATTTTATAGTTGACAGCTAGACGAATATGTAATTTTATCTCAGACAAATAGTGTATGTATGATGTTTTACGCCACCTCTTGACTATTACAGTTGCAGTGTCACCCAAAGCGTCAATTATAAAGTTCTGCGTGTCACTGCACTGCTATCGTCACCCCAAGATGTAGTTATTGTCACTTGCTACAGTGCTACAGTGCCTTTCAGACTTGAACACAGTTATGCTTGCACAATAGGTACATTACTGTTTGAAGCATAATTTCTCGCACTGGTAAAGGTAAAATCAATTAGAATAGAATAGAATAGAAAAATATTTATTTAGCGCCACACAATAAACATAAAAATAACAATACAAATTAAAACAAATTAAATTAAAATTAGGTATGTTACTTTAACTAGTGTATATATAATTTATTATCATAATCTTTAAACTCTGAAAATAAGCTTCCGATAGCTTATTATAGAACATTCTCCAAGTAGATTGTGGTTTGATCCAATGCAGTTTAAGTCCAACCTCTACCAATAATATTGTAAATGGTAACCGCAGTCGATAAAAGCCGGGCCGTGATCGGAATCAATCGACGGTAGACTTCATCACTGACCACAAATTGTGGCTCATTCATTGCACCGCATTCCAAACTCTACCTTATTGAAATTAAAGATATTATTTCGTTGTTAAGCGCGTGTCAATAAAGGGGTGCGCATTTATTAGCTACAGAATATAACTCGATCATTGCGACCATAAAATCAAATTTTCATCGATCCCGGTTAGGAAAGTTGCGCATGATCGGTAAGGAAGTGATCCGTTTCGTGTGATCATCATGACCAACAGACTAATGTTCCCACAGCTAGGATACTGCTCTACTCGAGATAGAGTGAATGCGGATTTGTCAATGGCTCAATACAATGTCTTTAGTTCGTTCATATATGTCAGATTCGACATAAAGCTTTCCGTAACCGTTCAAAAGTTTAAATAGCTTATTTTTTTAAATATTCTACTACGTTAGGTGGGGTTCACTCTCGCCTGAGAGTAGGCCAGTGTCCCAACAGTGGGAACATTAGAAGGCTGTCATGATGATGATAGGTGGGGTAGATGACGTTGTGTGAAATTATGCAAAATTAAACTTGTTCCAATTCAGATATGTCAATGGGGACAGTGGCACGTTTAAAAGTAACGTGTCACTGTCCCCATTGAAGATAAAACGTAATGGAGACAACGGATTTGATGTTTGAAGGGTATGGTTTCCGGCGAAATTACAGGCACATGAGACTTACCATCTAACGTCTTAGGGTGGTAACACGCAAGCGATATCTATGATGTTGCATGCTTACATAGGCTACGGTAACCGCTGACCATCAAGTGGGCCGTACGCTTGGTTACCACTTTAGTAGTATGAAAAAAAAAGTTATTTTTTGACTTCTCGCTGTCCCCATTAGTGGGGTCAAAATCATGGGGAAATCGGGAATACACGGAAATTTCCGCATAAATATTATTTTTTTTAGTTGTATTGTTTACTTCTAAGGTTGGATTCGACCAAACTCGAATAGACAATATTCTCCGAATCGTAGTTATTCGAAAGTAAACTGACAGTTTACTTGTATTTGACATTTCTTATTCCGTGGTATAGTTATCTTAGTTTTTTTTTTTAATTATACAACTAAAGTGGCAACCAAGCGTACGGTCTACAAGATGGTAAGTGGTTACCGCAGCCTATGGACGCTTGCAATATCAGAAGTATCACTCCACACATTTGACGACCGATGTGGCGCAGCGGGCGCAGGTCCGCCTGCGACGCAGAGGTTGTGGGTTCGATTCCCGCCTCGGGACAAATGTTTGTACGATCTAAAAATAACTGTTCCGGGTGTTCTGGGTATTTTCTATATATATCTAATAAAAAATATCTATCAATGTATTGTATTGTATTAAATACATATATATCAGTCATCTAGTACCCATAATACAGCTCTGTTTAACAGCTGCTTACCTTGGGCTAGATGATGCTGTGTGGATTGTCCAGCATTATTTATTTATTATCTATTTACTCACGGGTTGCTACCTTGAGGCTAAGATCGAAAATCTCATGTGCCAGTAATTACACCGGAAACCATACCCTTCACACCGGAACACAGCAATGCGAGCAAGTTGATCGAATCCAGCCAAATGAAATACCCATTACATTATCAGGTACCTAATCGTAACAGTGCTCGCCCGCAATGTAATATGCAAGCGAAGATGAAATATCCCAGCAGCCGCAGTAAGGAAGTGTTCGCGAGATAAATCTAGATAATTCCTGTATCTGTGAATCTCACGCGATACGATACATAGTGCGCGGACACGACCGACACCGGTACGTACCGACGTGAGCAGGGATTGCCAGATAAACGAGCTGTTAAAGCTAACCTAACCTTTACTAAACCTAACCTTATTAAGATTTCTTTTTTTTTATGTCAGCATGTGACAGGACAATCAAAGCGCCCACCTGATGTTAAGCACCACGCCTGACTATACCAGATGCAGTGCCACCTAAAAGTTTTTAAGTTTTGCGTAGCATTGTCTGTCACTTGCTAACATAAAAAAAAATTACAATCAGTGAGGTATACAGTCTCATGACACACATGATTTTTATCCCACAAAAACGGTAACTTTTCCAGGATAAAAAGTAATTTTTGTAATAACAGACTATAATTTATCTTTGTGCCAAATTTTATTTAGCAGCTGTTTATCTAACCATCCATACTTTTATATTTTCAATTTTAATTTATAAAAATAAATTTAAGAAGTGTGACAATCACTAAGTACTGTTATAGCATGATGGTCGCAGTAGATTTCAGCTTATTATTCCATTAGTAAACAATAATATAAAATTTAAAGTGTTAATGAATATTCAAGCAGAGTCCATTGAAGCGCATTCCGGCCAACTCAATTACAACTGTTTCAACTTCTTATCAGAGCCCTAACTATATGGTGGCTCTTCTAATAAATGCCAACCAGATCATCACCGTAATGTAGCGGTGGACATGATTATCAACTTTACAGCCGCTCGCGGTCCATGTGCCGTCAATTATTTCCACAATTTTGTACAAACTTAATGTTTGTTTGTAAGTTGGCTCGCCTACAATAAAAATTAGCAAATTCAGTCATATTATATTATTGTATTTTGTTACTTGCCTACTTAGCCTTTCTTTGATCAGATAATTTTTTTAATAGACATACGAATTGAGCTTGTTTTTAAGCATTCATAAAATTAAATGATACGTACAAAGAGTCATGAAATCGATCGATAATAGTCGAAAACTATCAACGTTTAGCGCTTTTCATTAGATCGGAATCAGCTTTTCGAAAACGGCTTCAATGTTAAAGATGCGTTCGTAAATTCATAAATAACAAGCTCGAAAAAGACGAAGTTTTTCAAAACCACTTAATAAAATTAAACAATAATCAGAGTTAACTGTTTAAAGCATTAAGAACTATAAAATTATTTAAATGAATCTTAATTTCCCTACCGAAGATAGGTGCATGCGCAAGCGCGCGTTCTAACGTTCTAAGACAATATAAAGATTACTGGATTCAGAGTTCCGTAAGAGAGAGAAATGGTTACTAACACAACCGGGAGTTAGGCTGCGTTTCCACCAGAGATGTGCGAGGATGTGGTGTAGCGAGGAAAGTGTTTTTATGAATCAATAGAATCATTAAAGCTGCTGTCAGAGCGAGGTTAGGTAAATGAAGTGATTCTATTGGTTCATAACAAACATATGCCTCGCTACACGTCCTCGCACATCTCTGGTGGAAACGAAGCATAACGATGCGCCAGGTTTAGCTGCCAATAATCTTATTCATAAACGTGATTTAAACATTCTGTTAGCTTAGTGTTTTCAAGTATATCATTTTTTGTTCATTGACACAAGAATGGCAAGCGAAAACAATACTTAGCAAAATTTGACAAAAATGATATGGAAACAAAATCTTGATAATATTAAAGAAACTGGTTTTCACGCAAGTGATATTATATTATCTTGCATGCGTACATAGGCTACGGTAAGCGCTTACCATCAAGTTGGCCGTACGCTTGGTTGCCACTTTAGTGGTATAAAAAAGAACTGGTTGAAAAATATTTTTATTATTATTAGTTTGTCGGATCAAAAATTCGGATGAAACAGGAATACATCTTAAAACCGCGCGCTTTTAAGGGTGTACGGAACCCATCCACCTACGGGTCTACTCCACCAAGTGGTGAACTGACAAAAGACCACCCATCGGCCGAACTCGCGTGTCCTCCTCCCATACCGTTCGGCTAATGGTATTGCAGTCGACAGCTGATTGGAAAGCCATGTTCCGATTAGAGCGACATCTACAGATTTGTTTAACTCGGCCCGGACTATGGAAATTAGGACGAGTTATGTCGTGGGGGAATTTGGTTACACGTTTATTTGGTGGACCAATAATGGTAATTAGGACTGGACAATACTTTTCTAATAGGTTGTAAAAGTATCGATTTTTTAAATTTGTTCAATGGTGCATAACATTATTTGGCGACCGCAAACTGGTAATCATAGTATAGGAAGGCCCCCTACTCGATAGACCGATGACAGTAAAGCGGTCGCTTTGGTTGTGATGACTCAAACCTGGATGGTGTGGGTTCAAATCTAGGTCACCACGGCCCTCACTCTGCGGAATCAATTTGGTTTGTTTTTACAAAGTTACATCCAAATTAAGCTTTATGAAGCTGTAAAATAAGTAGGATAGGTACATGGTTAAATATTAATAGTGCTAACAACTCATCAATAAATAAAACACGTTGTTATAGCCTTTATCACGCATCTTAATAAACCCGAGTTGGCTTAGTGGGTTGGTCCCGACTTTCGTTCCGTATGTTGAAGGTTCGAATCCTGGCTGCATTAATATTCAATATAATTTACTATCAAAAAATATAAATATTTATCACACGTATTTGAAACGGGTTAGTTTCGTTATCCCTCAGTCCCGGTCCGTTCTCAAAACGGTGAAGGAAAACATAATGATGAATCCATAATTAGCTCCGCAAGTATTGTACATGTGTAACCTGTGGAATAGAGAGGCTAAAGCTGAGATGATGTAGGTGCTGGGCAAGTCTTCATCTAAACCTGCCTCAGGCACCGCTGCGTCTGCACTTTTCACATCTATTATAGGTATAGTTTGCTCGGCGGATCTAGGCATTCGTGAAATTAGCCGTTTCGATGCGCAATGGAGCTTTTTTGAATTAAATTGTCTTTGCGCATTACAAACGGCTAACTTCACTTCGAGATCTACCGCTAGAACTATACTAAGTGTAACTAACATGCCACTAGACACTGGCTGTATAAATCATCTTGAATATGATCACAGAACAGATATTAGTACTATTAAAGAATTTACAACTACTATCTCGTATCAAAATTAAAGTCATAACCCGTAGCAGATAGAAATGAAAACCTCTAAGGGAGGTCCCCACGAATCACTGGCACAGTGAAGATAGTAGTTAGTAACTATGTAACTATAAACTATACTACTATAACATTCTCTGTGGCCGTTCTTAAGGGGTTCCTCACAGGTGGGCTGTGACTCGTGTTACATGCGTTTAGCTAAACATTTCACAATATCCATAAATAGGTGTTATACGATCATGTTAGTAATAATAACAGCGTGTGGTATTCATAAAACTTTGCCTTTATTCAGTTTGGAACATGACATAATGTCCGTTCGATTGTGTCATTAAAAATGAGCGGTTATAATATAATCTCTCAACGCACGCATCAAGTGATTCTAGTGATTTTATCATTATAATGAATTAAACTGATTATGACATATCTATATATACACTTGATGCTGAAACTCTATTAGAAGGTAAAAAATTTAGAAAAATGTGTGACATCCAACAAGCTATTGTAAGTACAAGAATAGTATCATATTAACAGCTTTCTAATTAAACTCCTGGGACATGGACGGACATTCAAACAATGTGGATTGATGCAAGGCACGATTTAATTTATTTCGGTTTTCGGACTAACTTCCTTACGATTTTATTTTATTTTTTATTTATTTTATTTACTAACAGATCGAGCAGGACTTGCGAACATTACAAAAGCTCTAAAAACCTTAGATATTCACTCAACCGCAGTGTAAGTAAGCAGTAAATCCTGGCATTACGGATGCGTCGCCTTGTTCCCAGCGATGCGTCGCTACAGGATATTATAAAGCAGTCCTGTCTCCCGCGACCGACAGGCGACATGTGTTTTATAGCCGAGATACTGATCTAAGTGCCTACAATCGACTCGGGTACTTAGCATCTTGGCAGTAACCCTTTGACGACCTCCTGCCAACTGGCTATAAAGGTAGCATGGTAATTCGGTGACAGAAGCATCTTAGTAGTAGTAGAAGCTATAGGTGTGCTTAACTAAATTACACTGTAACGTATTACGTTAAATAAATAAAAAAATATATGAACAATAATCACACTAATAATTATAAATGCAATGTATGTTTGTTTCCACTGAACTCCGCAATGGTTCAACTGGATTTGGATGAGACTTGAAATTATATACTCGTGTGAGTTCATATGGAATAGGCTTCCAGGACAAAATCTGTATAACTAAAGGTAACTAGAGAAACCCTAGGGCGCAGTTATTTCGATAATAAATTACAAACCAATATTATGGGACTGAAGCTTCTGTTCGCCGTGTTCTATCAAAATAATAATTTAAACACTGTAAATATATATGAAAGCACACAGTTTATTTTTATCGAAATAAGATGAACAAAATAAGCAACAGTTATAATATTGTAAATAATAAATTAAAAAAATAATGCTGGACAATTCACAAAGCATCATCTAGCCCCAAGCTAAGCAGAGCTTGTGTTATGGGTGCTAGATGACTGACATATACATTTTACAAACGTGTTTTTACGTACCGGTATATCGGTGAAGAGGTACCGACACTGTTTCGACTCAATTTCGAGAGTCTTCATCAGGGTTGAGTGACACGGCGAGCGTCCTCCTCCGCGTCGCGGTATGCACTGATACGGGAAAACACCCGTTTGTAAAATGTATGAGTAAAATGACTGACATACTTAATAATACAGTACATAGATAGATATTTTTTATTATAATAGGAAATACAAAAAACAGGCTGTACGAGTAAGATACCGTTAGCATTGGTATCAGACGTCTCTGGAGTCTCTAGATGCAGAACAGCGTGCGATGCGCTAACAGCTCGTAAATACTCCGCGTGCGCCCGCGCAGCTCGCCAGAATCAGAGGCCAGGGGCGCGTTCATGGCGATAGATCATATTACATAAGTATTTAAACGAGAACGAATACTGAAACTACCTGAAAAACTGTCCGAATACTGATTCGCTATACCAATCAAAGCTTAATTAATTTATGACGTTTTTGACGTTTCTCCATACGATTTTGAATACTAACGACCTCTATATAGCCAAACGGCTTTGTCCGCAAATCCCCTTACAATCGATTTAGCTGCGGCAGGGGATTTATGAACCAAAAGTCTCAAAAAAGAGACCTTAACCATTCACTTTATTAAATCAAATAAAGTAAGTTCATGTAGGCCGACTGACTCAGCCTTACCTAAATATTTAAATAGCGTTTGAGTATTCGGGTACACCCTGATGGTTCGAGGAAATTTGGAACCTTTTGTCCAAAAATCTGAAGTAGCTCTGTGCAAGCCTTTACAGCGTGACGTGAGGTCGTGCCGCCGCAGAATGACGGGGCGGGCTCGAAGCTCGCGAGCGTGCCCCTGCCCCGATATGCAACGTATCCCTATCGCAGATTACTTTATTGCACAACCGGTAGATTACATTTAGATAGGCGTCTATATTCTACGGGTATTGATGCTAGTTTAGGCCTAGTATCAGTAGTCCGATGATTTAGTCCGATGATCGGACTGATGAGACTTTTTAGTCTCATCAGTTCGATGATTTAAATCCTCGGACTACTGAGACTTTTTGTCCGTTAGTGACTGTCAGTAGCTATACTATATTTCTGGCGCTTCGACGGCCGCTCCCGCGGCACGCTCGCTTCGCTCGCTCGTCTCGCGCGTGGTTTTTCACTAACCTAACATAACCTAACCTACTAATTTCGATCTGGGTGGAAAAGTAGATCTGTAGACTTCCAACTTATGGTGGAAAGCTAAGTTGGAAGATGGGAATAAGTCATACTTAGAAACTTTTTGACCGACAGTCACTAACGGACAAAAAGTCTCAGTAGTCCGAGGATTTAAATCACCGAACTACTGAGCCGACAAAGTCTCATCAGTCCGATCATCGGACAAACTAACCGGACTACTGATATTAGCCTCTAGTTTATTCTGTGGTATTGGCCTTATCAAAAAGGCTTAAAGGGATAAACATATATCTTAAAATACCGCAGTTTTTCAGGCTTACTTTATAATAGCTGCACAGGAAGACTTTGAGGTATAAACCATTTGAGGTAACGACCCTTCGACGAAATGTACCGTCGAGGTAATGAACATCGAGGTAACGTCATTCGAGGTAGAGTACGATACCTGGGTTACCTGGGAATTTTAGTGTCATAATCCTAAAATTCCTTCAATCAGAGCGTATTATGTAATTCGGTGATAATCAATTTCACTAGATTTCAAAAAACTGACATACTCGTATTTTCTATGAGTATGACAGAATAATAAGAGGATGCTGATTGAGATCGGATTTCAACTGAGTCGCGTTGTATCCCAGCTGATCACATTTTCACACTTAACTCATCACAGAAACGTTGGTCGTCCAGTAGCACGATTAGCAGACAATATCTCAAAAATCGCGGGTCAAACCTAGCAAATGACTGAAAGGCGTGGCACATACAAACGGAGGCCTATCCACAGTAGGTAAAATCAGGCTGTAGGCGAATGATGTTACAACGTCTTGTATAGTATAGAAAGAAAGATAGGTCGATACATGTACAATCTGCAGTCTGACATCCGCGTAGAGTATCTGACAGTTGTCCGCGAGCGAGGCGTGTTATTATGAGTGTTTATCAACATCACGCAGCTCTCCGTACGAAGCCGCCTGCTTTGTACACTGCTGTAGACACGCAAACGTTGGTGTCCAGTGTTGCAGCGCAAGTGGAAATACAGGCTCTACAAAAAGTATCCTAGTTTTTTTTGTGTTCACCTGCGATCAGTTTTTGGACTATGAGCGGGTTCGGTGTAGGCAGTCTGTCTTGTAAAAAAATTGCTCCATAGAATATTTCCTGTGTCCAGTAATTGCAGGGCAATTAGGAACACAAGCTGTTTAGAGAGTATCCTCCATATTATTATTTTTAATGATTTGTGTTCATAATCTGCGATAAGACTTATACTATGACCGGGTTCGGTGTAGGCAATTTGGCTTGTTAGAAATTTGCTCCAGTGATCATCTCTCTTTTTGTTCAGGTCCGTTAGATAGTTAGTTGATAGCAGTTTTTAGTTTTTTTATTTACTTTTATTAGCTATGTAATAAAATAACTGAAAATTATAATGTAAATTCAGAGTTGATAAAAAAAGCTAGCCAGACTAGATACTTTCGACTCTCATTTCAGCAATAAGCAAACAATCTGTTTTGGCACTTCGCCCGCGACGCCCCGCGCCCGCCTCGACCAATAATTATTCTGTGAAATAAATCGATGGTTTGAGTAATTGGCGGTAAGTAATAGCGAAGTAATGGCGGGCTACAGATAATGAATGTGCTAGTTATAATCGCTGGAAAGGCCATGGTTTATGGCGGTTATCGGAGATCTGCGATCATCACGTCTTGCCGACTTTTGTTACCGATTCGGCCTCGCCTTGATCCAGTTTTGGGCATTTCCTTTGGAGGTTGTGTTGAGTTATGTTCTTGTTTAGGGAATGAGAGCGTGAACGTGTAGGTACTGTTTGGAAATTAGAAGTTTTTGACGTCGGAAATTCACCAGTTTCATTACAAGTTCATATTTGAAAAAAAAATGTTATAACGTACTTACTTACTGCTAAAACTTCTAGTGGTAGTACCCCAGTCTTAGGAGCATGCTGGTTCCCACTAGACACTGAGGATCAGCATGAACCATACATTTTAAAAATCGTCAGTCTATTGTCGTCAATATTGACCAATCAAACAAAAAAGTGTAAGTAAGTACGTCTTTACCCTACTGTGAAACTAGGTACTTTGGCAATGTTTAATATCAACACTATGGACTACGAAATGAGGATGTTTTGACGAGCAGCATGAAATAATTTAATTTATTTCTTGACATTTTTTTTTGTTAGATATCAATTCAACATCTTACGCAGAATTAATCTTTTTTTTATAATTCTATTGAATTTCATATAAATTACTACTTATTAAAGATTCAACCAACTTTTGGAATAACTATTCCGCCGGATACTAAATGTCAAATACAAGAAAACTGTCAGTTTACTTGCGAATAACTACGATTTACTTTGAGAATAGCGCCTATTCGAGTTTGGTCGAATCCATCCTAAATCTAATTTTTAATACAAATAGAACAATACAATTTGGGTAAAATTGTAACAACTGGTAAGAAAACTCGGTAAAACTACTGGGAATAGACCGATAATTGTTGTTGATTAATTATATGATAAGATTACAATTATATTATTTAAAACCTCAGTGAAACAGGTTGTATCGGCGCAGTCGGCAGTAGGTAGGTAGGTAGGCATCAGTAATTAGTACAACGAGGTTCCCAGCCCCGCTACAGTTTACTTTCCAAGGGTTTTAATAAACATCACGGATTAATTGATAATTAGTACGTGTAATGTAGAGCTATTCAACGTTATTGCTCATTAAAGAGCTTTTATCGCCCTTAATTTTGGGAAGATAGTTTTATTGCGGTTGCTCAAGTGACCCAAATGGACACAACCAGGCCAGTGTCTAGTGGTCACTATGACGTATGAGAAGCCGAAAAGTTCAAGCAGGAAGCCGAATTTGGCCGAGCGTTGCCATTGAAAGTATTAAATAAAAACCAATGGATAGAGCTAACACTGTAAAAAAAGCGCTCATAAGTTTCAAAATTGACAAAGCACCAATAGATTTGGTAGAAAATATAGCAATATATTTGATTGTTGATAATTTTCTACTTAAATATTTTCTGTTTAGAGCTACTTCGAGCTTGACAAAGACCTATGTATTTTAAAATGTATTAAGTATCGTAATGATTTTATTATTTGGTATTTTTCAAATGTTTGCTACGGTATAGTGAGCAGAGTTTTATTTAACTTTTATTAATTTTCACTTTTTTTTACTTCCACTCTCTTTTTCGTTCAAGAAACTAGCTAGTTTCGGGAAAGTGTACTACCGCTGCGCTACCTCGCTTTAGGCCGAAGCCGAAACTTTGTCACATCACCAGCTGTAATTGTAATTAAACTAGAAAGTTATGTGAATTATTATAGCCCTGATCTAGTTGCAACTGGTCGTTAGATAAATTAGCTCTGGTTTTGATGATGGCGAAAATCCGGCGTGGGCGGCACTGCCTAAACTTTAATAGATGCATTCAATTGTAACCTTTTCACTGGCTCCATAAATAAAAATCTAACCAGTTTTTACGTTTTAATGATATTTGTAATTATCTAGATGCTCGATTAAAATTCGTGAGTTACAATATCCTTTATAGAATTTGTAGGTAATTGCTTTTTTTTAATCGTTATTCCAACATTACTATTTTATACTATAGGTAATAATATTACATTTGCCAAAAGAAAGATTAGTGGTATGTCACTAACTTTATGCCAACTTCTTTCCGCTGTGCCCTTTACGAGTTGAAATCAGGAATTTCTTTCATGATCCATTAAAAAGAATACACTAAAAATCCCATGTTTATGATTTAAGGTTTGTGTTTACTTTATGCTGTGTGTTGATTGTCAGTCAGTAAGTAGCGGATTGTTATATATAAAAGTGACATAATGTAAGCTCAGTGGCATGCTCAAGGAGTATTAGCTCTATGTGAAAACATATTATTGGTGTTTAGTTATTTAAGTTGTTTAATATTTAGTTTTTTATACTGTTTGTTTTCCGAACAAAATAAAATAAATAAATGTAACGGTACCACTACAGCCTTAACCCCTGGCTCTGTTCGTTTAGAAAGTGAGACAGGATGCCGTGTACCATTCAGCTCTCCTTCAGTTCGCTCGCCGTCCGATAGCGATCAGACTTAGATAGCTTTTCGCAAACGGCCAATATTTATCGCCTAATTATCGTATACCTGCATCCGTCGATCGCTCCCACACAAATCGTTCTAGCATTTCACGACTAAAGCGACCCATTAAGAGTCCACCCCATCCGTCTTCGCGGACGCCACCGTCGCCACCTAGCGGCGCTGTCGCCGTATTTGGCGGCTGTTAGTTACAGCGGTATCGATGGCACTAAATTGCAGGTGCAGGTAACGGCTGTAGTTTTCGCACATGTGACTGGACGAATAACTGCCCTATTTAGTTGACTTCGGATGTCTTGCTCTACGCGTCAGCATTGAGGGCCAAAAATATAGTACACTATCGTAACTTCATGTTGCGCTCACTTAGAGTTTTTTGTGATAGAGCTCGTTCAGGGAGAACTACCACTACACCTATTTCTGCTCCGGTTCGAAGGGTATATAGTTTTCGGTGAAATTACAGGCACATGAGACTATAGATCTACGTCTTAAGGTGGCAACGCGCAAGTGATATCTCTGATGTTGCAAGCGTACATAGACTACGGTAACCGCTTACTATCAAGTGGGCGGTACGCTTGGTTGCCACTTTAGTGGTATTAAAAAAAACGTTACGGACAGTAACAGAGAGTAGACATTACTAAACCGATTTGACAGTGAGTAAAATAACCTACAAAATATACAAACCAATAGCTTAGGTAGACCCAGTAAATCCTATCTGCGGAAACTTATAATTGGCCTTCCTATAAGTGTAGCTCTAGTTACATTTATCTATATAATATATGTATTGTATCTGTTTAGCTGATAGTTCTCCTAAAATTTATAAAATAAAAAAAATCCACATAGTGCCACAGCCAGAGCCGGTATCTAGAAGTACGTAACGGTTGCGTATCACGTGTCGCGGCGAGAGTGTCTGTCGCGTCGTGAATGGCCGCCTTATTGTGGTAATGCTTTGTGCCTGTCTAATGGTATCCGTAATGCGTACAAGGAAAGGCGATTTATTGTTGCTTGATTGTGAGGTATGTGATCGAATCTAGACTCAATATATCCCGTTTGTTTTTACACTGTCTATGTAACCAGATCATTCAGAAGCTAGCTGTTAGATCTCCAGGGAATATTGACGACCGATGTGGCGCAGCGGGCGCAGGTCCGCCTGCGACGCGGAGGTTGCGGGTTCGATTCCCGCCTCGGGTCAAATGTTTGTACGATCTACAAATATTTGTTCCGGGTGTTCTGGGTATTTCTCTACATAATAAAAAATATCTATCTATGTATTGTATTGTATTAAGTATATATCAGTCATCTAGTAACCATAATACAGCTCTGTTTAACAGCAGCTTACCTTGGGGCTAGATGATGCTGTGTGGATTGTCCAGCATTATTTATTTAATTAAGCAACACGATTGTAATGAACTGATTCTAAATTAAAAGCTGCTCTACATTAATGACGAAGTTAAAACGCCTCTTCATAAATAGCGGTCGATCGCCAATCTCAATTGGAATCTACGAAGTGATGCCATTATTTACAAGTACCGGAAATTAGATAAATACTGTAACGGTTTAACATTTCGCATGTTTAAACTGTTACAGTCATTATATAATGGTACTCACGCAAAAGCTTTGACATTTATTGTTATTTCTTTCAACCATAAAAGATATGCGAGAAGAAAGAGATAAGCAAGCGTCCATAGGCTGCGGTAACCGCTTACCATCTTGTGGGCCGTACGCTTGGTTGCCAATTCAGTTGTATAAAAAAAAAAAAAAGTTCAAAGAAATCAATATTATGACAGTACCCTGTCAATATATTTATGAAAATCTTATGTATGTTCGCAAAAATATTACTCTGTTTAAAAAAAATTGGCATAATCATAATGTTAATACTAGAAATAAAAATAAACTCGCTGTTCCCACAGTTAGGCTCACTAAGATCAGTAAATCTTTTAAAGGGCAATGTGTACGCTTCTTTAACAAAGTCCTAAGCGACATACAAAATTTATCAATTGGCAAATTTAAAAACTTAATCAATCAAAAACTGTCTCATAAAGCTTACTATAAAACAACCGATTACCTAGATGATAAAAAAGCTTGGGACGAATGTGCTCCAACTCTACTTGGCATCCATAACAATAGCAAGGGTCATGCCAAAAAAGCGTTAGGAACCCAGCCGGTGTTGTTGCCAGTTCTTTTACGGCATGGGCGCGTTGGAACTGGTGTAAATTTTCCTATCTTGTAAGACGTCGAAGGGCATACCCTTCGGAAACCATAGTTTCCGGTGAAATTACTGGCACATGAGGCTTTCGATCTTAGCCTTAAGGTGGCAACCCGCAAGTGACACCTCTGGTATTGCAAGCGTCCATAGGCTGCGGTAACCGCTTACCATCTTGTGGGCCGTACGCTTGGTTGCCACTTCAGTTGTATAAAAAAAAAAAAAACGTTTGAAGTGATCCTTGTGATTATGTGAAAAAATGCGTGCGCATCATAGCCAATATAAAAAAACGAGATAGTTGCAAACCCCATTTTAAAAACCTAAAAATGTTAACATTACCATCTATCTACATCCTAGAAATAAGCAAATTTGTTAAAAAAAATCCACATTTGTACGTAAATTTAGACGACCTTCCACGAAGATATGTACTCAGACCAGGTAGAAATAAAATAGTAAAACCCAAATCTAATCTAAAGCTACATAGCGATGGTCCTTACATTATGTCAATAACAATATATAACAAACTTCCTACAAATATAAAAGAAATAAAAAAATATTCACTCTTTGTAAAAACTTTAAAAACATATCTAATTGACAAATGCTACTATGACCTTAGAGAATACCTACACTAATTACCTACTGAATTCAATAGTATACCAACATAATTATTTTAATGACATTAGCTACTATTATTAATTGATTTTATTGACCAATGACTATTATTGTTCATATTCTCTGACATGACATGACAATTATTATTATTTAGATACATATTAACATTAATTAAATCAAAAAAAATAAAAATATATAAATGATCACTTTTGCATGAATACTACTAATTTTGTAAGCTATTATTATGACTACTACTACGTCACTAACAATTTTATTTATTATTAGGTACCAACATTATCATTCAATTCATGACATACTTACCTATCTATCTACTTGTGTGATACTACTTATTCTGTAACAACTACATAATGTACCATATGACAGCAATAAATGTATTTGATTTGATTTGATTCTACTGAAATAAATAATTTTTGATTTTGATTTTGATACAGAGTTTTATATTCATAATAGGCTTGCGCTTGACTACTACGTATCTCGCCTGATGCTGGTTAACGTTAGAGCATGCTGAAACCTATTCATTCGTGACTAGAAAACACCTAAGCTATAATAATAGGAAAACACACACAGTATTATAAAATACTAGATGCTATACAGGTAGGAATTAAACCACCTTCACCGTAGCTATACCCGTGACAAACTAAATAAGAAGCGATTGGGTCGAAAAAGAAGATTTGTCAGAATGTAGGTTAGGTTAGCTCCTGTTCTGTAAATCTCTGCGCGACATCTCAACTTAGCGGGTCAACAAAACGTGAAGGTTCGATGCGGGATGGAAATTTTTTGAACTAAATTATCTTTGCGCATTACTAACGGCTATCTTCACGCTTGCCTAGATCCGTTGACCGTATCTACACATTGCAAAACTTACGCAGTAAAAGTCACAGGCTCAGCTAAACCAGCATTAAACTGAACGCATATTCACATAAATAAAGCAGTCTATGAATCGCGCGACGCGATCGCTGTTTTCCATTCCAAATCGCGGCGAGTCGCGATGCTATCGCCGATGCGTCGCGCGTCCTGCACGAACGAGATACAATTGATATTGTTTAGAATAACCTCTTGACATTCGGCTTAGAATACGATAAGCCGAACAGTGGCGAAGGAGACAAGAAGTCACGCAAACGAACCGCACTGCTGCGCTCTTCATTACAGAAATCCCTTCAGTTAGACAATTAACTTATAATTATTTAATTAAGTAGGTATATTTAATTATTTATTAGGATTGCCAATGACAAACTGTAATGACTAAACTCAATACTGTACCTCTTTGAATGCAAACACTCTTACTTTTATGCAAGTGCCATTTATAATAGAGTATTGACTAAAACCAATTAAATTAAATCCAGAATACAAAAAAAAGTATCAATAATAATAATATTTTTCATCTATTTTTATCCTTGCATAGTTAAATAAAGTCGCTCCCACTGTCAGTCCCTTTAAATTAATGTTTGTACGGTTCGATCTTTTAAACTACGCAACGGATTTTAATGTGGTTTTCAGCAATAGAGTGATTTAAGAGAAAGGTTCACAGGTTATTTAAGCATCCGTGCAAAGCCGGGGCAGGTCGCTAGTTAGCTATATAAAGCGTTAGCAATAAAACAAACGAAAAATTTACGAGTAAATTAAAAGAAAAATACACAGCTGATACTATCGACCTTATGATTGCAAAACTTTTATTACTTAGGATAAATTAAAATAATCTAATAGACATTTATTTATTTACGGCTTGGCACATAACGACGTGGAAAACATTTGACATTTTTAGCCAGCATTACTTGGTCATAGGATCGCTTAAATAGCAAACTCGTTACCGAGTCGAGCACACAAGAAAGTACTATGTACTTACAGACCTTACAGTTACATAGCAGAATTAGGGCTTTATCTCACTAGGACACTTATAGTGGCGCCACCAGCGGAATTATAGTCACCGGTGCCGTCACCAAATTTAATAATAATAATAATAATGCTGGCCAATCTACACAGCATCATCTAGCCCCAAGTTAAGCAGAACTTTGTGTTATGGGTACTAGATGACTGATTGATATCACACTATAACACTAATATTATATTATATTATATTATTATTATTCATATTATAAATACGAAAGTTTGGATATTTAGATGTTTAGATGTTTGTTCCTCTATAACTCGACAACCACTAAACCGATTTGGCTGAAATTTAAAACATAAACAGATAATGACCGGGAATAGGACATAGGCTACTTTTTATTCCGAAAAAAACACGGTTCTCGAGTCCTACGCAAACGAAGTCGCGGGCAACCGTTAGTAATAAATAATACTTACTTAAATTAGTTGCGCAATCAAGCGGACACCAGGTGAGGTACTCTCCATACAGCTGTATACATTTGGTGGCGCGACCCGGTGGCGCTACCAAATGTACCTAGTGAGGTAGAGCCCTTAAGTATGTGAAAGTGGTGTTCAATCTAGTTGAGCCATTCATCAGCATGGCACCACAGCCATCAATAAATTTACGTCGTTGAACATATCCAGGTCATTTGATTTAAATATAAACAGAATAGTTAACTTAATTTACCGTGCGTTTATTTGATTAACTTGTGCAGTATCTGAAGTCTACTATCGACTCAAGCATTACACTTCGATATTCATCTTATATCTATGCAGTTTCATCTATATATTCCTTTCTTCAGCCTCTGAGGAGTGAACTACGAAGATTCACAAAAAATATGGATTGTGGTAATTTTAACTGAGCCCTACCGTGTTTCGGAGGGTACATTAAGCATACAGTCCTGGTTTTTTTATAGTTGTTAGGCCATTACGAAGGCTTTCGGGCGGCCTATTAAATTTGTCACCAGAGTTGGCCACTGACTCATATACGAAGTGGCAATCAAGTGTAGACATAAATACTGCCCACCTTGTGCCCACCTGATGATCAGTGGTTACCGCAGTCTATATAAGGTCATTCATTATCAACCTGACAAACTTAAGGGGTAGGTTCCACACATAAAAAAAATAGTTGTACTTTTTTTTTTCTAAACGATTTTTTTTTATATAAGTATTTAAAAAAAAATTTCGTAATTCTGCTTAATAATTAGTTATCTTTGTTAGAAATCGAAAAGGCAGCGCTCGGTACGTGTCAGTGACCCGCGCGTCAATGAACCGCGGGTCAATAACCCGAGCGTCCTTGACCTGCGCGTGTCCTTGACCCGCTATAGGGCGCGCACACTCGAATATTTCATTATTACGTCGCTTAACTCGATTCCCAACAATGATAAATACTAATTGAGCGGAAAAACGTAATCGTTTCGTTTACTTGGGATTTTTAAGACCAAATATACGAGTACATAAAAAAAAAAAATATAGGTAGTTTTTATGTGTGGAACCTATCCCTTAAGTTTGTCAGGTTGATAATAAATGACCCTGTATATGAATACTTGTGGTATCACTTACACAGCAGATTACCACCATGAGACGTAGAACGAAAGTCTCATGAGCTGTAATTTCACCTGAATCTATAGATTCCGCATTGTGTTCGCATTGTGTTCCGGTTGGAGGGTATACCCTCCAACCGGAACACAATGCGAGCACTACTTGTTCAATGATGTTCGCAGAACTACTTGATTTCAGCTATCAATTCGACTTTAAGTATGTTTGTTTCTTTGTTTGTTTGATTCGCAATTTCTCTGCCAATTATGAATTGATTTGAATGTTTATTTTTGTGTTTGATAGGTAATTTCCGAGTCCTTTACAAATTTTATCAAAATTGGTTCAGTACTTTTCGAATAAATAATAAAAACGTGTCAATAACCACATCAAGGACAAGCAGGAGTAAATATCTCTATCAGTCCTACTGTTGATGACGGGGGGACAGATTGAACATTAGTTTTGAAATAGTTTTATCTCTCCTTTCATTACTGACTGGGTGACAGATCGCACTTTTTTGTTCGATCTGTTACCTTAAGGGGACAAAACTAGGTGACAGATGGGAATAAACCATCGTATTATCACAATCTACCGAAACATTTTTTTTAATTGGAAATCGGTTTTTTCATACATATTTGGTAACAGTACAGTGGTGGTTCAGCAGAGCGATCTCCTCAGCAGGATAGATCTGCAACACCTATCAGGAAATATCCACTGTCCGTCAGTTTGTCAGGTGAATAAATTAGCTGTCACTTGTCGTATTCCAAGTCGCGATGTATTTCACTCCGCTAGCTCCCGATGCATAATATCCAGCTATTCGCACGGTCGCACCTTCGTATCTACATAATGCATACCAACTGACTTATTCACTTACTAAAGTATTTAATTTCGGGCTGATTATACCACTATTATATAGTCACATTCAAATTTGAACTCTATAACTAACAGCTTATAGAGCGGAAAATATAAAACTTGGTTTTACCTGGTGGTAGTAAGAGTCCGTCTTGTTGGTAGAGCAAGAGATCCTGCCTCTAAACAAAAGTGTGCAAACGTTGCTGTGTTCTTAAAGTTATAGGTACAAGTTAACATAGAAAAATCAATAAAAAATTTGCAATTTGCATTGTTTATATAAATATTTTTTTTATTTTTTTAGGTTATAAGCAAATGAGACTTGTTGGGTTGAAGAGCGCAGTACAACGCTACTCAGAACATAAAAAATATATACAAAAAGCGTTATAATATAATCATAGATAGTGTTTACTTTGATCGTGTAAATGCGCGCGCAATATTGCGTATATTGCGCATGCGCAGGCGTAGGCGCAGCGTAAACAAATAGACCACTTTACTGTATCTGGGTGTAGTGGCGACAGACACTTAGTTAGTCACACCTATCTATTGAAGTTTTAGGCTTAGCAAACTCGAGGTTTGTTAAACTGTTTTTTGATAAATATTTTGCGTAAACAATTTTAAAACGTATTTTTCACGTATTACCGGTTTATCTATATATAGATTTTATGTGAAAAAAGAAAATTGCTCTGCTTCACCCAACCTGATGAAGACTCTTGGAAATAAGTCAAAATAAGAGTTCGTTATGTAGCAACTTAATTAATATTGTATTGTATGTTTATTGTGTGGAGCTAAATAAATATTTTTTCTATTCTATTCTATTTTATAATACGATAAATTAAAGTCGGTCCGCGTAAGACTACAGTCAAGGGTAGTTAATATAAAATGGCACCTACCTTAACGCATGGTCGTTACGGTTTGACATTTTACAGCAAGCAGCAGTTTTAATACCGCACGTTATATTCGTATCATAGTATTTACAATAGTTATTAATAAATAGTACTATCAAGAAGTGAATAATTATCATAATTAGAATGTACTGCATCCCTGCGACACAGGAAGCGACATCAGTCTTTCTTAGCTGGTAGCGTCGACGCGTCGCGCGGATTTACAACGACACCTTCGCTACAGCGCGCGGATAATGAATAGTCACATAACGCGGGGCCACGTGACCCATCGGCGGCACCCCAGGGCTGCCCCAACCACGTACAAAATACAATAAAAAATTGCTAATACATTCTAAATGCTTGCCACGAATAACACGAAATAGTAGCATACTCATATGGTCTGGTAAATAATTATTAAATAAATTTTGCGTGATAATCCGTTGGACTGGGAATCTGTTTAAGCAAAGTATAAGGACATCTTAGTTCATATGACCATAACTGTATTATTTAACTACACTTGGGCAAATAAATTATTCTGATTCTGATTCTGTTAAATTGTGAATCTATAATAGAAATCTAATTGGGAATAAACAACACAACCCATACGACACAACTTTCTTTTTTAAAGAAACCACAGTTTTCGTTTAGAACACCACAGTTAACTTCGTTTTTTTTTTTTACTACTGAAGTTGGCAACCAAGCGTACGGCCCACAAGATGGTAAGCGGTTACCGCAGCCTATGGACGCTTGCAATACCGGAGGTATCACTCGCGGGTTGCCACCTTGAGGCTAAGATCGAAAGCCTCATGTGCCAGTAATTTCACTGGAAACCATACCCTTCAAACCGGAACACAGCAATGTGAGCATTACTGCTTGGCGGCAGAAATAGGTATGGTGATAGTTCTTCCCTGGACAAGCTCGATCACAGAGAACTCTACTACTCTTATACTTACTCGTATAAATGTTGAAATCTTATTTATTATAACATTCATTAAGAGTTAATACAATTACAGTAGTTCTGACAGCCCTAGCCACTGTTACTGCCATATTGTGCGACACATTGTCGCGCGCCGCAGATATGAGCTCTATCCCAAAGCTTAGAACAGCCTTTAGTAATTCTAGATTAGCGTGCATTGAATAGCTTATGTATGAGATTAGATTGAGGGAGTGAATATCGCACGCTGCAGGAGTCACGTCGCGCCGCGAGTTTTGGACCGGTCTTTATGAATAGCTTTATGTATGAGATTAGTATTGAGAGCAGTAAAATGTAACAGCGTGTGGCATTCTGAGTATGACAAGTTGTGACAGATGCTGAGAAATGCAATATCGGGTTAGATTAATCATGTGCGAAAAGTGAAGTTATAATGATTTTATTTACAAAGAAACCTTTACGTATTATGTTATCTGTGCCTTTACACAGAGCAGTGAATATTATGTTTCTTGTCATTCCATAGTTTTTTCATACTATGTAAAACTTATGTCGTTATATAAGTTAACTAGCAGTCCGTCCCAGCTTCGCGCGGGTGCAGTTAAACCGCAAAGAACATTTCAAATCGGACCAGTAGTTTTTGTTTTTATTCGTAACAAACAAAAATATAAATCTTTCCTCTTATATTAGTATAGATGTCTCGTTTATTGTCATGTACAAAAAAATTTAAGAGTAGTAGAGTTCTCTGTGATAGAGCTCGTCCGGGGAAGGACTACCGCCATACCTATTTCTGCCGCCAAGCAGTAATGCTCGCATTGCTGTGTTCCGGTGTGAAGGGTATGGTTTCCGGTGAAATTACTGGCACATGAGGCTTTCGATCTTAGCCTCAAGGTGGCAACCCGCGAGTGATACCTCTGGTATTGCAAGCGTCCATAGGCTGCGGTAACCGCTTACCATCTTGTGGGCCGTACGCTTGGTTGCCACTTGAGTTGTATAAAAAAAAAAAAAATAGGTTTTTTTTTTATGATTCCTGATTCGTGTGATCACGGCCCTTTAAAAACAATTGCCGCCATGAATAAGAACCACGAATCGAAAAAAAATGCGATACGGCAAAAACACGATTGTCCTCGTGTGAATGAGCAGTTATACCTATGTGTGTATGAGGCTTTACGTTTGAGGCATCGCAGATTGTTATATAAATCGTAGGCAGGATCGGTTCAACAACCTCTGGTTTTTATAGCGAGCTTTTAACTTTTTGCAGCGGTTTTAGCGGCGGATGTGGCGGATGTGGCGGATGTGCTCGCAACGAGAGCAATGCCATTTATTATTTATTTGATAATTCAGTGGATCAATAACATTCCTAGTAGTGGCAATGTTTTAATGATGATGAAAACACATAGTCATTTTTGAAATGCCAACAGACAATTTCACACTGCTCCTTTTGTACCTTTTATTTGACAAGACTCTTGAATTTAATTATTATTGCTTTGAGGGGGATGAATAGGGGTCTGGTAAAAATTATAAGAAGATTTTGACGGACCTAGATTCTAGAATATTGAATAACACTTGATTGTATTTGAAAAAAAAAAAGAACTTTCAAATACTTTTAGCAACAAAATTTATCTACCCTATTTGAATGAACAAAGATCGAACATGCTTTTATAAAATAATATTAGCGACCCGCCTTGACTTTGCACATATACGTATAAACTTTCTCTTGAATCACTCTATCTATTAGTGAAAACTGCATTAAAATCCGTTGCGTAGTTTAAAAGATCTGCAAGTTAAAAGACGATCCAATAGTTTACTGACCATAGACGATGCGTTGTCTAGACGTTGAGGACGCATTTTTAATTTTGACTACACTTAATACTGACAGAAACAGCGTAGTGAAAGCTTCCTTACGAAGACTGATTCAAGATTCTAGATATTTATTTGCTTAAATAAGTGTTACAAGAGGTCTTAAAAGTACTATATCTGCTTGTGGAGAAGGTTGTGGGAAGTTGATGGATGGTGAAGGCTCTCTCTGGTGGAGGCTGATAATCACAACAAAAAGAGTCCTTTCCATTATAATTCTCAGGATAATAACCTGTGATACCTGAAAAAGGAGCTACTTTGACCTATGGTTTCCTCAATCGCCGCATTCGCTACACTTTTTGTGATTTATTTATGTTCTCGAAGATAAATCTTGCCGGTTCTGCGGAGTCTGGACCTACCTCACGTAGTCGCCTACTCCTACAGGGTGTCAGTGTTCAATGTCAAAATAAACGATGTGGTGTAAGTGTAATATTAAGTGACTTCGATTTTCGACATGGGTAGAATGGGTAAAAATAATATTGGGTAGAAAAATTCTGGGTTGAACGGGTAAGCACTCGAGGATTTTTGTCAATGAAAAACTTATTTTATTACTTTTTTGGAAAAAAATATTTGTTTGTCGAAAATTAAACTTGACCAGTTTTTCTTTGAAAATCAATCTAAATCATAGAAAATACATATTATTGTAAGCTTAAAAAGCACATGAGTTAATTTAGCAAAGATAAATTATAATGAAGATATTGAATTGATTTGATAAATGGGCGTAATGACGTCTAGAACTTTTTTTTTTTTTTTTTATACAACTGAAGTGGCAACCAAGCGTACGGCCCACAAGATGGTAAGCGGTTACCGCAGCCTATGAACGCTTGCAATACCAGAGGTATCACTCGCGGGTTGCCACCTTGAGGCTAAGAACGAAAGCCTCATGTGCCAGTAATTTCACTGGAAACCATACCCTTCACACCGGAACACAGCAATGCGAGCATCACTGCTTGGCGGCAGAAATAGGTATGGTGGTAGTCCTTCCCCGGACGAGCTCTATCACAGAGAACTCTACTACTCTACTTGAATTTTTAAAGTTATTCCGATAATTTAATTAATCAATTTAATTTACAATATAGTTGTGGAACACCTTCTACCTGTGGCCAGGGACGCCAGGGTCTGCAGGGGAGGCCGTGACGGACGGCGAGACTAATTGACAGCGACACGCGCGCAATTAAGATTGGCATGCCTACACGCAGGAAGCTGGGTAAAGCTCTAATGGAAGATCAAATGATCATACTTATGAAAAACCAATTATTAATTAAAAAATTGTCCAGTGATATGCGAATGCATAGCTGATCGGCCTACTAATCGTTAAATACTTTCAGCTTTACTAATAAAAGTGGTATAAAGTTAAACCTTGGATTAAAACACGATTCTCTATGCTTAAACTTAGTTTAATCCAAGGTATAACTTTACCACTTTGCCACGTTTATTAGTAAGGCTGTTAAGGTATAGTAATGGCAACCTTGGTGGCGCAGTGGGCGAGGGCATAGAAACACCTTGACCAGAATATGTGTAAAAGATGCAAACATTTGTCCTCCAGCCGGGTTCGAACCCGCAAACCCATCGCTTCTCAAGCGGGCACATACACACCGCGCCTTGGATGTTACATTAATAAAATGAATACTTCAATTCCTGCAGGTAGCACGGTATCAGTGCATTAGGCAGCACACTCCGCGGACAGGTATTGTCGTAAATCCAGGCACACGACGCTGCGTCCCGGACCCCCGCGGCGCCCGACGCCCTGGCGGCGCCCTGGCGCGCTCGCATCCTGACACATGCCCCTCATAATACAAGGATTAGACGTACATCATAGGTATCTAGTCTGATTCACAATATTAAAGTTAATCTCCTAAAAAAAGCGTACTATACTTTAAGTGGTTATATTACTGATAGGAACGCTTGGTCCGATGTGGCCGCTCTGCTCCCCGACATCTAGCAAAATTAATATAACTGTTAAATAATTAATATAGTTGTTAGGCCATAACAGAGGCCTTTGGGCGGTCTAGAAACTCTGTCACCAGAGTTGGCCACTGATTCATACGAACTTACTTACTTACTTACTTATATCCTTGTTTTTGTTTAGTATTCGATTATTTAGAATTACAATAATGCTGGTCAATCTACACAGCCTCATCTAACCTCAAGGTAAGCTGCTGTTAAACAGAGCTGTATTATGGGTACTAGATGACTGATATATATTTAATACAATACAATACATAGATAGATATTTTTTATTAAAAAAAATAAAGTATCCAGAACACCCGGAATAAATATTTGTAGATCGTACAAACATTTGCCCCGTGGCGGGAATCAAACCCGCAACCTCCGCGTAGCAGGCGGACCTGCGCCCGCTGCGCCACATCAGTCGTCTAATAATGTGTACTGATCAAGCGTAGCGTGTATTGCTAAAGAACTTGGAACTTAGTTTGGGAACTTGAATGGATTCCCTGACTGGCTGTCTCGTGTATACCCGATCTATGTGGCAAAAGTATGTAGACTTATTTAAAGCAAGGCAAAACTTTTTCAAAAAGTTAATAGCACAAAATTTCTCTAAATGAGTTTATATGGCTTATTATCATCATGATGATCTTCATGACCTTTTTCATTAGGAGTAGTGAGTGACTCCCATGTATTCTTAGGTTTCCACTTTTCTGTTAGGTAGGTACCTATTAATTATGTGATCATTGTTTTCTTATTCATTTTTTCTAAAAATTATTAAGTATTTAAACCCACTAAGTGTTATAATTTGTGGACAACTAAAACTTTGTTAAGTATAAGTGAACTATTAGTGAAAACTGTTTAGGTTAATCCTGTTCTATATTTTAAGCATTACCATTCTCACATGATTTAAACTGTTAGTTTTCCAAACATGTAAAAATAAAATGGTGTATTTGGGTGTATTTCAATCAAGCTGTAACGTGTAAAAAAGTATAGTCGAAAAAAGTAACGTCTTAACTGATTTGGATAAAACTTACATAATATATTATACTGTATAGGTAGCAAAAGTTTTGGTCCCGGAATAGCATATAAGCATTTTTTATTTAAACACCAAGTGTAAGTTAGTGGTGAATATTAAAAAAATCCGTGGTAAAGTAAGTTAGTTCGTATGACTCAGTGGCCAACTCTGGGGACAGAGTTTCTAAGCGTGGTAGCACTGGCGTAGGCAACAATATTCTCTGAGAGCCAAATAAGATCCTATTTATTTGTTCTATTATGAAGCTTATGTAGAGCTTTTAGAAAAGAGCGTTTGAAAAAATTTCACTGCAGATGGAAGACTAATGGAAGAAGTTATAGTTTTTCCACGAGTCTTCCATTAATCAACACCTATCGCGTGAACTATTGCGAAATTAGATTTGTTCTCATTAGGTCGCTCGTGCCGTCTCCCACTGCGCTGGCCACCAGGCCACCATGCCCACCCGCGGACACACGCACGAACCACGCACGAACCACGCAAAAACTGAAACTGCCTCCTTAGGATACTAAATCGGTTATAAATGCGGTGGTTTTGTATCATTTGTTGATTCAAAGTGGCAGTTTTTATCAGTTCATTCATTGCAGCAATTGCAGGTAGTGTAGACTACACACTACTTAATACGCTTATTTTGTTCGCTCGGACAATTATAATACCTACAAACTATTTTTATTAGTTTATGATTATGTTCTGTACCAATTAATGTCAATAAACAGAAGCCAACAAATTATTATTAATAATAATACTTAATAGAGCTCTGGTTAAAAATAAACGTAAAGGTTTTGTACATTAGCCAAGCTTGTTAGTGGAGATCTCTCCTTACTTCCTTATACCTTTATACCTACTACCTTTTTCAAAGTTGTTAGGCCATGACAGAGGCCTTTGGGCGGCCTAAAAACTCTGTCACCAGAGTTGCCACTGCCTTATGATGTAAATATTTTGTATATTACTTATTTAATTTTTCATGTGAGTACCAATATTGTTCTAGAAATGAAAAATAAAGATTCCTAACAAAGTTGTATCAAGATATCTTCCTACGACTCTACCGCAGAACACGCATAAACCGTAAAATGTGTGTCATTTCGTGAACGGTACTCATTATTATATTGACAATAAAGATGAATTCTCTTCTTGGGAACTAAAAACATTATGAATGAATTAATTAACGCCAATTAAGAGGCCTGACTAATCAACCGTTCAGTGGATGACTCCCTTCTGATCTGTTCAATGGAAAGGAATGTTAATTAATGAATTCATTAATTATTCAGTGTGTACGATCGTTTATCAACTTGAGCATTATAGGTTGAGTAAAGCGCAGCTTACACTTTAATATAATTGCATGGAATATTAACTTCACAATAAAAAACTTTATGAGTCAAATTGTTATGCGTCAATTATTGCATGCAGTTATTAATAATAATAATAATAATAAATTCTTTATTTCAGACAACTTAGATCCATACAATTTGAGAAACATACAATACAATTTAGAAATAATACCTAACACAATTATTTCGTTACAATAAAATTAAAGAAAATACTAATATAAAATAAATACCTACCTAATAAATACGAGTCCAACATTAATAATTAACATAATTAATGTTATGGTGCAAGCTATTAGGACGAATTCTGTTAAGTTTTACTCAAGAACTTTTTTTAATCCAGTTTTCTTCCATTCTAGAGTACAAAAAAAGAGTTCAATTAAAATTTGTGTCATTTGTATGCTTTTCGAACGTTTGGTTTTAATAGATAAAGTACCCTGACTCGTCTAAGATTGAAATAGCTACTCTTTCTAAATGACTAACAACAGGGACAGGGGTTAAAGTAATTCCATGAACTGTTACACATCGTACATGACTAGCATGCCTCTTTTGTTACCATCGATTGTTCTTAGTATTCGAACCACGTCCGTCTATTTTCTTCACTTATTCGTGGGTTTGTTGTTACTTATGATTTCAACCTGTATTTATTACAATTCTCTATAAAGTTATACGTTACCTTACTCTATCTTTTGATGAAAACTGCAACTAACCCACCCAGCACATGCTGAGCCAAAAACCTTCTCGGCACAAAGCAAAAAATGTATGTATGTGCTCAAGCCCTAATTTGATCTTTCTAGAAACAATTTCCAGTACATAATATGCATTATGTACCTATTTTAATTTGTAATTATTTTTCTTGGTACAGCTACTTGTATGGTATGGACCAGTGCAATGTTTTCTTTATGGTGCTTCTGAAAATAATCTTCTTGTAGCCTGTGTCGAATAAATGGTTTTCTCTTCTATTCTATTCTATTCTATTCTATTCTTTTCTCTTCTATTCTATTCTATTCTATTCTATTCTATTATATTCTATTCTATACTATTCTATACTATTCTATTCTATTCTATCTATTCTATTCTATTCTATTCTATTCTATTCTATACGTAGTACAGAGGGATAAACGATGGGAAGCAACATTGTTTTATAGAATGTAAAGATAAACAAGTAGGTTCTATTTACTGCTATTACTATAGTGATCCTGTAGTCCTTGAAGCGATGACTCCTCAGCTCGTGAAAGGGACCTTGACATTCTATTGGATTGCGCTTATCTGTTCATCTCTGTCCGGCTCGCACAGCCTTGCTTCGCTCTCTCAATACTAACAAATAGTCTTATTAATCATACAAGAGGCTAATCTGATAAAAGTTGACATTCTATTTCCTTGGTTTTGATTTATATGCGATAGATGGGTCACTCCCATCATCATCATGACAGCCTTCTAATATTCCTACTGCTTGGACACTGACTGCTCTTGAGTGAGAGTGATTGGTCTTAATCAATTGGGATTGGTGGATGGGATTTTCATTTCCTTATATAAGCGAATCACTATTTATCATTAAAAAAAGTCGTTCCCGCTCGATTATAATGTTGAGACGTTTCTCTCATAATATATTAGTTCTAAAAGCTAAAGACATCTCAAACACTTGAAACAAATTCAAATATTTCAGTATTCGCCTTGTACAAAAATAACTAATAATAATTAGCTCAATGAATAGCAATAAGTAACGTGTCAAAGCATACAACGTTAGAATTTGAATACGTAATCAAGTCACACATGCAAATACGTCTGATTCAGCCAATAATGTCTGCTGATTTTAATAATATAAGATGGACCCACACTCGATGAACTGATGATCTATAAGCGGCCGCAGGAAGTCTTTAAATGGTGAAGGCTCAAGATTAATCCTTTTGGGTGAAGTCAGACGTCTTTTAGAGTAGTAGAGTTCTCTGTGATAGAGCTCGTCTGGGGAAGAACTACCACCATACCTATTTCTGCCACCAAGCAGTCATGCTCGCATTGCTGTGTTCCGGTGTGAAGGGTATGGTTTCCGGTGAAATTACTGGCACATGAGGCTTCGATCTTAGCCTCAAGGTGACAACCCGCGAGAGATACCTCTGGTATTGCAAGCGTCCATAGGCTGCGGTAACCGCTTACCATCTTGTGGGCTGTACGCTTGGTTGCCACTGCAGTTGTATAAAAAAAAATTTGTCTATGTCCAGCTGCTAATCTCAATCTCAATAAGAGATTCTTACGAAAACCGCTCTTAGGTCTGTCCATCTGTCACCACCTCAAAGTTGATACAATGATTCGAGTCTGGCTTACGCGTATGCACAACTCATTTCCAAAGTCTAATTAGTAATGGCCCATTTACACTATACAATAATTGCATGCAAGAATTGCCTTATCAAATCCATTTTCAAACATTTTTGTTCCAAAATCAATTGAACAAGGCAATTCTTGCTTGCAATTATTGTATGGTGTAAATGTGCAAATAGTTTTTTTACTTTCGTAAAATAGACAACGACTTAAAAATACTCATTCCAAATTATTCAATCATCAGAAGTATGTACCACAATATAACTTCGCGACATCACTAAAACTCTCGCAAACTATAATAAATGAGTTCAATGACCGTGTCAATGAACATCGTTTTCTTTGCTGTGTTCCTAACTCTTATTACGGTGATTATAAGGTGTTTAATCGTTTGATTGTCGGTGGGAGAGGATGTTGATGGCAAGCGTGTAATCGTCGCATTAAATTGGGCAGCGGCGTTAAACGCGGGGAAGTTAGAGCCGCCGGCTCCAACACGCCTCCGACCACAGTCCTGGGAGTAAATATTAATCATCATGACAGCCTTCGAATGCTCACTGCTGGGACACTGGTCTACTCTCGAGGGAGAGTGATTGGGTGTTAATTCACCACGCGGACCCAATGTGGTTATGGCACATGTCGTTCTAGTTTTTAGTTCTTGGTTTCTTTACGATGTTTTGCTTCTCCGTTTTAAGGCACTGGCATTGCGTTCATCATTTTTACGAGTAGAAAAATCTATTGTGCATGACCATACATATAAAAATTGCAACATTCTGTAGATTACAAATGTGTGATCACATTTGTGATCCTGTTGTGTGAAAATATTATAAGTCGTAAAAACCTGCTACTCAATCAGATCCTGGTTAGGTTAGTTAAGTCTTTTCCGCAGGTCTGTGATCTGTAATAAGTGGAGTGTCCCAGTTATGCTATCTAAGCTGTGTGCTTACCAAGAAGCTGCGCAGGCGCACACAATATCATGTGTTACGGTTAATTGCAGCTACCGGTTTATCTTTGAAGTTTCTCGAAATTAACACGCCTAACCGTTATCTGGAGATGTAGGCATGTTTGGAAGTTGAACTACCGATGCTTAAGTAAGATGAAGCCAGCGTCAAAATACAGCTGTGAAGACCTTACTATTTCTTTAGCATAAGGTTCATAATTGCAAGCTACGTCATCGCCTCAAAACTAGCAATCATACATTTTATTAATGTCATGTAAAGGTTGAACTTCTCTTCATTTAGATACATTTCCAATGCTAGCGTCTGCGTACTGACGGCCTGATGACGCGACGGACGGTGCGCGTGTTATGATTTTTTTTAGCATGATTTTGACACAATAAATACAATGCTCTATGGATGCAAGCGTCACTCTGAAATAAAAAATCATCAAAAATGTACCAATTTTAACCTGTCCCGCACCCGTCATTCAAATAAGTTATTAGATATTCTGTGGTTCCACAAACAGTCAAACAATGCTTCCTCATAATCACGATCCAAGTCGGAGGCTGGCGTCCACCGAGCCGATGATTAGGTCCAATTAGCGGACAATAGCCGCGGCGACTCAGGATATAATTGCAGGCAATGCTTCGTGATGATGAATGGTCAGTGATGCCAGCAATTAGAGCGGATGACTTGCTACACACTATTTTTGGAGCTTATTTTAAATGATCATTGTGACGGAGCTACAGATTCAGATGAAGATGACATTCATTGAGAAGTTTGGCGCTTTTTCTGAGGATCAGAAGAAGTTACTTCCTTTTCGAAGTTTCGACCTTTTTCACCAGAAATAGCTTACATTTATGTTAAAAAAACACTCATGTCAGAATTATTATGTAATTTATTTATGTTTATGCTAACGTCAATGATGTTTCAAAAGAAAAATCACTGGCTAACGTAGAAAATTTAGTTTAAATTTTTATTGTTCGTATTATTTTATCCTACGAACTGTCCGTTGTTACGCGCCAAAAAACATAGCAAATGAGCCTAATCTAATAATCTCAGTTTTTAAAAGATCAAGGTTTACATTCTAATTATGTATAGATGTTCTAATAATGGTAATTACTGGAGAATTTATTTTGTACATAGCACCTTTTTTAGATTCAATTCACTTCCGTGGCAAGGAAGTCAACGTAGAAAAATCATAGAAAATATATTTGGCTGAGTGCAGGCACTTGTGTCTCTCTTCAAATGTCATTCTCACGAGTGTGTCGCAAGCTGCTGCGTCGACACACGGCGCAGGCGCAGTACTGCGTCACGGACAGACGGACAATGATTTGTGCAAATTATTAGGTTCTACGAGCCGTGGTTTATGCTCATTATATACTGTCTCCTAATACTGAAACTAGTTTTGCACTTAGACCCGGTTTTTTATTTCTGATTAATGTAGTTTAGTTTGAAAAACCGGGTTTATGTGCACACATGTTTAACCGTCTTCCTTTTGTAAACCCACTTCTATAAAATATCATCTTTCACCACTTGGGTTTGCTGGAAGAGAACTCTTTTTAGGGTTAAGCTCGCCTGTGTACTGTCCTTTTTTTTTTTTAATTTTTATAAATGTTATCATGTGTGTGTACAATAAAGAATAAAGAATAAAGAATGAATTCAACTTTAACTTAGTTTTTATTTTAAAACGATTGCTAAAATATTTTAAAAGTTATCGCACATTTTTATATAACCGTTTTTATAACCGACCCGCTTTCTTATCGGCCCAGTGTAGCCTTAACCATTTTCTTAAAACAGTTTCCTGTCTTCAAAAGAATAAGACTGAAAATTACTTGCTGTCGAATTTAACAATTGGTTACCTTCACTTGCGATAAAAAAAACCTGAAAGATGTTGGTTCTTAATCTACCACGCGGACCCAATGCGGATTGGTGGATAACAAATTGCCTTCACACGGGAAACAGATATAAGTAGATGTGATACACATACAAATTAATGGAAATTAAAAATCAAATTGAAGCTCAACCTTCAATTTATATAGTAAGTGCTCCTCCAAATATAATTTACCAGAAATCGAGCAGTATCTTATTTCGCGCGCTTCAATTAGCATACCTACATGCAGGTGTCACATCGACTTAATACAGCGATACTTGATAATAATATAAAGTGTACGGCTCATAAAGTAATAAGCTTTTAATTCAACGGGTTTGGGAGATTGGATCCGTGGACGGCCCGTGGGCGGCTGCCATAAAATTTGTCATTGAGGGCAGGATTCTTTTATAAATGTACTCGAATAAAATGTGTATGACCGGCTATCAGGTTTATTTATAAAACTTGAATTTATTTGTATTGGATTTGAGGTAAGAAGTAAAAACTACTGGACAAGTAGAGTTCTTTCCGATGCAAAATAAATAGAAAAATGTTAACTTTATATTCATTTAATACTACTATAATACTAATACTAATTATATTATACTAGTGACCCGCCCCGGCTACGGTTGCGGCATGTCGACAAAGTCTGTCGAGTCTGTCTACGAAAGTATGACAATGCGCGTCGATCTCGATAGTTTCTCACAAATACCGTAGTACCGCTCACTTTGATTACGTAGTTAGCTATAGATGTATAGATGGGATAGTTAGCTGGATGTGTGGGCGTCGTGATTCGTTATAATGATACTAAATCAGAGCATGGATTCATTTTCCAGTTGTAAGTGCTGCGAGCACAATTACTGTTGCAAAATATACAGCAATACACGCTCTGCGCTACATTTTGCAATGATTTTGATTTGATTTTTAATATGTTACCAGCTTATGGCCGTTGCTGTGGCACATCTCTTCGTAGTATACAAAGTGGCTTCCCGTCTGTCCCTGTCTGTATGCTCAGATCTTTTCAACTACGCAATTGACTTTAATGCGGTTTTTAACATATTTATTGATGAAACCATGGCTGCGCTACGAAACGTACTTATTGTTAAAATTATGTTTGTTTGTCTTGGTGGGTACCACCGCAGTGTTGGATATTCTGCCGCTAAACTGTAGTGTGCAAGCATTATGTATGTTTGAACTTAATGCTCTGTGCTTGCACTGTGTATAAGTTTGAAGAGCACTGCAGTAAGTGAAATTGCAGGCCGAATAAGACTTAACAACTATGTATCTTGGTGACGGGCGCACGGTAATTTAAAGCTTGAGGCTTTGGGCACACTGCATCAGATATGATCAAGTGTGGCGCTTAACACCAGGCAAACAAACCGTGTCATTGTTCTTGTTATTCAACACCCTGCCAAAAAGCTTAGGACGAATGTGCATGAAAAAAAGCGATAGGAACCCAGCCGGTGTTGTTGCCAGTTCTTTTACGGCATGGGCGCGTTGGAACTGGTGTAAATTACCCTAGCTTGTAAGACGTTTCAAAGTAATCCTTGTGATTCTATTGAAATAAATATTTTTTTATTTTGATTTTGTCTCTTTTATATATTTTCCTCACGATGTGTCAGAGTAACAGCCGGAAACTGTAGATAGTACGTAATGTTTAAACGATTTTATTAACTAAGCTGTTTTTAATTTGTAGATACAAATAAATTATTGTTGTCAAATAACTCTTGAGAGTCCGTTATATTTAGTTAATGACTCGTCGCAACCGCAATCACGGTTTAATTATCGATTCATTCGAATATTACGATCGATTCAACAAATCCCACTGATATTATAGATTTAAAAGTTTATATATTTTATATTATGTGGTTCAATGACGCTTAGGCTGAAGAGAATTGAATAAAACTTGAAATAGTCATACCTGTTAGTTCTGGACTTGAAATAGCATTTTTATTTTTCTTATGTATGTAATATCTAAAATTGGCTGCTTAGCCATAATCAGATGTGATCCGAGATTTAGGGGGCAATTCCATCAAATAGGTCACCGTAGTCTAGCTAAACTAAAATCCGTTACTTTGGTCAAGGTTTAGCATATTATTTATAGATGATAATAGGCTACATTTATCTAGGTAGCACGCTAGCAAAGTCGCGAGCAGAATTTAGTGTATTATTTACACGACAGATCTTATTTATAATTAATCAGTATTCAACTAAATGGCGTTAGTCATCTAAATAGTGATTCGTAGTAGAGGTTAGTTTCTCACGAGAGCTGGTCGCGGGAGGTCGTTATTTTCATTGCGTTTTTTCCAGAACGCGATAAAAAGTGCGAGCGACCGCAGCTACGCGTGTCGAGACTTCCCACGATTTTATTATCTCATTAGTGTGAAGAATGTCTTCATAACGTGTCACGCCCGCGGGACATACTTCATTACGCACTGTAATGCCGCACATAAAATCCTATAGACCTCACCACCTCACTCCGCTCCCGAACAAAACTTACCCATCGTTCATTTTAACAACCACTGAAACTTTACTACAGCATTAGATCGTGTGTCTCACGGCTTTCACGTCGATGTACGCTTGCGTAGTTGTAGAGTCGTAAATCAGCTTGCTTCATAGTAAGAGGCTATTACAGAAAAGCCTCCAGGCTTGGAGGGTGGTTTGGGCGTGCGGTGCGCAGGCGCAGGTGGCTCCCTCAGGGTGCGCTACTGGGACCACGATAATATCGCTAAAGAGCATTGCAGCTCGTTCAACCGTATTATTATTGGCACTTGTCTGTTTACTGATCGGCAATCGTCTTATCGAGATGTTAATGTATGTAATTTATGCTGATTAAATTAAATGGGTTGGTTTCAATATAGATTGATATTGCTTTTATTACTACGATGATGTTGCGTCTTGCATCAGCTTATCTTGCAAAGTATAGTTACTGTAAAAGATTGGTTTGTAAAGATGAACTGTTATGCCTGTTTGCTCGACGGGTTGATTCGCTTGCGTTATGCAAATCTGTCTAAATCTCCGTCTACAAAAGGTATGAAATCATGATTGAAATACATGAATACGCCAAACGGAGAGTAATCGTAAGTGATTGTGAGCTTTTGTAACGTTGTTCACACGCTAGTGTTGTGCTAGTGCCGCGGGCTAGGGACGGGACACATCCATCACGTTCACGTCTCCCTCCCTTCCCCTCCCCTCCTCCCCCTGTCCGCAGATTGTTGTACAATTTTGGCGTTGTGTAACTATCTTGGCAATTTGCTCGGAATCTGTCATTTCCAGGCCCTTTTGAATTATGGTCGAACTTTGAAACAATTACTGCGTCCGAATGCAGCACGATCGCGCCGCATTTAATAAGAGCTCAAAGTCATTGAATTATTTTAGTGTATAATTTGTATTTTCCCGTTATTTATAGTTATCGTATCCAATTTCTAAATATAAAATGTCGCCTCGAGACATAATAGCCTGCTGGTGCAGTAACGAAGTGGACATCAAGTTAAGTTGAAATAGTGAGATGGGGTTATCGCGCCCACTCGACTCCCTCTATTTGTCAGAAGCCGAGTCCAAATAATATTATGAACATATCTATTAACTATTCAGTTATAATAAACCTTCGTTTGTAATATCGTCTGCTACAATTTATTGAATTGAAATAGATGCAACTGAGTTCGACTGATTAGAATTGGTATGGTTTGGACTTTGAGTGTTGATATTGAAATGCGCTACAACATATACATTTTCTGTTTCATCTTACACTGACGTGAAACCATTAGACTGATTATTCTCTTGATTAGAATAATAGTATTCCGAGTGAGCACTTATCTGGTTTTGCCGAGTAACATGATCCAAGAAACGCGTGACGATCATTGAGTCATTTTGATTTTACCGTAATAAATGTATACTGCAAGTTATTAGTGATGGTGAATTTGTGAATTATGAATGAGGTATGTAACAAATTAAACTAAATAATTTATGGTTCGGTAAAGGTAAGCTATTAGGCCGTCTGAAGGCTTTATTCGGTAAATATCTACTGAAGGACAGAATTTCCCATTGAATGCTGCTTTATAGAGTACAGTGCAACCTTTACCATTCAATTTACTGCCAAATACTTAATAGAATAAGATGAAGCAAGCGGTTACCATAAAATTAAATCATTCTTTAAAAATAAGTGTTATCTATAGAAAGTAGTGTAGAGCGCTAAGCTCTGTGATATTTATTAATAAAATGTTTAAGATTTAAAAACAAGTTGTAAACCAAAATGATCTAAATTGCAATCTACTTTCACTGAGTTTATGAGCTTAATGTTGGTTTCGACACTACAATAAATAATTTTTGAACAGGTACGTTTTGAAAGTACATAATTATTCTAGCTAGATGACATCAACCGCATCCAAATAAAGTTATGACAAAATGTAGAGTCTTTCTGTGATCCCCTCACCTTTTAAATACCTACTTATTTATGCTTTGTGTGCACTATAATATAACTAGTCATGACATTTAGGAGAAAGCTTATTTAGATAGCAACACTAACCACCTCAATGACGTGTAAACGCGTAACTTTAGTTCAAAAGTCCAGAAGTCAAGATTTGTGTTTATGGCATTTAAAAACATTATCATAATTCTGTTTAAGCCCCTTTGTGTCGAAAGAGTTTGTTGGAAGTTTATTCGTACAATGTTGTGACAACAAATGGGCGAGTCGCTTCGATATTTATCGTCGTGTTTGTTGTGTTATTGCCTAAATGACGGAAAGCTGGTCTCCCGTGGATTAACCATTTGCTCGTTCAGTACATTTTTATGATTGCTTTTATAACTTCTTTATCTAAACTCAGTGTTATGTCGAGCAAGAATATGGCACTTTCCTGAAGAGTAAAACTATTGTATCACCAGGCAGGCATTAAATTACGTTACTTTTGGTTTTGGGCTTCCTGCTAAAGTAAGTAAGTAAGTTCGTATGAGTCAGTGGCTATGGTGACAGTTTCTAGGCCGCCCGAAGGTCTCTGTCATGGTTTAACAACTTTAACTGCTAGTTTTAACGCTAGTGCGTGAACGCACATGAGACTTCCCATCTAACGTCTCAGGGTGGTAACACGCAAGTGATATCTATGATGCTGCATGCGTACATAGGCTACGGTAACCGCTGATCATCAAGTGGGCCGTATGCTTGGTTGCCACTTCAGTGGTATAAAAAAAAAAAAAAAAAAAAACGCGTTTGACGCTGGGATTGCGCGGAAAACGGGCGGCTGGTATGTTTTTATCACCTGCGTATCATATTTATTTAATTGTTTATTGCGCAAAAAACAAGATTGTACAAAGGGAGGACTTAATGCTATGGACTTAGTGTTATGTGTGTTTATTTATCCACATACAAAACTCTACAACACCAAGTGACCATCAAGTGGGCCGTACGCTTGGTTACCACTTTAGTAGTATAAAAAAAAAAAAAAAACAAATATATTGATATAAGATTTTAATTTAATCGCTTCGAAAATGGTGGTGTAAATTAGTTCCAAGCACAGTCAGACCGCCTAACTGTGAGTCGTCTTCAGCGAGCTGGAACGCGCCGAGCCAATGCTAATCTCGCTCTCGATTCTCAGACTCAAAGGCATGTAATCTAATTTATTTATAGGACCTCACGCGGAACTGCGTGTAAAGTATCTTGACTGCAGTAGTTCAACTGCATATAATTTTGGATAGCAGGACTCGAACCTGCGTCTTTTGCGTTGAGTTGACTAGGCCGCCACCCGAATACAGGTTCTAGTAAATAAAGTAAGGTAAGTTCAGGGGTAGGAAAATATCGTGAGGAAACCGGCGGCATGTCCGAGAACTATAAATTCGAAAGACATGTGCCATCCACCAATCCGCAATGGGTCCGCGTGGTGGATTAAGACCCAATCACTCTCGCCTGAGAGTAGGCCAGTGTCCCAGCAGTGGGAACATTAGAAGGCTGTCATGATGATGATGAAGTTCGGGGGGGTAACCACGAGCTCTTTTAGCAATATTGGAACAATATTACACTGTTTTTCTGTATGCCGAAATGTCAGTCTATCATTGTTTCAATATTTCTTTTGAGCTTGTGGTTACCCACCCAGGTGAAAAACTTGGACACTTCAGTGTTCATTTATCATACCAGCAATATTACCTGACCTCGTAATAGAAATAATTTATTTTTCGCCACACATAAAACATAAAAAAAAACAAAAAAAAAGTATCTTCAAATTCCTTACACGTGTTGGATATAAATATGCGTTACTGGATATTAACTTGGTGTGGCAAGAGACCAGATGTGCAGGAGGTCCGGCACCGTGACTGGACGTGACTACTGTGGCTCGTGACGCGGCGTGACGCGTGACACGGCGTGACGCGCCACGGTGCCCGTCGCTAATTGTGTCGATGAGCTGTGACAACTACAAATTGGGATTCGATGACCGGTCGGGTGGCCGTTTCAAGCGATTGATTCTATTTGAAATACGTCGGTTGGGATCTTGCTACTCTACTGATTCTCTGACTCATATGAAATTACTTACTTACTGGTTCTCTCAGCATCCCTTTGAAAGCCTAGAGACATGATAAATTAACAAATAATTGAAACGCAATCTCCATCTGTCTTGATTAAGAATCTGTTGATTTCGGAATTTGTAGAATTGGGAATAAACCTCTTGAGTGACAAAGCAGTAATGCTCGCATTGCTGTGTTCCGGTGTGAAGGTTTCCGGTGAAATTACTGGCACATGAGGCTTACGATCTATGCCTCAACCCGTGAGTGATACTTCTGGTATTGCAAGCGTCCATAGGCTGCGGTAACCGCTTACCATCTTGTGGGCCGTACGCTTGGTTGCAACTTCAGTTGAATAAAAAATAAAACTAAATAATACATAACTCAAAGCACATCATATTCCTAACCCCATTCAGGTTCTTAGTCGTGGGTATCAGAATCTAAGAGTACTGAGGTAACACAATACAACATTATCATACTAACGTTTGCCCCGCAATAGGAATTGAACCCACAACCTCTTGTTTCTCAACCGGGTACGCGCCACCGCGCCACCGAACTCGTCAAATAAACATTTATAATTGTTATCTACATCGAAGTAGCAACTCTCTCATCGATATAAGCAAGAATAAATATGTTTAGAAAAGGTAGACACTATTAACCTCGTAATAATGAACAGAATCGATCGGCAAAGATACGAGTCACATTCAAAAGAACCTTTCAACGGCGCAAAGAGCGCGTTGAAGTCTTTTGTTAGAAAAATGAGTAATGTTTGGTAACGACGCGACGCAGATACGTCGAGCGTCAGATATCTGGTAAGTGCTATTGTTCGGTTCGTTTCAGTCTTTGTTTGACTTTGGGTCAACTCTGTGGGGTGCAATTTCGGTAATGCCAGTATAGGTGAGACGAAAACTGTTAGTGTAAAAAAATTTAACCAACTCGACTAAACTGGATGTTAACTAATGTAAAAGTGGGCAGTTTCGAATATTAGGACGTGCTTCTAATGGTTGTTGTAGCTTTTGTCATTTTCGACTCGAGGAACTAGAGATTTGTTAATCAGCATCAACAGAGTTGGTCTCTGATTTATACGAAATTATTTTTTTCTTAGAAACTTAAAAGTCATTTATGTTTAACTAGGTACCTACCTTGTCTAGAGCAAATGTTTTGCTCTTCTGAAACACTACCCTCAATCGAGAGTAATTGGGTTATAATCTACTACGCGAACGGGTGTACTACGTGGTGGATGGCACAGTCTTTTAAATATTTAGTTGTTGAACATGCTGGTTTTTCCTCAAGATACTTTCATTCACCTTTTCAGAGCTCGGTAGAAGGCACAGAGAGGCCTATACCTAGCAAAAGGTAAAGTCAGGCTGTGGATGATGATAATGATTAAGAACGCATTGAGTTAGCAATGCACATACATAATAACAACACTGTGTTAGTGCAAATAAACAGTAAAATGACCCTGTCTCGCCGTTTACTAAAAAGTGGGTAAAGTTGTAGACAATGCAGGAACAATCTCCTCGGCGCTCGTGACGCGCAGCCCCTCATTAGTCAATTATAAACGCTGGCCGCGACTGTACACTATCTATAATTGAGATCGATCGCTGCTTTGCCCCGGTAAAGGGGCTATTGATTGGGAGTGATTGGTGTAACATGCACTGCTAGGAACTGGAGAGAGTCGTCTAGGATTTCTTTGAGCTACATTTACGCAGTACTAATATCACTGTTCCTTTAAAGGGGATCTTTAAAGGGGATTTTGACACTAACCCGTTCTGTGCTACAATAATTAACTTTAGACAACCCAACTGGGCTATACTACGTATACTAATGAGCCTCTGCATATACCTTTTGCTATATTTTTTTTAGTCAAACGGTAGCGCTAGGTTTAAAATAAAGAAGATTTTTAAATTTTAGTCCCAATATCATAAGATTGTGAGACGTATACAATTTGTTACGTCCTACTGTTCGTGTTCTACATACGCCATAGAGTTGCTTGTTGATCTGCGGTACAGTAGGTAGGTACAGTAGGTAGGTACAGTAGGTAGGTAGGTAGAGCCGGCACGATTGGCCAGTGAGGCGGTTATTAACCGGCCAGAGTTTGGATGCAATTTCAGATAATCTCTAAAACACGGCAAATTCAGCATCTGGCGGGTTTGACTAGAATCCAGAAGGTGAGATCTGATTATGATTACCAGAGTTATGGCTACACCCACGGCAACAAGGAAGTCTAATTGCTATTTTGTGAAACATATTAGTTGAAATTGGTTTTTGTCAGACTCCACCCAGTCTTGTTTGTGTGTTTTTTATGTGGTTTTGTTTTCTAATCAATCTAGTAGGTAGTTATAGTTTTTATAATATTTACGGGCTTTTATCGCGTTAATACCTTTTTATTAAATATTATAAAAACTTTGAGTTCTGATCGCGAAAGTTTAAAAAATGACTGGTTATCTAGGGTTGTTGTGGTACTGTGGTACTACAATACTCGGAATCCAAGTATGGGCTTAGTACTGATAGTATGACTACAAGTAGGCGGAGAAGTTCGTAGTTCCTGTTTTACGGTCGATGGTCGGTGCCGGTCGATGCTTCGACTCACAAACACGTTAAAAATCAAAATCAAAAATTATTTATTCAGTAGAATCACAAGGATCACTTTGAAACGTCTTACAAGCTAGGAAAATTTACACCAGTTCCAACGCGCCCATGCCGTAAAAGAACTGGCAACAACACCGGCTGGGTTTCTATCGCTTTTTTGGCATGACCCTTGCTATTGTTATGGATTCCAAGTAGAGTTGGAGCACATTTGTCCCAAGCTTTTTTATCATCTAGGTAATCGGTTGTTTTATAGTAAGCTTTTTGAGACAGATTTTGTTTAATTAAGTTTTTAAATTTGACAATTGCTAAATTTTGTATGTCGCTTGGGACTATGTTGAAGAAGCGTACACATTGCCCTTTAAAAGTTTTACTAACCTTAGTGAGCCTAACTGTGGGAACAGCGAGTTTATTTTTATTTCTAGTATTAACATTATGATTATCACAATTTTTTTTAAACAGATCAAAGCGAATTAATAAATTATCTAAAGTTCATCAAGTAATGAATAAAATAAGATCATAAAAACGGAATCACGGCGATAATCTGAAGAGGCAGCGACCGCCGACCATTTCAGCTATTCACTATCAAAGCAACAATTTTGAGTGCCCTCATTAAAGTGTTTGTCGGCGAATAAATTAGACCAGCGCTGGAACAAACTGATTTAAACATTGCGATAGCAACGTGTGTTCTAAGAAAATGGAATTAATTGTCACCTCCTCCCTCCGCCCCTCTCGCCACTGAGACTTGACTCGCCGGAAATACAAGGAGTATGAATCGCGACGTTTCTTGCGCGTAGTGATGTGCTGCGCATCGCGTAGTGCATTTTGTAGAGTTCGTGTCAGTGCATTCTTGTGGAGTTTATATTTTCATCAAAACATTGACATCTCTTTTTCGTCTGCCATTGCTAAGTAAAACGTTATTACCTATCGAAAATGATTTATACAGCGTCTAGTGGCAAGTTAGTTAATCTTGTTGCCCACTATTGGGCAAAAACAGAGGTACCATAATAATTATACTGCAACTTTCGACGGCTAAAAACGTGTCAATGTTTATCAATGCAAATAAGCATTTCATTCATTCTCTAAAGTCATGAACGCTTAAATTTCACAGACCTCAGCGGCACAGAAAAAAGAAATAAAATAATAAAATAAATTTAGTTTTTTTTTTTTTTGACAATCCACACAGCATCATCTAGCTAGCCCAAGGTAAGTCAGAGCTGTATTATGGGTACTAGATGACTGATATATATTTATTACAATACAATACATATAATAGATAGATATTTTTTATTATACATAGAAAACACCCAGAACACCCGGAACAAATATTTGCAGATCCTACAAACATTTGTCCCAAGGCGGGAATCGAACCCGCAACCTCCGCGTCGCAGGCGGACCTTCGCCCACCGCGCCACATTGGTCGTCACATTACACGCTTACTTACATTACACGCTTTACAAGTTATCTTAAACCTGTATCAACACAACACTGATGGCAGTAGTGTCCCATCTCTACAGTAACCGGATTAAAAAAACATACATTTCGCGACGAGACAGTTTGATGGGTCGATGCCTCCCGCCCTCCCCTCCACCCCCTGCTCCTGCTCGATAGACGATACTTATGTTCGTCTGACATCCTGAACAGAAGGTCTACTCTTGGGCACAAAAGCGATGTATCGAAACAGTATTCGTGTTTCAGCTTATGTCCGTGCATGCTCTAGACTTTTTTTTTATACCACAAGTGGCAACCAAGCGTACTGTTATATCCCTACATTAATATACGAATATGGCATACGTCAGCATTTCTTAAGCTCTAAACAGTATAACGATTGGCCTGAAGTACCTCAGTCTGGATCTAGCCTTTACCTGTTTTTTTTTTACTTGTTTTTTAAATATAAAATCCTGTTCTAAATCAAGTTTTTTCTAACAGTTTTAAAATAAAAGACATTTTCCTTTCCAATCAATTTATTGGTTTTTTTAAAAAGTGATTTCCCAGGACTCTGATAACAGTACGGCTCACTTAATGGTAAGCGGTCACCGTAGCTTATGGGAGCTTGCAACGTTAGAGCGTCACTTGCGATCTGCCACCTGAGACGTAGATCTAAAGTCTCATGTGCCTGTAATTTCACCGGAAACCATACCCTTCGAACCGGAACACAGCAATGCAAGCATTACTGCTTGGAGGCAGAAATAGACCATCTTTCTCCGGACGAGCTCTATCATAAAGAACTCTACTACTCTTTCTTAGTTGTCACCGTTATAAGTTAAACTACGATATGTGTCACGACTATCGACTAACGTTTGTCGCTTTCAATAGTAGACCCTCTGACATGCAGGTACCTACTGCATCAGAGCAGAAGGCAGGCGTGAAACTAGTGCGTTTGATGAAGCGTGTAATGAAACTGTAGCTAATGCTGGTTAAATTATAATTCGAATCTCTCATAATTATTCATATTAACAATGTATGTTATTTGAGGTTAGAGATATTTTACTTCTCAAAATATTTTTTACATTTCACTTAATAAGAGAAACTTAAAATACAAGTGCTAAACGTAAGTGAAAGTATTTCAAAGTTTTATCTCGGGCTGTTGTAATATAAAACTAATTCTAATGTTCAAACTGCTATGACACTGGTCTTCTCTTGAGCGAGAGTGATTGGATCTTAGTCCACAGCGCGGACCCAATGCAGATTGGTGAATGGCATATTTTATACATTTAAATTTTCAGTTCTGGAACATGCCTGTTTCCTCGCAATATTTTTACTTCACCGTGAGCCTTAGCAATGCGGACATAATTTTTTCACATCCGGTTTTGAACCCACTTCCACTAGATCGCCAGCTAGTGCTCAGTTTTTTACCTGGTGGTAGGACTCTTCAGCAAGAGTCCGTCTTGGTGGGTAGCACTGCAGTGTCAGATATTCTACCTCCAAGCAGTGCAAGCTGCACTGTGTTTAGGTTTGAAGGGTAGTGTAGCAAGTAAAATTACTGTGCGAAAGAGACTTAACAACAATGTCTCGGGGTGATAAGCGCAGTGCAGTGCCACGCAAACACTTAAAAACTTTAAGCTTTGGGTGGCACTGCATCTGTAATAGTCAGGCGTAGTGCTTAACATCAGGTGGGTGCCTTGATTGTCTTGTCACTTGCTGATATAAAAAAATCAGTAGGGCAAATTATCTGGATTTTGGATAATTACGTCGTCGTATACGTAAGTAAGTACGTCTTATGACGGCAAGGGGCGCTACGCAACGTCACATAAACGTAGAGCAGCCTGGTTTACACATGCCTCAGTATTTGATTGGTCGAAAATCCCATTCATTTATCCTACTGACGTCACACCTCTGTTCCGAAACTTGTGCGTCCACATGTTCATACAAAGCTCTTTACAAACTCCGTTCATGAAATAAATTAGCTGTAGATCTGTATGTCGGATGAGTTGTGGGCGAAAACCACCACAAAATGAACCCCACGGGACACCGAGGCAGACCGCGGCGACGATGAAAAGACTAACTAGATGCCTATATGAAAGACTGGCGTAAACTAGCGCTTAATAGAGATTGGAAGGAAGATAGGGAGGCCTTTGCCCTGCAGTGGGACAGCACAGGCTGATAATAATATTAATAATAAAGATTTGTAGTCGTAGAAAAAACTCGTGCCGCGTTACCTGATGAAATCGGTGTGTAACTGTGACCTGTGACGTAACTTAATAAACATAAAATATTTCTCGTTATTGCAATGCCAGTAGCTTCAAATGTCAATAGTTTTATTTGTTTTTATAAGTGGGAAGCCACGCCATTACGAGATGATAGTTTACTTCTCGCCCGCCTGATCCCGCATACGAGTGTTCACAAATTAACATAACTTTTGAACGTTAAATAAAATCAATTCTGTTGTGGTAGTATTCACAAATGTTTAGTTAGCCTGTCTTGTTACGCACTGTGTTGGGTTTCAAACACTTACCGCATTTACATAGAAACCGATTGTCGACGCCTACTTACAAGTGCTGAAACGCAATAAAACATTTGTATTGTATTGTATTGTACAGTACACGTGGTTTCTGTTACTCTCGACAATGGAAATAATTAGTTAGACGTTTGTTACTAGGAAATATTGTGTACATAGCTATAATATAACCCGACCCCAGCTGTTAGTCAGTCATAAGCATAATTCCGCACAGGTAAGCGCCGGTAATCAACCTCAGCCTGCTTTATTCGAAAATGCATCCACAATAATTATAATAGCATCTAGCGAATACCTCTAAGGTTTCAAATACCCGAATTAATAGTTATGGTAATTTTAGGGTAGAATTTCAGCTATTTTCGGTAATGGTAAGTAAGCTAAGTGTGGAACTGTGGAATGAGAGAGGGGCTACAAATTGATGCTTGTCTGAGGAATTTGAGGTATCGCTGCAATTTGTCCATCAGATCTTCTCAATAACGTCTCAAATAAATGAGTTAAATTAATGAGGTTTTTGAACTACTGGAGGTACATAATTAGCCAAAATGTTATATATTATATTATAAATAATTTTATATATTACAAATACCAATACCAAAAATCCTTAAATGAATATATTGTATAAATTTGATTTCATTCTTGATTCTAAAAATAATCAAAACGTATAGACCATAATACATTAATTTCAATTTCAATTTCAATTTATTAACCATAAGTACAACATTACAGAAAGGATCCAATGCGTTATACAAGAACTTTAAAAAAATATTTACATCTCTTAACTAATGAGTACCTATCTATATTACAATGAATAAGTATAAATTTTAACAATAAAACAAAACACTTAACTTAACTTAATATTGCTTAAAATTAATTTTAATAAGTATTTACTTAATTTAAGTAGACAGGTATTTAATAAAAATTTAAAAATTAAAATAAAATAAAAAATTAAAATTAAAAATAGCTATTGTCTAGTTTGAAAGAAACTATTTATATTTAATTTATTAACATATCAGATATTCCCATCGCCAAGCTGATCTTTTAGTTCGTAGTATCTGCAGGGCTCGGGGGTGAACTGTAAGCGCCCCAACCCTAAAGTGCCGATCACAAATAGGCCAACACGGCGGCAGTGAGATAATATTACCAAAAAGCGAATTAAAAAATTTGCTAAAAGTAAGTAAGTTCGAATGAGTCAGTGGCCAACTTTGGTTGGACAGAGTTTCTAGGCCGCCCGAAGGCGTCTGTCATAGCCAAAAAATTTTGAAAAAGTCGGGAACATGCTTGATGTGCCCTCCCAAGCACGGGAGCCCACCAAATGATGATTACGCGGGACAGTGCTTAACTGATCTATTAAGAACAACTTAGCCAGCTACGTCACGAGCGCGCCAAAAAAAAAAGCTGTAACATGCTGTTCCTGCCATAGTAGGAAGTATGAAGGTACGAATTACTTTATGTAGGTGTAGCTGAAGGTAGCTATAGCCTGGGAGCTATAAATGATTCAGGTTTGTGCAAGCTCCCGAGCTGTGTTCTTGAACTGTGACCGCGCACCAACTTGTCGTTTATCTGTGTCACAGGCTCCTAGAGCCTTCTAGACCAAGAGCAAGCAATCATAAACATAATCAATAGAATACAATAAAGACAAAATAGAATTTACTTTTTATTGATACGTAAAAATTCTAAAAGAACAGAAACATTCGTCTCTCTGCAATAATCATGTACATTCGTGGCTTATTTAAAAAAAAACTCTTTAGAAGTGGGTCCTATAAAAGCCCTTTATCTTTTTTATATTATGAGTAGTAGACCTCTTTGAAACCATCATATAATTATATTATAATTTATATTTAGGTATTTATATTTATTTATTGAGCATCAACACAATGTACATCACTAAAATTATATAGGAAACATTACAAGTAAAACTAATCAAGTGCCATTATAATTACAGGTACAGACAGCATGCATGAGGTTTTATAGCGAGTAGCAGAAAGAGCATAAAGTTATTAATTTAAAACAAATGTCAATTACAATTACAAATCAAAGCAAAACACAGATAGTAGAGTTCTTTGTGATAGATGCTCTTGAGCACTTATTTTACGTCGCCAAGCCAATACTTTGCAATCTTGCATATGGTGCACCATTAGGTAATTAAGTTCGTATGAGTCAGTGGTAGAAACTCTGGAAACTCTGAACTAGAAACTCTGGTGACAGAGTTTCTAAATAACCCGAAGGCCTCTGTCATAGCCTAACAACTTTGAAAAAGCCGGGACCGACTGCTTAACGTTGTTCTGTCTCCTGATCTGAGTATCGATATCGTCAGCAGCTATCGGCCTGGCCGCGAGCGTGACCCTCGTCCGTCCACCGTCCACCGTCCGTCTCCGGCCGTCCGTCCGGCTAATGCACTCGAACAATCGAGATTTGTCCGGTGCGTCCGGCCGGTGCTGAGCGCGACTGACATTCCAATCCGTGCGATAGCGATCGCAAAATGTGAAGAGCTCCGTGAGAGTACACACGAGTACCGATCGACCGCTTCTGTATGGATTCTTCCTGGACTCCTTCAGCCAGGCCCACTTTAAAGGCCCGTTTACACGGTTCAATAATAACATGCAAGAATTGCGTTGTTAAATTGATTTCAGAACAAATGAACAAACAATGAACCGTTCAATACTATTGGCCCGAGCTAAAGGGTCGTCAAAGAAAACTCAAAAAATATTTCTGATCGACTCACCACACTATTTGTAAGTAATTTACTTCTCCTTTTCTTAGCATTTGGAACCCTGAGACGCAGATGTATAATTCGTTCAGTTTATTTGCCACAGTATCCTTAACCCAAAAACTCAGCAATCTCAAAAACTTAAATTTCATTTCATTCTTTCATTTATTAATTTCATTCATTCATTCATAAATCTCAGCAATATCTAAGCAGTAGTGTAGCAGCTTACTGCAATACTGCTTAGAGGCAAAATATCTGGCAGGAATATCAACTTCGAATAGCTTTTGCTGCAGAGTTCTACTATCATATAGAAAGAAGCTTGGCACTGAAGTATTCATTATGACAACCTTCTAATGTTCCCACTGCTGGGACACTGGCCTACTCTCGAGTGAGAGTGATTTGGTCTTAATCCACCACGCGGACCCAATGCGGATAGGTGGATGGACTGGAGTATTGGTAAAGTTATTCTTTCTATTATGATAGTAGGTTCCTACTCTCGGGTGTACCGCGGCTGTCGAGAGTAGTTGTGCGCGCAAGCTGAAGTTGTAAATGTTGCAATTCCGATGTTCATTTATAAGTTGCCTCCCGTGGCTCGGCGATGCGTCACGCCGCAGGGAGGGCGCGTCGCACTCGGCTCACAACTTCATTACTCCATCCTGCGAGGAACTGCTATACTTTACATTATATCTACAGAAAGGTAGGTACTATATCTATTCTTTGCTACTAGCTGTACTCTGCGGTTGTATCGCCTACGAATGCTTGTTGTGCTCTTTTTAATTTGTATTTTATATTTAAATTTGTATTTTTGCATGCCGAGTTAAACGGTAAAGTGTGTGACACTTATACTTACGTAAACAATAAGTTTTTTTTTTTTTTTTTTTTATAAATAATGCTGGACATTCCACACAGCATCATCTAGCCCCAAGATAAGCTACTGTTAAACAGAGCTGTGTTATAAATAATAAATAAATAAATAATGCTGGACAATCCACACAGCATCATCTAGCCCCAAGATAAGCTACTGTTAAACAGAGCTGTGTTATGGTACTAGATGACTGATATATACTTAATACAATACAATACATAGATAGATATTTTTTATTATATATAGAAAATACCCAGAACACCCGGAACAAATATTTGTAGATCGTACAAACATTTGTCCCGAGGCGGGAATCGAACCCGCAACTTCCGCGTCGCAGGCGGACCTGCGCCCGCTGCGCCACATCGGTCGTCAAAGGTCGTTTATGTAACCGTACTGTTAGCAAAATAAATCATTTCATTTCAGAATAGTATCATTCAAAGTTAATTCAGTTAACAGTAGTACCTACCTAAGTAAATATTTTTTATAAAAATAGCACGATAAGTTTATTTTCTATTATACATAGATGAAACTAGAACGCGTTTTGATATTGCACTTTATGAAAGCTCTCCACACTGCACAGTCTACGCAGTACGAACTAGACTTTCAACACTTACAACGTAAAACACCTAGTAACGTTCGAGAGTAGATCAAAGTGTGTATGTGTATCTTAACGTTTTTTTTTTTTTTTTTTTTATACCACCAAGGTGGCAAACAAGCATACGGCCCACCTGATGTTAAGTAGTTACCGTAGCCTATGGACGCTTGCAATACTAGAGGTATCACTCGCGCGTTGCCGACCCTTTAAAAATTTTATAACACCCTTTTTGAAGTTCTAAAGATATTAAGATATTATTAAGAATTGTTACTTTTTTTTATGTTTTTATTATTACATCATGTATTACCAAAATACTGCTAAAATGTAATAACTGTTTCTCAAAACATAATGTCCGAGCAGTCCCGTTACACGTCCGGAGACGGCGGCTGTAATCGCCACTTAGCTGGTTATGGACCACTAAATACTAACAACACTGCATGTGTCGAGAACGAGACAAGCGTCAAATAACATTTGGCAAGTGTAAGGTTATGGAGGGTTTTGGATTTCAACTGAATTCAAAAAAAAGTTCTATAAAATGTATTTATTTATTTATAATAACACGAGGCTTAATACGTAGCTTGACATCCACCATTCCTGACCATTGATTTGTAAGTTACCCAATCGTCCCTATTAGTGTCGATTCGGTTGACACAAACTTAACTAAAATTAGCTAATTTTACGAAAAAATTGTTGCCGTCCTTTTCTAATGGATTAAAATACAAAGGACCGCGATAATTTTAGTTAGCTAAATTTAGAAAATGCCACAACAGAATCGACACCATTATTAATCTACTTGTCTATGGATTATAATAATAATGCTATGGATTCAATACGATTCTTAGGATATCAATAAATAAAAGATTTTGACTTTGACTTATAAAATTGTGCCTACGTCTAAAATAAATTCTTTTGTTAGTTAGCTTCGAGCATATAAACAAATGTTTATAAATAAAAGATTATTCTCAATGTCTTTGTAAGTTATTAGGTAAGTTTTGTAATTTATTTTATTTTTATGAGTTGTCCTAGTAGCAATCTCCTGTTATGTTAAATCGAGTAATAGAGACTATATAGGTAATTAAATAAATATAATTTGAATATAGATCAGGTTAGCAGTAAATCTTAAGATAAGATAAAATAAATTTATTAGGTGATATTCCAAGTGGATCTTATTCATTCTAAGTATCTGTATTCTAACAGGCTTACAATCATTACACAATATTAAAAAAATATAAGCAAAACGCACGCAGTCAGTACAATCAGAATCAAAAGAGGCGATTATAAAGACATTACAAATCTAAAATTGTCATTGTCGTCGTAATAGGCCATTACAGAGGCCTTCGGGCGGCCTAGAAACTCTGTCACCAGAGTTGGCCACTGACTCATACGAACGAACGAACGAACGAGTCGTCGTAACGGGCGAGAATCAAAAAAGTTCTCTACCCATAGCGGCAGCGAATTTCGCCTTAGTGTGGACTACACGCATATTACGCTACCCGCGGCGGCAGCGAATAACGCACAGGTTTGAACAGGCTTTCAGTAAGGTTAAAACATAAAACCTAGAGATACCTAAAATGAAAACACGTAATTTTATCTTCTCTAACTTGAGGTATTTTCCCACAACAGAGAGGAAACCAGCCGCAACCGAAAAGCTATAAAGTTGTAGTAGCGCCTACCTGTGGAGTACACCTGTGTAGTGTCGCCGCGAGCTGCTGTAGGTGTATAAAGCGGTGGCTTTATACCGGACAAAGCGGCCTATCTGTCGCAGGTTATCTACTAAAAGGGTCACCAGATAGCCGAGCCGCGAATACAATATTACACGTTATGCTTCTCACCTTAGGCATTTATAGGGCGAATCGAATCGCATGGACAATTTTATTACGCTTATTTCAGTGTTATTTAACCTGTATTTGACATGTTGTAAGATTGAAGAATTAGAATAAAACCATGCTTAATACTTGCATATTATAGCCTATTAGAACAATCCGCACCACTCTTGACGCAAAATCACGAAGCCATCCCAGTCGCTGGCAGCAGATCTCGATGGCGCAAAATCGTCAAGAAAAAAATGATCTATGGAGGGGGTCACGACCCTCAGCAGTGAGGATGAGGATTAGAACTATAGTCTGTATTCCGGAACTAAGTTTACCGTAATGGTCTTTAGATGGCTCAACTGTTTCATATGAATTTTGTATATTTTGTAATGTAATGTAATTGTGTACATATTTTATTTTGTTTAATTAATAGTTTACTGTAGCAATTGAAATGACTACCCGAATGTCTCAAGGAGCGCAGAGCTTTGGTTGACACTACCACAATGGGCAGGCGTGGCGCTTAGCAGCGGGCAAATTGCATGAGTAACTTGTTATTCGCTGACACAAATTGAATAGATTTTGTGTCAGGTTTGAATGAAGAACTGCAAGAAAACCGACACTTTTATTTTTATTAATAGGTTCACAAAACTGCTTATTACACAATATAATAATAAAATCTAGAATACGTTCTTAAAAGATATGTATAAATGATGTGTTACAAGCAACCTTCTAGATGTGAACACAGCATGCGAAAAATGTAAATGTTGACTCCAAAGTAAACTTAATACGACTTTGTGCCTCACTTGTGAGCTAAGTCAAGACCAGTCACTTGGCAATAGTTCTATCCGGCCCTGGATGGTGCAATGGATGAAGCATTGACTTCCATTGCGCGTGCAAGTGTTTATGTAAATGTCGCGCCGCGGGACGCCGCTAGTCGCCGCGCGGTACTCGTATGTCGCGCGTCACATAACGAGCGACGAATTAAAACATTTTATAGCCGCTTCGAGATTGAATATCGTTGTTAATATCTAACACCGACGAAATTATACTTTTAATGGGCACGTGCCTGATATTATAATGAAAATTTGGAAAAATACCTTAATTCATGGGTCAGTCTCATGCAGACACTCTGTGGTACCTTGCTACCTTATGATTATGAACCAAATTAATTTTTATTTATTTATTTATTTGATAATAAGAACGGCACAAAAAAACCAATTACACTAATTATTAAAAACATCATATATTATAATCAATATAACCATCAAAGTCGGTATAGTTCGCACAGCGGATCTAGGCTCCGTGAAGTTAGCCGTTTGTGATGCGCAAAGACAATTTAGTTCGAATAAACTCCATTGAGCATCGAAACTGCTAACTTCACAACGGCCGAGATCCGCTGTGAGAACTATACATAGCTAGCAGTTAGCACTGCTTGGCTTGTAGGTACATATTCAATTCTGTTATTTATATGTATAAATAATACATGCATTCAGAATTCAGATTCATGAGGTGTTATTTTGTACCGACGAAAAACGGAGAAGATTCTCAACACATGTAATTATTTTTTTGGACGTAGCAGCTTAATTATTACTCAAAAAAAAAACAATCCTCCAGTAAGCGGAAACACGCACTTACTTCTCGACTCTCAATACAAGCACAGTTTTGTGAACTGGTAGACCACTGGCTATAACATTGATCGGCAACCTTTTAGCTAAAATGCTTTTTGGAATGTCCAGTAACTGGTCGCCGACCGCAAGAGGAGCCGCGCGCATCTCTCATCACATTTACTGATTCCAGTAATGAGCGGCCGCATTACATAGAAGCTCGCTTAAGCTGAAGTTTCTTTAACGCGGTGGCCCACGATGATGAAAGTCACCGATTTTACATATCAGGCGAATTACTCGTCATTTGATGACATAAAAAAATGTGTGACGGTCAGGCGTTAGCGCTCTCTAACGTAGTTTTACGTCTATGGTAGCGCTTTATATCAGGTGAACGACTCGACATTTGATCACATAAAAATAACATGATCGAAACAATTTTTGAACAGCTAGATGAATTCTGATTAATTTCATGTAAATTTTATTCATCTATAAAATCTCACTTCAAAAGAGTGCTTACCCGTTCAACCCACAATTTTTCTACCCAATATTATTTTACCCGTTCTACCCAAAACATATGCTCCGTTCTACCCATTCCAAAAATCTAAGACACAGTAGATTCTAAACAGCACATACACCGTAATATTGTGGAACACCCCGTGACATTAGACGCGGTGAGTTTTTTCCTATAGGTGAACAAACAACGGTAGCTGCTTATCTCAAAACCCTGGCTTAAGCCTCGCGTGGTGTTATTAAAGCGGGCTGTTGTAGCCGGCGTCCGACCGCAGTCACCGCACGACAAGCACCGTCCGGCGGCATCACTCGCCACTCACCACTCACACCGTCCGAATCTGCTGCGGTTTGCAAAATCTGTTCTGATGGAATGAGCTTTGGTATGAAAGAAGCGTTTAATGAAAGCCCACGCTCAGTTTTTGTGATGAGATGATGAAGATACGTAGGTCTATTCTATTATGGTCGTTTGTTTGTGAAGTTACAGTTCACAGAGTCCATAAACGAAGAAGAAGAAGAAGAAAAAGTTACAGTTCTTGTTGGAACTCAATAGCAACCACAGAAGTGATAGCAGCCATCTAGTTTACCAAGTCTAGGTTTTGTCAAAATAGCGGCATCTCTGTTTTACAGCCACACACAATAATTGATATGACGATTTGAATGAGTTGAGATTAAACTAACGTTAGGGTAGTAATTAATTAATGTTTAATTCTTTAGTTCAGGTATCCATGGATACCTGCATCGTAAAGACAGCAATATATAAGAAAACCTCAGATCTGAAAGTTAAGAGCGTAACATTATCATTAGTTTACCGAATCTACTATTTGACAAAGCCCCATACAGCTGCTAACTTACAATGTACTTTTTAATGTGTGTATTAAATGTTACTTGTTATTTTTCATTTGACGTATGTAAGAGTTCCTTGTGATATAAAGTTCGAATAAATTTATGAATATGAATCATGCAAACCCAAGTAAAAAGTGATCAAAATTGTATTTATTCAACCTATCCTTTCCCACTGCTAGGCAAAGGTCTCTCCCAAAGATACATAGATATATCATAATCACAATAACGAAATATCATAGCAAAATTAATTATTTCTACCAACCGGATACGTTAGAGCCAGCGTTGACGACAATTTTATTTGCTAAATAAGTAGTCAGGTATTCATAGAGCTTTCTTTACTGTCTGCAAGTAGCACGTTTGTGAACTTTGCAAAGCTGCAAGGCACAGCCAGTGAGTACCAGTGCCGCATGCCGGGTCGCGGCAGGCCGCGCTAAGTGATTTATTAGAAGGTTTCCGTGAAGTCGCGCATCGGCATCATCTCCTCGCTCGCCGCACTCACTGCACTCACTGCTCATCTTGAAACCCAATCTATTATCTTAAAGCAAAACCACAGTTTGGACTAACAGCTGGGTAAATACCTTTTACGTGTTTCTGCCTAACATAATTTGCAGGTCTTTGCTGAAATACCTTAGAGGTAGTAGATGGGTTTTGGTCAAACATTGGCTCGCTGTAGGATTTTTATTTTATACCAGCATTTTAGCATTTTAGGCCATGACAGAGGCCATTGGGCGGCCTAGAAACTTTGTCACCAGAGTTGGTCACTGACTCATACGAACTTACTTACTTTAGCAAAAACTTGGCCCATTTGTTGGTTGTTACCAGATTTGAGTGTAAGCTGGTTTGGTGCCAGACAAACACCGCAGGCTGTCTAATTATGTAATTAGTCAATGTCAGTAGAATGTGATTTAAATAACTCGTAATTATCATGAGCTGACTTACACTGGTAGGTGTTCAAGTTGTAAACTCAATAATAGAGTGAGTTTTTGAAGATACTAAAAGTAAGTAAGTTCGTAGGTATGAGTCAGTGACCAGCTCTGGCCACTGACTCATACCTTTTTATTATACCCTTTTATTCACGTCATTTTTCCATGGCATTTAACTAAAGTGTAGTGTGCCAGCTGACTATGGGAGGCTGTGTCCAATCTCTCAGGTTGCACTCGCGTCCGAAAGGGTAGTCACGAGGTGTAATGATTAACCGACACTCTTCAACATAAACTTATCACTCCCCATCTGAATATACACCTTACCCCGCTCATCTAGAGTTCACTTCAGCTCGAGTCGCGCAGAGTCCTGAAACCACGCGATTTCATTGCACTCTGGCATACGTAAATCAGAGGCGAGAAATACAATCGTGGCTTCCTATCGGGGGATATTAGACTGTATTTACACGGGGATAGAGTAGAAAAGGGATAATGAATCTAAAACATAACACGAGCGAGTAATGAAAGCGCTGATCGAATGGGGATGCGGTGTGAGTGGACCTTTCACACTAGGATATAAATATGGGAAATTGTAATAATATGTAAATTAATATTTAAAAATTAAATTAAAATCTACCGAGGAGAGTCTAAATAAAATAAAGGGCCATTACCAAATAAATCTAAATATAATAGTTGTGTTACTTACTTTAAAGTATATACACCACACGGCCCACAAGATGGTAAGCGGTTACCGCAGCCTATGGACGCTTGCAATACTAGAGGTATCACTCGCGGGTCACCTTGAGGCTAAGATCGAAAGCCTCATGTGCCAGTAATTTCACCGGAAACCATACCCTTCACACCGGAACACAGCAATGCGAGCATTACTGCTTGGCGGCAGAAATAGGTATGGTGGTAGTCGTTCCCCGGACGACTTCTATCACAGAGAACTCTACTACTCTTAAATATAACAAGGAATTATATAACATAATAATATATTTTTTATATAAATCCATACCTACATACTCATAATAAAAAAAAAACATACAGGCCCGGGACAAATACTCACAGATCATGCAAACATTTTTCCCGCACGCAGCGGAGCCTGAACCCGCAACCTATCGCTTCTCAACCAGGCACTCGGCCACCGCGCCAACTAGGTCGTCTACACTCTATACTAAAGAGTTTAAGAAGCGCTGGTGACGTAGCTGGCTAAGTTGTTCTTAAAAGATCAACGAAGTTAAGCACTGTTCCGGATAGTAATCATTTGGATGGGTGACCGCCAGTGGCAATTTTAACCGAGCGCTCCCGTGCTTCGGAGGGCACGTTAACCAGTTGGTCCCGGCTTTTTCAAAGTTGTAAGGCCATGACAGAAGCCTTTGGGCGGCCTAGAAACTCTGTCACCAGAGTTTTCCACCTTCTCATACGAACTTACTTACTAGAGAGTTGGGCTAGTGTCTAGTGGCTCTTAAACTACACGCTCTGAGTAAGTTAACGCAAGCTGAGTAGCAGCGCAGGCGCGGCAGACGTGCTGTTGCAGCGCGGCAAACGTCATGTTTGTATCGCCTTGCTGAGTTACCGCCCAGCTCTGACTTGAAGTTACTGATGCCAAACGACTACGTCATGTTTGTAGAGCCTCTACTGAGTTACCGCGCTCTAGCTCTGAACTGATGCCTACTATATTTGATATAGGTCTACTGTAACAGCTACAGCGGTGCAGGCGTTAGATGCTAAAGTAGTTTCACGTCATATTTGTTGCGAATCCACTGAGTTACAGCGCTCTAACTCTCACGTACTGATGTCTCATGACTATTGCTTGCCCAAAGCAACTTAATTTAGTTCTACAATATTAGAGCTATGCATGCATTCATGTGCAATAGCAGTGCAGGAGTCGCCTGATCACGGGAGAACTGATCTCCCGTGATCATGGTGCATGTAACTGCGCCGAAATATCGGGAATCAATAAAATTCACAAATCATGGTTAATATCCTGTTGTTTAGTGAAAATTAGAGTTGGGTATGCCAGAAAAAACATCAAAGTAGAAAATAAAAAACAGACGAAAAATCTCTAGTACTATTCCGCTTAACCTTTTAACTGATGAGGTCACACAGTTACCACAGTTAACCTCAAAAGAAAAATATCGACACGTGTTTCATCCATTACTAGAGATTTTTCGTCTGTTTTTTATTTTGTAATGGATTTCCGCAAAGTAACGCCTGAATCTATCAATTATCAAAGTAGAACAAATGCAGTAAAAATGAGAACGTTGCGAAGTATGTGTGCTGTAAATCTGTGTGATAGAATAAGAAATAGTGTGATTAGAGAGCGTTGTGGAGTGAAAGAAGACGTAGGTAGTGATGATGAAAGGTATACTAAGGTGGTTTGGGCAGGTAGAGAGGATGGATGAAAGAAGACTGACAAATCAAATTCATAAGACAAGTGTGAATGGTACTGTTACTGAAGAAGAACTGAAGAATTACTGTGATGAGAGTAAAAGAGGTGTGTCAGTCGTAGCAAGTGGAAATCCGTGGTCTCAGCCTATCCCTACGGGATACAGGTGTGCTGTTGTGCATGTATGTATGACAGCTACAGCGATGTAGGCGCTATGCGGAGCGGTGCTCAGCGTCATGTTTGTTTGCGCATGCGCTGAGTTACCGTTCACTGCCCGCTCATCATAACTGAGTGTTACTTGAGAATATTTCTTAGAGAATGAGCCTCATTATTTTGCGCAGTAATTAATCATAACATAAGCAGGAAAAATCTGGGTAAGAAAAGTTAATATTTACAAAATTTATGTCACCGACAGTACTATATTTAAGTACATTTAAATATAGTTCTGTGGTGTCAGCAAATAAATATTTACTTCACGCGATTCTTTGTAAATGCTTTTCGTGATGAATCGTCGCGTGATATCGGTTAGGAATAACTCAGGATTGCGCCTCGGAATTTACACAAATGTGCAATAAATAAAATTCAAAACAGTTTAGTTGGCAACTCTTGAAGAATGTCTGAAGTCGTGATGAGTAAGACATTTAACAAACACAGGACCTGTTGATATAGTCATGACATTTTGATAAAGCTCTTCATTTACCCAACAAGCGTTATAATGCTAGTACTATTTTATAATCAACCCATCTTTCCATTTTACAATTATTTACTTTATTGTAACAGAGCTAAAGGCCAATTTTTCATCCGTAGTCAACCGGTTAACCATTTGTCAACATTTTTAACTGGAATTAGAGTAAAAATTGAGCGCACGCTGTCACTGTTGGTTGAATCCATTAGTAGTGTTGGCTCGCGATCAAACAAAGACCTAAGCCCCAATTCTTCAAAATAAACCTTATGCACCAAAGTATCGGAACAGAAATATCCGAGGTTTTGGAAGCTAAATGTTCGATTTTTTCCCATCTGTCATTAACTTAACTTAACTTTAACTTTATTTATTTATTATTTCTTTATTGTCCTTCTAGAGGGACAATTAGGAATAATTTATACTGAAAAGCACAAATCAAAGTCTATTTGATTTTTAAAGTTCTATCTGTCCCCCTTTTTGCAACGTAAACATGACGTCACAAAATAAACTTTTAAGTTAGAGTGTTAGTTAACGTTCACGCTTTTTTGAGGATCCACTGCAGCTTAGAGGGGAACCCCAAAATACGTGAACGATGTTGCTAAGCCCGCCCCTGGCTGCGCACCGCGGCGTCGACTGTGCCGGCGCATGCGCATGCGCAAGTCACGCTCGCTAATGACATGCGCGAGACTCACAGCCCACCATTATCTAACACATTAGTATTAACGCCTTTTACGGATAATGATAGAACGCTTTAAAATAAGGTGTGATCCAGTTCTGAATCGTCCTGGGATGATTTATATACTTGAACTAGCTGACCCACGTGGTTTGACTCGCGTTATTTTTCCATATTTTGTAAGCGTTAAACCTTTCCTGGACTGCGAATATTTCAAGACCAAAATCAGCAACTTGTGCATTTTGTCACTTGCTGACATAAAAAAAAAGTCTGTTCTTCAATACCTAAACCCAGGCGATATGTTTTAAGAGTAGTAGAGTTCTTTGTGCTAAAGTTCGTCCGGGGAAGGACTACCACCATACCTATTTCTGCCGCCAAGTAGTAATGCTCGCATTGCTGTATTCCGGGTCGAAGGGTATGGTTTCCGGTGAAATTACTGGCATATGAGACTTTCGATCTACGTCTCAGGGTGGCAACCCGTGAGTGATACCTCTGGTATTGCAAGCGTTCATAGGCTGCGGTAACCGCTTACCATCTTGTGGGCCGTACGCTTGGTTGGCATCTTAGTTGTATAAAAAAAATGTTCATATAATACCTAGTTAACTTTAACTAATAAGATTCACTTCGACGAATTCATTTTACCACCCAATTAAATCTAGAGCTAGCTCATTAGCCACAAACCGCAAAATACCTTGAGTTCTCAACCACAAAATAACAGGAAAAAGCTATCGACAGCCATAATTACTGACCCTTTATATTTATATATATATATTTAGCTGCCGTGTTCAGAACTACCTAACCAATTAACTAACTAATATTGTCTTCAAACCATCTTCTTCTTTTGAAAACAGCTCTATACTGTATGTAATGAAGGATATTGAAGAAAAAGCAGCAGGATTTCAGTTTCAGCGGGAGTTTATTGAGATGCACAGAAATAGCGTAGCGTGGCGTGAGAAGCAAGCAGAAGAAGGAACGAAAAAATACAAGTGACATTCCATTTATCTAGCTGTCTGACAGATGACATTGACATTCATTTCTATTGAGTTTACATGTTACACAACATGTAATACTTAGGTATTTTACACAACATTAGATCCAAGGAGTATTTCTTGTAATGTAAGTCAAAGTTCCGCTAATTATTATGAGTGTATATTGTGTTGATGGCACTTAAATATAAATAAATAAAGAAGTCTTTTAAAACAACAAATCAATAATTTGCTATAACACTTGAGAATGATGTTTTTTTTTTTTTTTAAATTAGTGCGGCTAATATAACACCATGTAGGCCTATTGTGTTCGCCACTTGTTTTGTCGCCCTAAGGGGGCGTTTACAGTTCACCTCCAAGCCCTGCCGATAATTGGGGGTGATGTCAAGCAAATCCTCCAGTTCTTAGTATGAGAATGATGATAATCAACTTTTAAAAGCTACGAGTGAATGAAAACTTCCGTTGTGATATTTCCAATTCCCAATTTTTTAATAAAATAATAAGAGTAGTAGAGTTCTAGTGATAGAGTTCGTCCGGGGAAGGACTACCACCATACCTATTTCTGCCGCCAAGTAGTAATGCTCGCATTGCTGTATTCCGGGTCGAAGGGTATGGTTTCCGGTGAAATTACTGGCACACGAGGCTTTCGATCTATGCCTCGAGGTGGCAACCCGCGAGCGATACCTCTGGTATTGCAAGCGTTCATAGGCTGCGGTAACCGCTTGCCATCTTGTGGGCCGTACGCTTGGTTGCCATTTCAGTTGTATAAAAAAAAAACCATCGATGCTCTACTGAATGAATGAATAAACACTTTATTGTACACAAAAAAAAACTTATTAATTAATATAAAAACATTAATAAAGTACAAAGGGCAGCCTTACCACTAAGAGCGATTTCTTCCAGGCAGACTGATCAATCCCTTTGCTCTAAGCGGGGTCACTACCACTCACCATCAGAGACAAGTATAAACACCGTTAAATATTATTTTGTGGTTCTGTTTGGGAGTAATTTCAATAATAATAAGTCATTTTTACGGCGAGGCGGCCATCGCATCGGCCGCGGTTGCCCAACCAATGACTTCTTACTGAATACAACACTATTAACTTTTACTGTAACATGTCTAAACAGTTAAATTAGATCAGTGATTCCAATAATGAAGAGGCACCGAATTATGGACATTGAATTTTTAAATTAGAAGGTGGTTTAATAGTTATTGGTTAGATGAATGGTCTGAGAACTTTGGGGATAGGAATAAAATAATATTTTGTCGTGTTTTGTCCTTTCTTAATGATTATAGAATCGTAACGATATCGTTATAAGCTCTTATAAGGGTCTCTTAAAAGCTACAAGCGATAATCGTAGCAAATATCTTATGTCAATAATATTTATGTCGTGCTTTAATATAAATGTATTAACAAACTAATTTCAGAGCATTAATGTACACAAGCTGACGAAAAACTGTCATGATATTCAGCTTATGTCCGCAAGTAATAAAATTAATACAAGTATTTGAGCAAAATTTAATAATTACGCTTGCACGAGTGACAACATTGTAAGAAACCGTTCTTTAACCAAAACTAAAGCACTTGAACTAAAAATTACAATCCTATCTACCAAGTATTGATTCTTTAATATTATAATAGCTATTAAAGTACTCGTAGTCTATAAATAAATAAAATAAAGCAATGTATTGCCATGCGAAATGTATAATTTAATACTTAAATAGCAGGTAATGTCTGAACTTAAAAGTTCCACTTGAATTCCAGTACGTTCTCGTAGACAGTAAATAATAGGCAATCGTACTTAATTGTTTCGAAAGAAATCGGTAGTGGTCGCTCTTAAACCGGCCAAGTGCGAGCGACTCAATTGCGCTACATTGTAATGTGTAGTGTAAATAAAACAAAAGCCTTAGTTATCTTCTTTATTTTACTCATATATTTATATACTTACATTATTATATACATTTACTTAATACTCTTCTTTATTCATAAAAGAAACTAATTTTAGCGCCTCGCTAAGTATGGTTTTTTCCAGTTAGTCATACGTCAATAAACGATGACAGATGGCGACAGAGACGACAGATTTGGAAGACACATTAGCTAATAGAGGGATTGTCTTTGGCTAGCTTGTCAAAACGACATGGGTCTTCCCATTTTAATTATTTTTCTCGTGTTATTTTAAGTTTTATTGCGTAAATTTGGTGGCAGTTTATCCAATTTAACTTGTTTACTTAGCACAAGTGTTAGTAATTGAAATGGAGAGGTAATGTTGGTTGGTAATTTAGTCAAAGACTTTCCAGGAGAATTTTGAAAGAAAAGTCATCGTTTCTTTCCAAATTTCGTTTGTTTACGTTGCTAAGCGACAATCAAACTATAATACACTTGACACTGGCAAAATTGTGGCAAACTAGCCACAAAGGCCATAAAACAAAAGAAGAAGAAGCTAATAGAGGTTTATAGCATGATTGCTCATGCAATAAATGAATTGAGTATTATTAATTATAAACACAGGTTTTCCATAAAAATGCTATAATATACCGAATATAAGCTTTTTCTGACTTTTTAGATTCAAGAACCAAATTATTGCGCCTGCCTGTCTCTATGTAGGTATGTAGGTATGCTAACATTATTTGTATACATATACCAGTAGCATGTTGATTGTCGCCATACTTCTATGGCCAAGTAAATTTATTAGTAGGTAGAGTTGAAAAATCACTCCAGCTTATAACCCCGCTTTATATTTTCAAGTTGGCTGTATCGAGTCCGATGTATGTGATGTCTGATAACCCACAATTAGGTTATTATGAACGGCGGCCGCGCCGTATGACGGATCGGAGGCGATCGACCACTGCTTCACATATAGAGCTGGGTCACTAATAAAGAAGTCTTTTGAGATGCACGACCTTTTATAAAGCCATTATTTCTGTTCTGTATGTCATTTTCAAAACAGTTATATCAAATCCTGTCTTGTACCGAAGAAAGTAACACCATTAATAAATTATTGAATTAAAGATACAGCACTTTATCAAATGCGTTTCAATTCAATGTAGGTGCCAGCGCTTTATCGAATTCGTTTTGTTGCGGCCCGACTAAAGCGGAAACAAAAGATAGTTTCATTCACCATTGTTTGCTCACGAGTACGCGGTCAAACTGGTCAGTATTAATGTAAGAGACCCGACGATGTATCCGTACAGACACGGCTATGCCCGTGAAATGATGCTTCACAGAGCGTCGGAGTGAGCTATCTGCTCGGAGCTCGGTCTGCAGTAGCGTGACTCCATAACAACTCTAATAACAATACGATGGGCGCGCAATTACCTACCAATTAATAGCATAATACCACCTTTGGGCAGTAGCAGTCCGAGGAGCTTTCACTCTCGCCCGTTTGGGCAATCCGAACTCTTTGTTTAGAAACCGCCTTCGGGCAAAGCAACGGATGTAAACGGTTTGTAGGTTGATATCATTTAAATAAAGAAATCATGCACATCGCACTGTGCCAGGTATCTTCAGCAAGAAACTGTTTTGATGGGTACCTTACTAACTAATATTATTCTGCCTCCAAGCAGTAGTGTTACATAATAACTGTGTTTGAAAGAAAAAGGCACTGTAGCAAGTGAAATGATTGTTGAACAATATGTTTTGGGGTGACGAGCTCATTGAAATAAGTAGAGAAAGAATGCTAATAAGAGTAAGTACTTACTACGTATAAAAGATTTCATAGTCATTGGTCACTATGTCGTTCTTGTTGTTTACCAATGTGTTTTTGGGTTATAGGTACGGTGTCCTAAATTGTTAAACTATTTCCTGAGCGAGTGTGGTTACTTAGAGGTTTTTTTAAAGTAAAGGTCAGACTAAGGATCGCGTGTCGCAAGTATTTAATTACAGAAACCGCCCCCGGCTGCGAGCGCTCACACAAAACAACATATAATTAAATTACTACGAGAGCCATTAATTAAATTCCAATTTAACTGCGAATGTAACATTTGCATGTACTCGCCGGTAAATCAAGGCGAATCGCATAACTCTTCCGCGACGTGGCTGTTAATTGAGGCGTTAATAGCGCCGGGCACGAGAGCCTTCGACTAAACATGATGTATGCCGGAATAACGTTATGAGTCCACGATATTAATCTACGAGCCGCGTATAGAGCTACCACCGAACAGAAACAAGGAACCACCATAAATGTAGAGCTGGAGGCCTATTGCGCTAAAAGCCACTGAACCGCCACCGACCGACACGTAACCGCAGAAAATATAGAGCCAAGAGCTTATAACGCTAAACGTAAACGTGACAAAAACCGTTTTAGTTCAAGTCTAGTTCGCACGATTGCGCAGAGCATATAGTCATAAAGTGCAACAGCGAAACGCATTTTAATCTAATTAAAATGCGTTTCGCTGAAAAAAAAAAAACTAAAAAAACTTTTCGCTAAAAACTCAAAAAGGTCAAAAAAGCCCAGTTTAGAGCTTTAGATTATTTTGTCTCATAAACCTATAGACTGTAAAATCATCGAGAGCAATCTCACATAATCGTGACTCTTTCAACAAACCACAGCATCCTAGCAGCCTCAGGATCTTTACTTCATTAGCTTATCAGGTAATAACCGTATCTACAGATAGAAAGTAGCCGCGGTGGGTAAGTGGATGTAGATAAGTATGTATGTAGATAGTGGGACCCACTGGTGGACGAGAGCCACTTCCGGCGCACGACGCGCTGTTTACTGCTGATGCTAGCTCTGCCACAATATATTCGATACAGTATCGTGAGTCCACAACATTGACTTAAGTTTAAAGCTTTTAATTCTACGCTGAAGGTTTATTTCGATAATTCTAAAGAATTAATCAAAGTAGGGTATACAAATCCTCTCAGTGAAACCCTTAAAAAATCCCCTTACAATCAAAGCCGCGGTAGGGGATGATTATACAAAAAGACTAAAAATCCCCATTTACTTATGTTAGTGAAAAATAAGCATAGAAGACCTTTTAGTTGTCGCACTATGGTTTCTACTCCGCAAATGTTTTTTTTTTTTTGTTTTTTACCCACGACATGACAGAGGCAATAAGGCAGCCTAGTCTCCGTCACCAGAGTTAGAAACTGACTACAAAATGACTTACTTTTTAGGGGAAAAGCAGGGTAGAGTCTTTACGAATAGAGAACTGCCTTGAAACGCTACATTTTAATTCCTATGTCAACGACATAAGAGTCATCTGACGGCGGTTCTTTTATTGAACAGACTCTAGGATATTTTTGGATTTTTTTCATACTCCTCAAGCATCAAATTCAGTCTGCTCATTAGAACACAATACTATGGAGTTACATTACTGCGCGCAACACTGTGCATCACCGCTGCGCAGGCGCACCGTGCTGGACCATGGCAATTAATGCAATTGCCACAATATTTCACGTTCGAGTCACGCCGATATAAATAGTGAGATGTTTTAGCATTAATACCGATGGTTACACCGTTACTCGCAGATGTTCTTATGAACGACCACCATTATGTACTGAGTGCACGAAAAACTCGTTTGACAATTGTGAATGTAATTGTAAACGTATCGTCGAAACGTCAATTTGTATAGGATTTTTAACAGCGCCTCTTTAGTGCGTTAGACCAAAAGGAGTTGTTTCTCGATGTATGGAGCCGGGCCTAGGTCCTTTGTAGGGGTCTAGATATTTAGGTATTCAATAAAGAAACCATTTTAAGCTGTTTATTTAATTTATTTTAGCTTCTTTCACAATCATATGTAAGTTTATCTTTGTGAAGGAGTGCAACACAATGCAAAACAACATGGCGGATTTAACGAACAACTGGGTTATTAGGTACTGTCAAAGTCAAGATGCGTCACGATCATTGGCTAATAGCTGTCATGGCGGACCTCCAGTGTTCCCGTTTTAGGAAACTCAACACAACAAACATTTTTCCTTTAAAACTTTGTTTGTCTACATAAAAATAAAATTGTATTAAAATGTTAGTTTTATATTTTTTTCCAATTTCTCTATAGTGTTACTAAGACCTAGGCCACTATGAAATTGGTTCTTTACCAAAATTTCCATACAAATTGACAGCTAGACGATACTTTAATGTTTACGATTGTCAAAACGAGTTTTTCGTGCTAAGCACTCTGTGGCTACTATCTAATTAAGAATTGATGTTGATGACTAGTATAGTGTTTGATAGGTTTTCAGAGGTTATCCCATTGAAATTTTACAGAAAATGGTTTAGTACTTTTTGAATATTAGACTACGTTTGTCCAGAAAGAAATAACGGTTCCTGTAGGATAGCCTAACAACTGTTATTATGTAAAATCTTTGCTCGACTGACTGATTGACAATCAACGCACGACAATACTGTAAGTAAAACGGTAAGTCTCTCTTATAAACTCTGTATGGAATTGGGGATGCAAATAATTCCCGAAATGTAACTTTTAGAAGATGTAGAGGAAAAAAAATGTGTATAAAATTTAGAGCAGACAAAGTCGCAGGATGTTCCACTAGTTTTAAAATAATTTAGTAAGATATTCAAGACTTCAACATTTAATTTTGTTAATGAGAACTACTGAATATTAACCGTCTTTTACTACCGCTTTGTGACGGTAATAGCTTTTGTGGTTAATGTGTGTTTGTGGTCAAGTGTCGTGGCCTTTTGAGAAGGGAAATGGTCCAATCAGATCACAATCTTTTGTAATTTACCTTCCAGCTCACAGGCTTGTAACTTTTGAGATATTACCTGAGAATTCTGCGCACACGCATTTGATACGCAATCTGGCTCATCATACTCGTATCATCATCATATCAGCCGATAGACGTCCACTGCTGAACATAGGCTTCCCTTGAAGAGTGCTAAGACGACCGATTTTGAGCCTTCCCATCCACCAACCGCTTTAATGTCATCAGTCCATCGAGTGGGGGGCCGTCCTACACTTCGTTTTCCAGTTCGTGGTCGCCACTTGAGAACCTTTATTCCCCAGCGGTTCTAATGATGACGAGTAAGCACTATTTAAAACTCTTTAATGGGCTAGTTTTTTGAAAATTTCTTGCTGCAGTTGTATAGCCAAGTTGCTGATTATATGGCTCAACCTAGTTTTTTTTTATACATCTAAAGAGGCAACCAAGCGTATAGCCCACAAGATGGTAAGCGGTTACCGCAGCCTATGGACGCTTGCAATACCAGAGGTATCACTCGCGGGTAGCCACCTTGAGGCTAAGATCGAAAGCCTCATGTGCCAGTAATTTCACCGGAAACAAAAAAAAATTCCCTTCACACCGGAAAACAGCAATGCGAGCATTACTGTTTGGCGGCAGAAATAGGTATGGTGGTAGTCCTTCCCCGGACGAGCTCTATCACAGAGAACTCTACTACTCTACATATAGTGCAACAATTGCTGTGTAACCCAGCGATGTTGTATAAAATATTCATATTAATCGTTTAGCCGGCTAGATTGCAGTGTATTAAATAATAAAACTTCAGGTAAGTATAAGTTTTTTTTTAAACAACTAATGTGGCAACCAAGCGAACGACAAGCCCACAAGATGGTAAGCGGGTACGCCTATGGGTATGTTGCAAATATACTGTTGATATTGGTCAATAAAATTGCGAGCAAGATGCAATTTTGTAGCACGTTTACAGGCCTCTAGGTCAGTTTGCCTATCTATAGCTCTATCTCTACTGTTGCATTGCCGTTATAAAACACTCACATCAATAAAGATGGCGCAGCTCTCACATTGGCTGCACAATAACAAACTCGTCATCACTTCAACAACTGTTGTTGCACTCGAAGCTGCTTTGTTGGATGTTTATGTGGTGCGCCGGCGCATGGGCTCATCTCGCACTTGTATACACTTCTCTAGACAACTGATCAACTAAGCGTCATCGTAGAGTAAGAGTAGTAGAGTTCTTTGTGATAGAGCTCGTCCGGGGAAGGACTACCACCATACCTATTTCTGCCGCCAAGCAGTAATGCTCGCATTGCTGTGTTCCGGTCCGAAGGGTATGGTTTCCGGTGAAATTACAGGCACATGAGACTTACCATCTAAGGTCTCAGGGTGGTAACACGCAAGTGATATCTATGATGTTGCATGCGTACATAGGCTTCGGTAACCGCTGACCATCAAGTGGGCCGTACGCTTGGTTACCACTTTAGTAGTATAAAAAAAAAAATCGTAAATAAATAAAGTCTTAGTTGTTTTACTAAATATAGTCACAACAGAATGCATGAAAATCTCGTTGAACAATCGTAAATGTAAACGTATCGTCCAGCTGTCTAATTGTATAGAATTTTTAACAGTGCATTTTTATTGCGTTATCTACCAAAATTCCATACAAATTGACGTTTACGATAATCAAACAAGTTTTTCTTTATTCTTTATTCTTTAATGTACACAAAAAACATATACATTAAAACTTATATAAAAGGCATGTACAAAGGCGAGCTTAGCCCTAAATAGAGTTCTCTTCCAGCAAAGCTTCAAAAGAGAGAGACTTTTTCGTGCTAAGCACTCAGTACCCTTCAATCCTAAACTACCAAAACACAAGTAATGCTTGCACACTACTGCTTGGTTGGGGTTAATGTCCAAATTCCAATTAAAGATCCCCTTTGAAGGGGATTTTGGGAATTTTAGTGACAAAATCCCCTTTGAAGCGTCAAGCTCAGTCTAAAAGGGATTATGCAACAAAAAAATCCCAAAATCCCCTTTGAAGGGTAATTCTTATTTACTATTCAGTGAAATCTTTGAATAAAATACCTAAATTATTGAATAGAATAACTGAATAGAAAAATTCCCCTTTGAAAAGAAAATAATTATTTTGGTACTATTCTGATCTTTCAATGAAATGCAGATTTATAATATGATTTATATAGTGTAACTGCTTGGGAGAAGATTATCTAGAATAAGTATCACCATACGCACCAAGACCGCCTCCTGTTTAAGGAGAAACAGTTGAAAATAACTGAAACATTCGAGTTGCAGGAACTATTTTGTTTAGGCTACAAGCTCACACAAGTGTACTGCTCGGTTGGACACTTGTCTACGAGGCAAGTGCTAAGCGCCCGCTGGTCCTCTTGTGGGCGGAAGCCAGGAGAGCCCTCATGCCCAATCGTACCGTTACTGCACTACACACACTTCGAGTACTTAGGGTTGTACACTGTGGAGCTTTCACCAAGTAAGACCAAGTAAGTAAGTCAAAGCAGAGCTGCCAATCCTGGTGATGGAATTTAAGGTTGCCGAAATGCTCAGCCATGGGACTAAATTAGTAAGTTCGTATGAGTCAGTGGCCAACTCTGGTGACAGAGTTTTGATAAAGTTCTGCTTAGACAATGCTATGAATAATGGAAAGTATAATTGATAGAGTCAGACTAGCAGCGGTGTGATAACGTATGCGCTCGCATTCTTTTCGATTGCATAGTTTTAATAATTGTACGTACCGATTAAAAACAGTCACTATAAAAGCAATAGAGCATTGTATTAATGTGCTTAAGTAATCACTGCTGCTTCATCTCTATAATGATAATGAAAATAGTGATTTGGCTGACATCACAAGTCTATTAATTGAAGTGTTTTTATAAATAGCAGTCAGAGTAGCAGTGCTTCAGCCCTACCAGCGAGCACTGCACTGGAGCGTGTTTACCACAAACAAAGATCCAGTGTGTGGAGTACAAGTGCCATTGAACACGTACTGCGCTAGCGCCTCACATGTACGCGGATGTCGCCTTAACGGCGTGGCCCGCTAACAGTGAAATTATGTCAGATGATCTTACGTTATCTACTTATTGTAAAAAAATGTTGAATGTCATCTCACAAAATCTAGTTTTACTTCTTCTTGTCTTCAGAAGCCTTATTTAAAAGAAGAAGAAGAGGAAGTTTAGAGTATGTAGTAAGGCCCGTAATTTCAGAATGGAAATAGCTGTCGACAAAGAACATAACAATTTTATTAAACAATTTTGCTCCAATTGTCCACAATTTATTTATAAGTTAGCTATACGTTTTTTATTGGTCTTGGGTAATGATTTAATGTACAAAGCAAAGCTCAACGGTTTTGTGGCGAGACTGTAACTGGCAAACACGGGAAAGGCATTACGTGCAACACTGGGTAGTGAGTAGGTAACTCGTAAATTCGTATTCACTCGAGGCTAGCTCACGTCATAAACTAGCGGACAGACTGCCATCCAGCAAATTGATTCTGAAAGGACACAGCCGATAATAAAATGGCTAGCTCACTCTACATGTCACTTTAAAAATGAACAGCTTATCAAAATTACATAATAACATTAGCAAATGGGTTAGTGTCAAAATCACCTTTGAAAATCTAGTTTATTTTAGATTGTACAAGACTAATTATTGTTATTGATTTAGACTTGACTTTATGTGTAAGATTTTTGAATTTTGTTATTGTGTAATACCGGAGAACAAGTCGATGGTCCTGATGATGTCCCGTGGAGGGATGAAACAAAGGTTAAGCGGAGTAGTACTAGAGATTTTTCGTCTGTTTTTTATACCAGCTGTATGACGCCACCCGCCCAAGCCCTCCGGCTTTCTTATTGAAACCGCAACGGTAATGCGGCACTAACCATTCGCTATAAAATAACTTTTATTGCCCCGTACGATGTACAATGCTACTTTTGTTCCTTTATTTTGTAAACCATTTCAAACGAGCCAGCAACGTGCGGCGCGTCTCCCGTTTTTCAATTAGCTCTGCTTATATATGCGCATGCGCGTTCGCGTATTATGGAGATTGGGAAGTAAAACTAACTAACCCGCCCATTGCTAAGAAAAGCTTTGATAAGTCGTGTACTAGCTTTCGACATTCAGGAGGAAACTAAGCAGGTAACAGGATAAATGCGATGAGTTGGACGATGAACGATACGCACGTTTACGCACAGCCTAATATCAAATAATCGTTCCACGCTCGTTTTATTTATTTAGGTCATTTGTTTCACCGCATGTTTAGTCAGCACTGAAAATGCTCATCGCTTAACGTAATAATTGTATGAATTTCTATGTTTGATTTCGAATGAATGAAATTAAATGAAGCTTTGTGTCTGCCAACATTTATTTATTTAAATAGATCAAAATAATAAATGAATGATTCATGAGCTTATTTTTTCATTTGTTACCTAAGAGTAGTAAAGTTCTCTGTGATAGAACTTGTCCGGGGAAGGACTACCACCATACCTATTTCTGCCGCCAAGCAGTAATGCTCGCATTGCTGTTTTCCGGTGCGAAGGGTATGGTTTCCGGTGAAATTACTGGCACATGAGGCTTTCGATCTTAGCCTCAAGGTGGCAACCCGCGAGTGATACCTCTGGTATTGCAAGCCTCTGGCCGTACGCTTGGTTGCCACTTCAGTTGTATAAAAAAAAAAAAATCTTTAACCTTTTAGAAGAGGTTGTTGAGGAGGTACTATTATGTACGGTTAGGTAAATGATGAGAACCGTCACCGAGGCCCGTCCTGAAGGCAGCACATTGTTTCACACGAGGCGCCGTCGCAAGAACTGCACTATATCATAACTGTCAGAGACAACGTCATTCCTGTATCGCCTGGACTCTAAACAACGGACACCGTTATGCGACGACCGTAATGTGGCGGAGAAGTAAAGTAAAAAAATATATTTGTTCAATAATATTATCAAAAGGATCATTTTGAAACGTCTTAAAGCTAGGTGAATTTACGCCAGTTCCACGCGCCCCAGCCTAGAAGAATCTGGCAACAAACTCGACTGGGTTGCCAGATTCATCGGGAGACTGGGCAGATTAATTCTAAAGCAGACGAATTCTAAAAAACCAACATTTTTTTTAATAATACTTAGTTGTTGAACAAGGATATGGTCCACCTGATGGTAAACGGTTGCCGTAAAGACTAGCAATACTAGAGGTCTCACTCACGTTGACATCTTGAGACGTAGATCAAAAGTCTCGAGTAAGCAGTAATTTCACCGGTAACCATAACCTTCGAACTGAAACACAGCTATGCAAGGTGCTTGGCAGCAGAAATTGACATTTTATTAGTATTTTCTTGACAAGACCTATAACAAAGAACTGGTAACCACAAGCTCAAAAGTAATATTGAAATAATGTAACACTGACATTTCGGCATACAAAAAAAAACAGTGTAATATTATTTTAATATACGGAGAAGGACTACCACCACACTTATTTCTGCCGCCAAGCAGTAATGCTTGCATTGCTGTGTTCCGGTACATAGGCTACGGTAACCGCTTACTATCAAGTAAGTAAGTTCGTATTGCTTGGTTGCTACTTTAGTGGTATAAAAAAAATGCTATAATAGCTTGTGGTTGTCATGAAGAGAGAGCGTGTGTAATGTACGGCGGCTGTTTTTACAGAAGCGGTACTTAAGAGCCGTCGATTCCTGCATAACATCACATCTACAGTCACACCTGCTGTTTCTTACTCACTGGCGGATGTGTTGTGACGTCATTATGAAACTGGATTAATATTGTATTATAGTTCGCACAGCGGATCTAGGCTTCCGTGAAGTTAGCCGTTTGTGATGCGCAAAGACAATTTAGTTCGAAAAAGCTCCATTGCGCATCGAAACGACTAATTTCACGACGGTCGAGATCCGCTGTGAGAACTATACGTTAGATCCTGTGTCGCTAGACAAAAAGAACTCACGCCATTATATACCTAAGCTGGTGGGTACTGCAAACTTTTAAATGCCTCTGATATAGTTTTAAATGAAAACTAGTATTTACTAAAAGTGCTAAATAAATAGTGAAAAGTTGTGAGTGTAAATTTCATTTGCAATTTTATTGTTAAGTTCTATTGGTCTCTAACTCGGCACTAGACGTGCTATTACAATAAACAATATGGCACGCACAGGCACAAGTGCCCACAATACTAATAAACACACGGAGCGCTTGCCGCAATAAAGTATATTTAAATAAGCAATATCTTCGGAAGATGCCCCCTGGTACTATCAGCTCAGCAATACAATCGCCTTAACAAGCAGACCTTTGGGTTTTATTCCTTTTCCACTAGACGTACCATATAACTCACCGTCTCCGTGGCATACGCGGATGACGCTCGACTCCCGCGTCATCCGCAATTCACGCAGCCTTGTAAAGGTTCAGACGTCTGAGTGATTTGCTTTTCCAATGTTTCAAACAAGAAAATATACTTTATAACAAAATCATTGTCACCATACCTATTTCTGCCGCCAAGCAGTAATTCTTGCATTGCTGTGTTCCGGTATGAAGGGTATAGTTTCCGGTGAAATTACTGGCACATGAGGCTTTCGATCTTAGCTTCAAGGTGGCAACCCGCAGCCTATGAACGCTTGCAATACCTCTGGTATTGCAAGCGTTCATAGGCTGCGGTAACCGCTTACCATCTTGTGGGCCGTACGCTTGGTTGCCACTTCAGTTGTACAAAAAAAAAAATTAATTTGTTCCACATGGCTGTCTAATTAGCTATACTTTTTATTTCATTTTGTATCCCAAATAAAGATTTTTTAAAATAATAATAAATAAATAATAATAAATAATGCTGGACAATCTACACGGCATCATCTAGCCCTTTTTAATTCTGTAAAGTATATGCAGATTAGTGTATATAGACGTTTGTCGACGAGTGTTCTGATTCAGCGGCGTGCTAACATGCGCTCGCACCGTGTTGCAGCGCCTCCGCAGGTGCTTGTACATGAATTATTTATAGGAAGCACTAAACCAGCATTATTCCTGACAATGTATTCATGTAATAACATTCGCTGGAAATCGCGGGGAAATTAAACGGAGCTTAAACGGTTCGCGTAATTACGGAGCCCTCGCTAGTTCATTAGAGAGCCCCGACTTGGTGCTGATCCTCTGAGATTGAATCGCGCCGGCGCGCCGCGGCCCGGAGACTGAATTTGCAGCAGTTGATAAGCGGAACAATGCGAAATACATTCAAAACTATAGTTTCTATTGGAAATATGCAGCGATCGGCGACCGCGAGATAAGGCCCGCGCACACGGCCGACGCGCATTATGCACATAATGTATGAGAGATGCGCCGATACGCGCGACCGCTGCTGCATGCGCACTTTGTGCAGCGCTTACCGTTAATCGCCCTGTGATACTATGAATAAAATATGCTCCTACAGATGCTACGCCCGCTTCAATAACATTGCTATGATGATAGCATGACTGTTTCATGTAAATAAACGCATGCGATATGGTCGACGATAAGCGAACAACATTTAATTCTGCAAGCTGCCTACGATTTACTTCTGTAAATACTGAACGTAACGTAGAACACATTAAAATAATGAGGCACAGTCATAAGGTAAGCATCACACCTACATATTATTTTATTTGATGTGAAGTGTTTCTACCTGTTAGGAATAAACACTTCCACAGTTTAAACAAAAGACAAGATGATAACTGTAATAAGCCGCTGCACAGAACAACGTCGAAGAAAATTAAATAAAACGACAGATAATTTCTCCGTAAGCCCTCTCTAAACAAGGAAGAGTAATCGCCTCGTGACACGAACGCTCAGAGACAATTGTTTGTTTTACAATAAATGGCAGTCGTTATAATCCGCGCATTTGTCTGAATGGGGATGTCAAATTAGTGCTGTGACAGATGGCGTCACTTGTCAACTGTCAGCGCGGGCGCGGACGGACGCCCACGAGCGACGCGTCGCGTCGTCGTCGCGAGTGCGCGCTCGGCCTTATCAATGGCTCTTTAGTGTTGTTTATGTTTTTCTTTATGGAGTTGATTCTTCGTAATTAAATCGAATGAGGTCGTATGCCATGGAAGGTTTAAAGGGCTTTGTATGGGCGTAAGTATCTACTGACTAACGGGAGTTTTATGCTCGAAATAATAATACAATTATTTCCAATCGTATTTTAGAGCCACGTTTGGTATGAAATGATAAATCTCTTTGAAAATCTCTTTCATCAGTAGGTAAGTGACCTATGTTCAGAACCGTTATCATGTGGAGCGAATTAACCAATAGATCCGTGTCGAAATTGCGCGAAATCGACGCAATGCAATTAAGACGCAGTTTATTACAACAGTAACTCTTTTGTGTTGTCCACTCCGTTACGCTTTGGTAGATGATCGCTTTAACTCTGGTGATCTTACCGTTAAATATAGAAAAGTAATAAGTGAGCTTTCCATTGTGATGTATTTTTGTCAAACGAAAGACTTCAACGCGCTTCTCGCGTTTTATGTTGTTCTAAACGATATTATTAGAATAATTCTAGGATAATTTACTGTTTATAAGATAAGATAAGATAAGATAATATATTTTATGATAAGCTAATTGACTAATGCAAATTAAATAATAACTCTGACGTCTCTTTGTGAATTTACAGGGGCGCGGGGGGTGAATTGCGTAAACACTGCTGATTACCACTGACTCATATGAACTTCTTCTTCTTACCAAAATCAGGCAGCATCCGTTGAGTTTGCACAACAAAAGCAAACTGATTACGCGTATCAGATAAATGTTTATTATCTGAATAAGCCTTAATAAATGATGGGAGAGGCCATCGTGCGGTGATCAATCAGAGAGTGCTGGCGGAGTGGACTACACCACATTAATTACATTACATTTGTAATTGTCTGCATTTAATTGTAGCTTTCTCATTCGAAAGTTTAATTCTCAAAATCAGTTTACCTGCGGGCAAATAAAAAACTATAAATTTTCGCTAAGTAGAGTTACATAGAGCGATACTAATTTCATGCATCATGCCTTCTGATGTTCCCACTGTTGGGACACTGGCCTACTTTCGGGCGAGAGTGATTGGGTCTTAATCCACTACGCGGACTCAATGCAGATTGGTGGATGGCACATGTCTTTCGAATTTTTAGTGCTTGGACATGCCGGTTTCCTCACGATGTTTTCTTTCGCTGTATGAGAGCACTGGCATTACGAACATAAATTTCCACCGGTGCTCACTAAAAATAATAAATAAATAAATAATAATAAATAACTAAGATTGCTTAAAAAAATATATAATAATATAATAATAATAAGTTTATTTATTTCACAAAAAACAATGTCTTACACTAATATAAGTAGGTTTGTTAGCACAAGTTTGTTACAGTAGGTTAGTTTAGCTAGTAGGGGTAAGAAGTAGTGTCCATGCGGCAGGCATATAACCGTGACCCCACACTAGGATTCCCTGTATTGTAGTATCTAAGCCACATACCAACCCCATAGGTAACACTTATTTATATAACTAGGTACTGTTTATATAAAGTGCTATGCAGGTATTATATAGCCTCTTATTTATATATAAGTAGTAATATTATAATTATAGTCCTATTAGCTAAGGCTCTTTTCGGGTATAGTGTTTTGGATACATTTTTTTTAATTACGTACACCAATAATAAAATTATAATGCGGTTTTCATTATTATAAAGAGTTATCTAAGAGGAAGGTATTTCAGCACTTGTGTGAAGCCGGGCGCGGGTCGCTAGTTAACATAAGCTCATGAGCTGTGCAGCAGCGGACTCATCACCAGCGTGACCGGCCTGCGCCGGCGCCGGCGGCGGGCACGCGATGAGTCCCACCGACGCCGACGCTATCATTACAACTGACAACATGCACTGCATTTAACTTACAAAACTATTTGTAGCCTTTAACCATTGTAATACGACGACTTTAGTGGCGTAGTGGGCTGAGGACCGAGAGCTTGCGGACTCGATTCCCGCTGCAAGACAAGTGTTTTGCATGATCAGAAATATTTGTTCCGAGCCTGGGTGTGGGTTCAAATGAAAAAAAATTGTAAATCAAAATATGTACGAGTATCTTCTTACTATAAAAAATGAATTGTTGTGCGTTAGTCTCGCTAAAACTCGACAACGGCTGGACCGATTTGGCTAATTTTGGTCTGTTTGTAAAAATTCAAGGAAGGTTTAAACGGTGAGAAAATATACAGGGTGTAAAAATTTGCTAAAAAAAAATAACGAAACTGCGCCGGCGCCGGGTCTTCTAGTAAATCAATAAAAATATTTCTATATCTATGTCTGTTTAAGTGGGATCAATGATAGTTACCTCTTCTATGTATTTTAATTATGGGTTTTTTTCAGTTATCTGGGGGTAACCACGAGCTCTTATAGTAATATTGAAATAACACTACACTGTTTTTTTGTATGCCGAAATGGCAGTATAACATTGTTTCAATATTGCTTTTGAGCTTGTGGTTACCCACCTGGTTCTCATAGTACGTTTCTGCTTAGTTTGCAGCTAGATTGCGATGTGTAAAAGTGTCCGCCAATATTGATTAATTATCATTTTATTTATATAATACACTACGTTAGTCTACAGACTCAAGAACTGCAGCAATTTTTATATAAGCATTAATAAAATGCAGTTGTTTTAAAACCAAACAAGAAACACAGTTACCACATGTTATGACGTAAACAGTGCGTGAATGCACGTATCGTTGGGTATCGATAAACCGGCCGATGCATCGATAGTTGGATATCGATCGCCGCACGATGCCTGATTGATGGGTGACACGGCGCAGAAGAAAGCTTTTGTATTGAATCCGGACAGCTGTAGAGTAGGGATGGGATTGCTCAGAGTATTTATTGACTCTATTAAACACCTACATGAAATAGTATGGTTTGTGAAGCTTAACCATAAAAACTATAGGATATTGATTACAACTAAGCTTGCTATATACGCTTTAAATGGATAATAATTAAGGGTCCGTAACAAAGAGAGCCGGTAGAGAAATAAACATAAAATGGTTCACCCATCTAAAAACATTAAATTCCGTTACTCAATAATCGGTATAATAATATATAATAATAGTCGGTCGTCCGTTGGCGAGATGGGTAGACGACATAGTGAAAGTCGCGGGCCGTAAGTGGATTAGATTAGCACAGGATCGTGGTAGATGGCACAAACTAAAGGAGGCCTATACCCAGCAGTGGGTGAAGTCAGGCTGTGGATGATGATAATGATGACTCAATAATCAACTAATGTTATGCGATAATTATGTTTTTATTTATCAAAGTAAACAATTGATGCTACGAATCCTTATGTTTATTTTGTTACCTACATAGTTGCAACTATATCTTAACTATAATCTTTAAAGTATACTATTTTTGCTAGTAAACAGCATTGGCTATCGATGAACGAGCACATCACTTTTATCGATGATAGCACTCGAATGCGTGACGCGCAGAACAAATTGTATTGAGCGATTAATTCGAACTGTGCGCATGCGCATGTGAAACCACTTCATTAATCTCTAGTTTAATTGTTATTGAGTCCACCGAGCGTGAGTTATAGATTTATTTGAATTAGTTACTTGTGAAACTTTCAATTAATTTTCATTGTACTGTTTTAGATGGTCAATTGAAATTATTTCATTCATTCAAATCATTAATTTTCATCATTAGAATGGTTTAAGTCGTGAGTTTAATAGATAGATATTGTTCTTTTCTTTCCAGCTTTTTTTAAAGTTGTAGATCAAAATTCGTGCACAAGGACAAAATTTGTTTTATGTTTTTCTATACAAAAACATTTAATGTTTGACTTTTTCAATTTGATTAATTGTGTTCAGTTAAACAAACGGCCACCGTATTTTTTACTAGTAACAAGTTATTTGTGATTTTATGAAGTTTTTAAAGTACTTAAATAATAGTTTTTGGGGTGTCTTTTTGAAGACAATTTATCGTCCGAGGAAGGACTACCACCATATCTATTTCTGCCGCCAAGCAGTAATGCTCGCATTGCTGTGTTCCGGAGTGAAGGGTATGGTTTCCGGTGAAATTACTGGCACATGAGGCTTTCGATCTTAGCCTCAAGGTGGCAACCCGCGAGTGATACCTCTGGTATTGCAAGCGTCCATAGGCTGCGGTAACGGCTTACCTTCTTGTGGGCCGTACGCTTGGTTGCCACTTCAGTTGTATAAAAAAAAAATCTTTTCATGAATTCCATCATAAGGCAGCCTCACCCAAACCTTACGCAAGTGTCACGCACGCCTGTCAATGATGCTGACAATCAGATTGCAAGTTTTTTGATTTGATTTCAAGTGTGCGGTAGATATATTGCGTTATAGAATTATGACCATTGATTTTAACTGCAAAAAGAAAGCTTTTGAAAATTATGCAATTAAATTAAATAGGGCAAAGTTTCCACATGACGGTGAATTAAATCATCCATACACAACTAAATAACGCGGTGACTTTATCATGACATCATCATTCAATCCATATCGCATTGCGAATGTCTGTCTGTCCTTACATCATTTGTGTCTTGTCTCATACCATTAAGTGTGGCTAGCGGAGAGGAAGGCAATTATTGCGGTCCGTCGGCTACGACAGACAGACCGACATGACATGCGTGATATAAACATAACTAATAACTGCTTTATTGAAATGCGGTAGGTTGAACCAGCAACTACACGGATTTACATTTATTTATTCAGAAATGATAGAAGTTTACAGAGTATAGGTCTCACAACGGATCTCGGCCGTAGTGAAATTAGCCGTTTCGATGCGCAATGGAGCTTTTTCAAACTAAATTGTCTTTGCGCATCACAAACGGCTAACTTCACGGAAGCCTAGATCCGCTGTGCGAACTATACCAAAACACAAAACTTAAGAATAATTTAAATTTTGCTGAGTGACTGCTTTTTTTCGTCAAAGTTTAAAGAACCAATTTCATAGTGGCCTAGGTCTTAGTAACACCATAGAGCAATTGGAAAAAAATATAAAACTATCATTATAATACAATTTTATTTTTATGTAGACAAACAAAGTTCTTTATGAAAAATGTTTGTTGTGTTGAGTTTCCTAAAACGGGAACACTGGAGGTCCGCCATGACAGCTATTAGCCAATGATCGTGACGCATCTTGACTTTGACAGTACCTAATAACCCAGTTGTTCGTTAAACCCGTCATGTTGTTTTGCATTGTGTTGCACTCCTTCACAAAGATAAACTTACATAAGATTGTGAAAGAAGCTAAAATAAATTAAATAAATAGCTTAAAATGGTTTCTTTATTGAATATCTAAATATAGAGATCCCTACAAAGGACCTAGGCCCGGCTCCATACATCGAGAAACAACTCCTTTGTATTGTTATTTTTGTGTTTATTGTGTGGCGCAAAATAAATATTTTTCTATTCGATTCTATTCTAATAAAAGTGCATAGATTGTCAGCAAAAAGGTCGACTTGTTTGGAACTCGTGTACTAATGCGTTTATTAGAGAGATCGCCCGGAGTGTGTTGTTTGCGTGGCAGGTCAGCATAGCGGGAGTTGCGATTTAGTAAAGCAAACCAAATAGCGAAGACAACTCCCTGAGAGTTGTCTTCGCGACAGGGGACGCCGGGAGAAAACGCTGGTGATGCGGGGATTTGCTTTAGACATGCTTTAGACAATTGTAAACGTCATTGTCAAGCTGTCAGCTTGTAGTTCTTCTTCTTCGTTTTTGGCTTTTGTGGCTTATTTGCCACAATTCTGCCAGTGTCTTCATTATACGCACTAAATAGGCACTATAAAATTTCCATATAAATAGATTCGACAATACGCTAACGTTTACGATTGTCACACGATTTTTTTTTATTACCCTCTTCTTCTTCTAGTGCTAAAACCTTTTCGCCGCACGTTCTTCATGCTGCCGGCGTTATCTACCTACGTTCCAGTGACTTTCATTAATATTTTGTTCCTGACATGTCAACGGTACTTGACTTTGCCCTAAGTCAAACATCAATTTGGTAAAAGCAGTCGTTGAAGTGCCAGAGATACTGAACAACAAGGTGAGCTGTGTGAAGTGTGTGCTCCTATCGCCTGCCAACCGAATATTTCTTCCATCTCACGAGCAATAACAGAACACTCTACGGGTTCATACAATACGCCAGAGTTGGCCACTGACTCATATGAACTTACGACTGAGTGTAGGGTCTACTCTTCTCGACAAAAGCGATATAACGTAGCAGTTTTCGTGGTTCAGCTTATATCTGTGAATGCTCTGAATTTAGTTGCCACCGATATAAGTTGAGCTACAATATTTGCTACGATTATCGTTTGTCGCTTTCAAGAGTAAACGCCAGAATAAGAGCCCGGCCACAGAGTACGGCAGAGGCGCCGCGAGTCGAGTGCTTTCAAAACAGAGATCTCTATCTAAAAGAGTTAAAAGGCTCGTTGTTGTTTTTGCCGCTATCTGTGGTCTATGATTTGTGATGTCAATATTTTTAGTGTGCCTTTTAGACGCTTTTGTTTAGATGAACGGGCCCGTAATTGAATCGACTGTGAAAATGTGCTAGCATTTATATTATAGTTATTCAACTTGTGCAAGTTAGGTGACTTCAATCATAAATCACACTTATATTTTAAATACAATAGTTAGTGTATTGGCAACGAATACCTGCTTTGTGGTATTGGTTTGTTCTCACTCTACGAAACGGCTAAACAGATAAAAATAAAACTAGAATAAGTATAGACATAGACTATGTCTAAACAGATGAGGATGAAACTATAATAAGTATAAAAAGTATGTGACCTGGCCTACATTAACGCTAATTTAAGCTACTTTTTACTCTAGTACCAAGCGAGCGAAGGCGTGTAAGTAATATTCGTAGACATGGTTATGCCTCCGCCTGCCTGGTCGCCATTCTGACAACAAACTAAGCAAAGCCATGAAAACCATTTGATAGAACATTTGTACATCATATTAAAACAACAATAACGCACCAACATTCACAACGCTGATGAAATGTGTTCGTTGAAAAGTGGCAGCCTTACAAATAAATAATAAATAAATAATAAATAATGCTGGACAATCCACACAGCATCATCTAGCCCCAAAGTAAGCAGAGCTGTGTTATGGGTACTAGATGACTGATATATATACTTAATACAATACAATACATAGATCGATATTTTTTATTATAATTACATAGAAAATACCCAGAACACCCGGAACAAATACTTGTAGATCGTACAAACATTTGACCCGAGGTGGGAATCGAACCCGCAACCTCCGCGTCGCAGGCGGACCTGCGCCCGCTGCGCCACATCGGTCGTCTTACAAATAATCGTGGTATAAAGTTATTATTTGGAACAAACTAAATTATTATTAGTTATTCCAAAGAATAACTTTATACCACGTACGTATGTACTGGGATAGAACCAAACACTAAGGAGAGCAAATGATCTATGATGAGACTAGAAAAGATTTACACATTAATATTCAATTTTCAAAAACTGTTTCAGTTGAAATGTACAATCATGTTATCTAATGATTCATGTCTAGGCCTGAACGCAACAGCACAGTCCTTTTATAGATACTTAGCACGCAACTCCAGGATCACAGCTCATTTATTATAAGTTCGATCGCTTCGTTTATTATAGTACCTAACTTAAAAACTGTCAGGGACCGAGCTCGGCTCGGAGCCGCAGAGCCAAACTTTTACAATACCAATATTTTTACAAGTTTCTCTGTTATTGAGCCATCGCTTACTATTGGACAGACGGACGCGAGATATTTATGTTAGTACCGATGTCTAATAAATGAAGACTGCAGCAGCCTCCGACCTCGACTGTACCCACTGATTAATTACTGCAACTGCACACGTTATGCTAAACAATCATCACCCCTATAGCGAGGGAGTAAGGTTCACGCGCGATCAGTCGGTTACGTATTCGGGGTAATGGTCTAGGATGCCATTGTTGGTCTGAGAGCTGATGTCGATCCATCTCCATTCGACGTAAATAAATGATTTGTTCGGGAAAATATTTGTTTGTGTAATTTTTTGACGCGAATTTATCTGCATCGGCCCGTGATGGAGCGCCGCGACTTTAAATGAATTGCTTTCTGAGAGCGAAAGTGAAAGAACAACGTTTACTAACCATTAGTTAAAGGTATTTAGATCATGCTCTGACACTTGTTACAAATGGGCCAAGACGCGCATCCGACACTCAAATATTCGTTAAATATAATAGTGTAGTAAGTTCTTTGAGATAAAGCTCGCCTGAGGAAGTTTTTGCTGCTAAAACAGTAATTAAAAGGTATATTTGCGAAGATATTACACTCTTGAGTAATACAACTGCTATTGCAAGCATTCATATGCTACATGCTACAGTAACCGCTTACCATCAGGTTGGCTGTGTTCTGTTTGTTTTCAATACAACTCGTAGGATTCTGCCAACCTTTTCATCTTTTTAACTTTTCGCATTACAACCTGAAGTACTAAAGTACACCTAAGTTACAGTTGCCTTGGTACTTTGCTGGAAAGTGTCTATGTGCGTAGCCATTTTAGTTAATAACGTGTTTTTATCTATCCAATGCACGTTCTAAAATCACGACTGGCGCGGAAATAATAAACATTTTGCTATCCGCTAAGCTGTTTGTAAATACCGCAGATTGCGCCCGGCTACAACTATCTGCTACTTATCAACTAGATAACCATCTGATAGAAAGCAATAGCTTGCAAGTGCTTAACATTCGTTTTAGGTATTATTAGCTATCGCTAGTGCAGTGTCACCCATAGCTTTAGGTTTAAAGTTCTCGCTGTGTTATTACCTTGCGGTAAGTTATCATGTCTTATTCTCATTCGCCTAGTAATTTAACTTGTGTGCCCTTTAAACCGCAACATTGTACCTACGCTTATCACCCACCAAAACTGATCTATTGAAGAGTTCTACTGCCAAGTAATTTGTTACTTTAATACTGGTGCTTATGTCCTCATTACAACGGCTTCACTAGTATATTGGAACGGGTGTTTCTACAGTTGCCATTGCAAATGTAGGAGAAAAACGTTTTAAAACCGAGCAGGAAAAAGTTCGAGTAGTAGAAATAAGTGTCTCTAGAAGTAACCTAATATCCCTGTGAAGTTTATTAGAATGTCCCTAGGTTACAATTAAGTTACAAAAAGAATAACAGTAGTATCGAAAGAAACCAGCCAACCATCAGTCGTAAAGTCATGGTGACGATTTATGGGCATCCATAAACAGAGCGTTTCTCTGTAATTAAAGTATTTACAAGCAAGCGCTATTCGTAGGCGGTTACTCAGCTGAGTCACCTCTTAAACTGAGTCTTCAGCTACGGACTTTAGCCTTCCAAAAGTAGGTGAGTAAGTTCGTATGAGTCAACTCTGCTGACAAGTTTTTAGGCCAGCCGAAGGCCTCTGTCATGGCCTAACACCTTTTTTTTTAACCGACTGCTTAACGTGCCCTCTGGGAGCACTCAGTTGAAATTGCCACTGGCGGTCACCCATCCAAATGGTGACGCCGCGCAATAGTGTTTAACTTGATTTGTTATTAACAACTCAGCTAGATACTCGTACGTCACGAGCGCTCACCACCAGAATTTGGGCACACAGTTGACAGGTTCATTAAATAGCTGTCAAGTCAACAAAAATAAAAAAGTCAACGTTATGTTTGTGTCAATCGTATTTTTAAAACTTATTAAATAAATTATGTTCTTATTTAATCGGATTATAAGTCATATACGGCTCTATAATTTGGAATTCATTATTAACTCACTCAAGTACTAGTGGAACACACCCTCCGAGCTTGAGGTCTCAATGACTTACGCTTGGGCGTTTATTGTCCGTCAGTCAGTAATGCAACGATTTTAAGGCTTATATTTGTACTAGTTGCGCCCCGCGGTGTTACTAGCGGCTAAACAGATTTTTTATCCCACGGAAACCCGGGACAAAAGGTAGCTTAAATGCCATAACCCATATGCTAAATTTCATATAGATCCGTTCAGCTGTTTTGTCGTGATACTCCTACAAACATATAAACATTCTAACTTACCCTTTTACAATAATTATGGTTAAGATAGAAGATTAGAATAATAAACAAAATCTTTGTTACAAATTATCCCAGATTAATTATACTTGTCTCGGTATACTATTATATACTACAAAAGCAGTAAAAAGATAATGAATACATGAATGCCACCTGATTCAGAAATGGGATGATATAATTGTACTAGTATAAGGCATCGGAAGTGGGATCAGAATGTGGGTTGCAATTCGCCTGCGAGTGATGCTCGCGATACTTTTATTTAGGGTAATTGATACGGCTACAGACAAGAATAATTGAATCAATTTCACTTAAGGCAAGTTGTTTTAGCACGTTGTTGGCTGTAATCTATAAAGTGTAATACCTACATAATTATATCACGCTTAGAAACTTTCCAATGACATTGGTTATGGCCAAGTATAGTATGTAAATCAGGTTTTGACTTTTCTTGTCACTCTGCGACCCCCCTCCCTAGCCTTTCCTCCGTGTTACAAAATCAAAGTAAAAGTCAAAATAATATTATTCAAATAAAATGACAAGAATCACTTTATAAGAGGAGCTCTTACTAGCTAACTGAATTAACGTTTACGCGCCCATGCCTACGCCCATGCCGTAAAATAACTGGCCACAACACCGGCTGTGTTTCTGTCGTTTTTAAGGCATGACCCTACTATTGTTATGAATGCCGTTTATCTCAGTGTCATACGTTTTATCAGCTAAAAATGTTGTGTCGCACTGTCGTATTAGTACAAGAACGAGCATGGTTCTATCGACAGGATCACTAGTCCACCTGCCCTAATGTATTCGCTCGTGACAATTAGCGGTTGTCCGCTGAGCCGGGAGGTGCGCGTGACGTCACGCGGACATGCTCCGCTCATTAGCGCCTGTCCGCTGACCCGCGCCTTCCCGCGTGACAAGTGTGCGCCCAGCTTTACATGCGCCCGACGGATAGCAACTGTAAACTGAACCAACCAAAGGCAATTGGGAAGATAACATTTTTCTTGCAGATTTATTTCATTATCCCTATTCATTTAACCATTACAGAGTTGGAACAATATTGCACACGCACGAAAATCTTCTCATTTAATAATGATAGTAAGAATAATAGTTTGATTCCCGTCGATCCCATTGATAGCAATAGTGATTACACGAAAAGATTACCGTACATTCTCAGAATAAATAGTATTCTAATGTAGGAGTTGAAAATTCTAATGAATTGATTGTAATGTGATGATTCTAAAATAAAACTCAAATCGAGCACATTCTTATTTCGGCACTATCATACCTCTATCTCGAATCACCTCATCATGGGAATGGTTCGTTTGGATAACCGCAGATAGCCCTAAGTAACTAAGCTCTCGTTGGGCCGGAACAGTCGGAATAGAGCCATCTCGTCCCACGCGAGTCTCCGGTGACGGTGACAAAGCGACATCATCCATCGACCACCGACCACCGACCACCGACCACCCAGGACAGTGACGACCAGTTGAAAGATTCGATTAAAGATTCTTTGGCCACAGCTTTGGGTCTTTGCTTATTTCAACCAATTCAGATTGAAGATTTATTGATTTGGCAACAGATCATAGCCTCATCTTTAGCGGTTAAGGACCTATTTTATTATGAAAAGTAATGCAATGCAGAGTCGTACCGGCATCGCCTTATCCCTTAAAAAGAAAGAGACAATTAGCCTGGGCGATGCTGGCTGATGTGACTGAACAGTCAGTACAACAAACATTGCTTGCGAATAAGGTAAACAATTAGGTTTTTTCTTCATTTTTTGTGTAATAACATAAACTAGTTAAAAAACGATATCTGGTCTGTTCGTTTTTATCTGGGAGTTTTATCAGGCTAGGTGATGAATCAACAAAAGGTCAAAAAATCTAATTTCGGTTCCGTAGTCTAGCGAGTGCCCCGCTAGTGCCATAATAATAGAGAAACAAAAAGTTGATGAGTGAGAAACGACACGCGTCGATAGGCGTGAAATCGTGACGACAGCGTGACGGCAGCGTGACGGCAGAAAGGTGATTTGACGGTGAGTGGTCGGGACTCGGGAGCCGCTGATCTGAAAATTATGCACTATTGTTTATTCGAGGCTTGATTGACTGACCGATTGAGATAAGGCGGCTTTATTAGTTTAGATTCGACAAGCTATGTTTATTTAAGAGTAGTAGAGTTCTTCGTGATAGAGCTCGTCCGGGGAAGGACTACCACCATACCTATTTCTGCCGCCAAGCAGTAATGCTCGCATTGCTGTGTTCCGGTTTGAATGGTATGGTTTCCGGTGAAATTACAGGCACATGAGACTTTCCAGCTAACGTCTCAGGGTGGTAACACGCAAGTGATATCTATGATGTTGCATGCGTGCATAGGCTGCGGTAACCGCTGACCATCAAGTAGGCCGTACGCTTGGTTGCCCCTTTAGTAGTAAAAAAATAAATAATTAAAGAACACTATTTTTCCATGGTGGATTAGAGTTTATTATGAGTTTGCTGGATATTTTGATATTTCTTTGTAGATTTTTTCCTTTTTTTTCTTATGTGATTCCAATGTCTGGAATGGAATATTAGGTAAAATTTGTTTTAAAGGGTTTTGTGAAAACTTCAAAAAATTATGGTAGTAGTGTGTAACATTGGTGATTACCGCTGAGACGGCTCGGGTCTTAAGATAGTTTACACTTATGACTATTTAACTGTTTGTAAATATGGCCGCGTAACTTAGAAGGAAATAAAGATTTAAAAAAACCGAAGGAAAAATGACACATCCTTGTACTCGGGCCGGGGAGGCTAATAAATAATTTGATTCTTGAATATAAGAAGATAGGCATTGTAATATCTCTGCTCTTTGCACATTTTCAGTAGGTGTGACGAAAGTGTAAAAAATCTACAATGCAACTGTAATTTTGAAGACCGATGTGGCGCAGCGGGCGCAGGTCCGCCTGCGACGCAGAGGTTGCGGGTTCGATTCCCGCCTCGGGACAAGTGTTTGTACGATCTAAAAATATTTGTTCCGGGTTTTCTGGGTATTTTGTATATATAATAAAAAATATCTATCTATGTATTCTATTGTATTAAATATATATCAGTCATCTAGTACCCATAATACAGCTCTGTTTAACAGCAGCTTACCTTGGGGCTAGATGATGCTGTGTGGATTGTCCAGCATTATTTATTTATTTATTTATTTAATTTTGTTGTTTTTGTATTTGTTAATATTGTGTGCTAATTAGTTAAGTATTCTTATAAAAAATATTTGGACACACAATAAAATGAAATAAGTCACACGTGTCTATTCAGATATACCTACAAACAGATAGTCGTGTCACTCAGCTCCACAGCCCTTCCCTTGGGTCACGGATTCTATTCACACTGATGGAAGCTCAAAACGCTCTAAAGTTACTCGCTGGTAACATAAAAGGCTTACTAATTAATAATTAACCTGTGGTTCTGTAAGTTTCCCCTCGACTTCACGAGCACAAGAAGTTAATGGAATCGCGATTACTCGACGAGCGAATAATGGACGCGGACGGCCCGATTACATTTTAAATTAAAACTATTATTTCTTGAATGGCTTGAAGCTCGACAATTATACCATACTTAATTCGATTTGCTGCTTAAGCAAATATGCCAGCGTAGCTATACACTTCACGTGCACCTTATTTCAAATGGTGGAAGATTTTAAATGCAATAGCGAGAGGTTCTGGTAAGTTGGTAAAGCTGATGGTGATCAGCCTCCTTCACACGACTCCCTGACCCGAAGCGGGTGAATATTTTGTAAGGAAATATTTTTCTTCGAAATCATGCGTTACAAGCTATCGCCTGCGGCTTCGCTCGCACGGTTCCTGTTCGTAATCTATCTACATATTTGGATTAAATTTTATCGAAATTGGTTTAGCTAATACGACATGATGGACTACCAAACAACATCTAAATAACCTAGAAATAATGATTGCATGCTTTTGCATTATAAAACAGAATAAAAAACATTATGTACTTTTCATAGCAGCATACAAAGTGAATTAAATTACGAGAGAGTTTATAAAGAGAGCTTTTTAATATTTTATTAAAAATCTTTTCCATTTTTTTTATACAACTGAAGAGGAATGAATGAATGAACACTTTATTGTACACAAAAAAAAATTACTTATTAACTAATATAAAAAACATTAACAAAGTACAAAGGGCGGCCTTATCACTAAGAGCGATTTCTTCCAGGCAACCATGGATGGAGAAAGTGAGAGTAGAAAATTAAGTAGTGGCGGATAATATGTGCACATAATAGGAAAATTTTTCAATTTAAAATCAATACTTACCTAATTTTTGTTAAATTCTAATACTTATATATTATATTATATTAAAAATTTAATACTACCTATATATTATAATACAATTTATAGAAAAATAAAAATAAACTAATACATATTATACATAATGCTAAATAAATACCAGTACATACTATAGTAATAAGCAAGTTAGACAGAAGTTAAGTAATGCTGCTTCAACTTCACTTTAAAAGTGTTTAGTGATGGTGCATGACGAATATTCTCAGGCAGATCGTTCCACAGGAAGAGGCAACTAAGCGTACGGCTCACAAGATGGTAAGCGGTTACCGCAGCCTATGGACGCTTGCAATACCAGAGGTATCACTCGCAGGCCACCTTGAGGTATAGATCGAAAGCTTCATGTGCCAGTAATTTCACCGGAAACCATACCCTTCACACCGGAACATAACTGCTATGCGGCAGAAATAGGTATGGTGGTAGTACTTCCTCGGACAATTTCTTTCTCAAAGAACTCTACTACTCTTGTTACTACTTCCATCTACCTAAAGAATAGCTAAATAGGTAAGGTAATGCTTCATGGCGGTCTCAATCGCCCGGTGCCATAACAATTGCATCGTTACGCTACGATCGCGGAACTAATCGCCCGCGAAATCGTACGACCACCCCCCGTACAGCCAATCAGACCTTCGCAGAACCACGTGACCGCCAATCGTAACGCCAACTTCTTTCATTGGTCGGTTTCGCACGCGTCACGGCACACAATGCGCGCTGAAATATGAAACTTTTGCCGCCATTTTGAGCACCTCTTGCTAAAAAAGGAAAAGGTAAAGGTAAAAGTAATTAATGTTGTTGCATGCGAGCTCTGCTTATAGCTTGTATGTAGGTGCTCATAGTACTGAGAGCACGTTCGTGATTAATCGAATCGCATCTTACCTTATAACAATTTGTTACACATTCCAGGGTATAAAGTACATCGATTTATGTGAAGATCGTCTAAAAGGTTATTAATTATTTTTAAATCATTAATTATCACTTACCTAGTGTTTTGTTGTTATTTTATAACCGTTTTGCAGATATTAATAATTAAAGGAATACTTTACTGTATTTAAGTAAAACCATTATTCGCGAGAACCTCTACTTGGCTCCCTTTTGATATAGGATGTCTAGTTTACTGTAAAGTAGCTGGTAGTAAAGTAGCTGGTAGTAAAGCTGTTGTTTTTCCAAAAATAAAATTAAATGAAGACTATCAGGAAATTGTAAGCTTGTTCAAATATATTGTTGAAATTCATCAAATTGTTAAAACCTTAGGTGGCAAATAAGCATACGGCCCACCTGATATACTACTTTCCCGGACAAGCATAAGGAACTCTACCATATACATTTACAATATTCTATTTGACTCTATATTACTCTATATTAATAAAATGGAAGAATCTGAATTACAAAATAATGTTTATCGAACAAGTAAAACAGTTGCAAGCTACCCTACAACTAAATAGAACAATTAGTTGGCACTATCATATCTGTATATGGAACTAATCGGAAGCGCATTGTCTCGTGCCGCCGCACCTCAGCCTGTGCCACAGTCCCGCAGCCCCACAGTCCCACAGCCCCACAACCCCACAGCCCCACAGCCCCGCAGCATCAAAGCCCCGCAGTCCCCCAGATCACGTTTCAGTAGCGCGACTTCAAACAATACAAAATTGATATAATTTAGTGCTGCTTGTGTCACTGGCCTACTCGAGCGAGTGAGTCTTACTTTAATCCCACGCGGACCTAATGCGGATTAGTGGTTTATATGCTCGAAGGGCACACCTTGCAGATTTCAAGTTCTTGGACATGCCGGTTTCGTCACAATGCAAACGAAGTACTTTTCTCGTGTAAGCAATATCTGCACTGTTGCTTTTAAAGATTTTTATTTAGCATCAATCAATAATTGATGATTTTATTTGCGTTTATTTTGTCAATAGTAACATAAGATTGACTTTGTGACTCAACTCAATGCTATTTATTGCAATAATAACGCAAATAATTTATGTAAGTATTACTGCTGAAGCCGGGATTACATTATTCTGTCGTGGACACACACCACACCACGTGATGCGTCATAAGTATATCGTTTCCATACATTTACAGAATGCGTCACGACACACTTCGCTTTAGTAATGTAAAAGTCAAAGTCAAAGTCTTATGACGCGTCACGACACGACACGACAGAATAATGTAAACGCGGCTTAAGTGAAGTGCCAACATGAGTGAAACAGCGCGACACTATCCTAGCTCGCCGTGAGTCGGAGCGGAGCCGAGCTGCGCGCGAGTCGGCCACCGACCACCGGCGACGCGATAACAACAACATAATCGCCCTATCAATACCGTCGACTTAGCCCCGCTTATACTGCACGGCTTATTTACTTATTGTAAACGTTACATAAAGTGTGTTAACGTTGAATGTAACTCATGTTAATATAGAAATGTTTTAATTTTATATATATCTAAATAATGTTTTTGAAGTTGGCTATTATGAAAAAGAGCTTTTAAATAGCTTCGAAACCTCAGCATAAATGACAGGAGCCAGTAGTAATAGCAATACATTTTAGATCGTTAGTTTTTTAAATTCGATAAATTCAAGAACATTAGAACACTCATGTCGATGGTCAATTACCTCCATCGCACCGGATAACATCAACAATAGAGCTGCACTGGATAGCAGAATCACAAGCCCGCCTCATACATTTTAATAGGCCGTCTCGTCCTATCTCTCGTCCAGTTCTCAATCTGGCTTGAGACAAGTTGTCACAATTACAGAATCGGCACATCGCCGGCCATCCGTCGAGAGACTCGCGAGCGCGCCGCGTGTCGGAGCGCGTCGCCCGCCCTATCGCGCGCCATCCTCGCGATACCGTACCGTCGCGTCTTCGAGACGTATTTTTCAATTTAATTGACGACGAAGACGAACTCACTGCTGTCGATTCTGTGCTTTATCATAGCAAGTGTGTTCTGCGGCTGTCGACAGATCCAAGCACTGATAACGAGCTATGAAGCTAACAAGCTGGTGACATAATGATTATTACTTATCTAGGCGATAAAGTTATAGCATTAATTAAGATTTTATAAATTCTGGATATATTAATTTGACAAGTATCTACTTGTTTAAAAGCGGTTTCTCGAAATTTTAAGGAAACAAACTTTTAAATAGAAAAATACGACATGCGTCACGGCCGGAGAGCTCTACTTGTCAACTTGATTTAAACAAATGAATGTCTGGGGAACGTGTTCTAAACAGATTTTTATTTTTAACCTGAATGCAAAAAATGACCGCGTTAGACAGTGCGGAGCAGCAAGTGTATCGGTTACACGCAGCTGCGCGGGCGCATGGGGTACAGTTCAGCTAAGTATGTGCTGCACTGATGAGATATAGCGATGAGATCTTACGCTACATCTCCTAACACGCATTGCACAGCGAGGAGAGGATAACACTAATTTATGACTACTGTTTTAATTTAAATGTCCGTTTCTAATAAAAAATATTTAAGAAAAGAAAAACGGCTTTGTCGCTGAGCTAGACCGTTAGTGAAACAGAGTTTTTTTTTTCTTCGTCCATTTCTAATAATACTTTGTAGTAAAGGAATTAAGTCAAAAAAGATCTAAAATATATTCACAAAATAATCATAATAGGTACCTTGTCGTTTTATTTTCAATAATTGACATCATAGCTTCAAGTGTAGAACAACTCTCACACTATAAATAAAATAGAATGAAATGACCCTCCTTGCCCTAATCAGTCGTTTGTTCGCAATTAACCCTCGGAGCGGGCCGGGACCGGACAAGGGACCCCGCGTCCCCTTGCACAGGCGCGTCTGTTGTCTCTATGGGCAGATTACCCATCACGGGACAAGCTAAACTAACGCAGTTTATTCCAAACATTTTTAAGATATTACTTTAGTACCTATTTTCTGTCTGGTGGTTAATACAAAAAAAACCAGCTGTTTCCTGGTATCAGAGCTCTACACATAACTCAAAATGTGGTCTGTGTGGACATGTTTTTCGCATTATTATGAAGCCTCACAAGTCACAACAAGATTTTCAAGGAAAATAATAATTTTGTAAAAGGAATAATTAATTAAAAAATTCTAAGGTTAGTTGAAGTTCGTTCATTTTTCTTTAATTTGAATTGACGAGTTTATGAGAATTATGATTTTAGCTTTCTCATAAACTTGTCCAATCAAATAAAAAAAAATGGACGATCTTCTTATAGATTCAGTCTGAAAAACACTAAGTACTCATTGTCATACGAAATGAGATACTACACGCTCTACCCAACTTACTCCAGCTTTGAACTTTACATGATTGGATGGGCTCTACCTATACGCTACACTTGACTGACTTGACGACTACTCATAACTCTACATAAATAAAATAAAAGTGACTTAGTACTTGCTGCTTCCAACTGGTTTTTAAAAGACTAAAATAGCATGGTATTTAAATCTTTGTTTAACACGTCACGCCAACAGTAAAGTCGTGTTAACATAAAAATATCGACTTATTTCCAAACGTGAATCACCGATAGACATAAAACGAAACGGCAGTTAAAATATTGGAGAAAATACGGCTGATAAAGTAAGTTGCGTAGTAAATTAAATTCAAATAAATCCGTAAACATAAATAACCAGGATTAAACTATAAATCTCGACGTGACCCGAGACTCGACACCCGGCCACAGCGCCGCGCTGCACTGCCAGTAGGTACACTGCGCTTATTTACCACTTTGGAGATAGCCCACAGCAAAACTAGAAGAAAAAACAATTGTTTGGATGATTTGCAAACCCCTACGTAAGCTGGCGATTAGCATAGGGTTCGCGGGTTGGACGTGCTTTGACCTCCGGCAGCAGGGTATGGGCTCGACTTGTCTGCTAGTTTCGGTACTGCTTCTATTAGTTTCATAGCGATACTGTGCCCGTCCACTCGTCCATCCAGCAAAGAGTCTTTGATTAGATTATCAGCACTTTAATTGGACTTTACAATTTTTCGAGTCGACTTTTAGGGTTGTTCCTAATCGGAGCTGTCAATTAAAAGTTATCGATAAACTGGCAGCACTAGGGTATCGATCAGCGCGATGTTAATTACAGATACGAGATGAGAGTTTGGAGATATCGATGGAACAGCACTTTCGAATTTGTTGGCTGTTGGCTGACAGCGCGCGATGGCCGCCGCGATACCGCGCCGCGTCGACAGCTCTGCCTAATATACGGTATGAATGTACGAATGTCGCAACTTTATTGACAGTAATCAGTCGCACTATCGTCCAAATATTCGTGAAATCAGGAGAATATTGCCTTTCCAAGCGATCGATAGAGATAGCAATGTCAATGGTCTAAAACTGTATCTAAGTGTTATAAAGTGATAGTTACCTACTTGAAATAATTTACCATTTTATCTAAAATCTATCAATACATCGCTATAATCTAAACTATATACCTATTTGCATATACGAGCAGGTTAGCAAAAAGTAAACACATTAAAAATTTTCATCAAATCGATGGAGTTTTAGCTGAATCCAATCTAGATTTTTTGTATCCAAGAACTAAATTCGTGTGAACTTATTTATAATTCAAGCATTTCCATTAAAATGTTAAATGGTCTCTATTCGGAGTATTTAGATCTATTCAATTTGAAATACATTTTATTTGAAATCTGTTTCCAATGAGCACATAAAACTATTTAATTTGGAATCTATTTACAATGGGCACATATAAACAGGTTCTAATTAATGCCGTCGAGGTGTATTAGGTGAGGCGAGTGTTGCACACCAATAAATAACAGTGAGGTTGGTCACCTTCATTATGACTCTAAGTCTCTAAGTGAAAAAACATTTGGTTGCTCTGTAGATGCCCGTCTCCTTACCATGAATCTGTCGATCGTAACTAACTGAGTGTAAAAATGTCCGCATTATTTATATAACATTTTGTGTGGATTAATACATTAGGCTACTTTTTATCCGAGAAAAATGAACTACCATAACCTCTAATGGTGTGTCCCGCAAGTGAAATTGTGAGGCACAGCTATATAGTATAGGTATTATAAAAGCTATAATCGTTTGAATCGTTGAATGACCTACAGTCTATATTTTATAAGATACTGAATAGCTTGTATCGTGCCGGTCTCGTCCCTGCGGCTCGCGCAACCTATCACGTTTCATGCTAAAAATTAAAAGGAATTATGTGATTAAAGATTACGGGCGCTCCATTATCAGCCGACTTCGATTTCTTTGTTTGGTAATAAGTAGATTAATGAGTGGTTCAGGCGAGTCGTGCGCGCGCAGGCGGGCCAGCCAACCAACCACCAGCGAGCGGGTAACGCGTGCGCTTAACATTAACTTAATTATCCTAATGAATAAAAATATCCCTGGCGTCCATCCGCAACGTCTAGCTCGCTGGTAGAGAAGGAATTTTAATCCATTTAATGCTAAAGTGGGTAAAGCCTGCTAGGCCCTAAATTTTTTTGTACTTTGTTGCGGCTAGGTATAGCCTCAGGAAATCGGGCTGTCGCGTCGTCAGTCGTTTCTTTCTACTCGCTAGGCTCAGACATGTAACTCTATAAGCTAAAGTAGAAATACAAAATCAGTAAGTGGAACAATTTAATATATTATTTATGACCTCTTCATGAAGTTTTATCTACATAGAGTAGGGGATACCACTACATACTTTGTTAAATAGGTAATTTTAACCTTTTGAAATTAACCCTGTAATACTTAGATATAAAAATGATAATTGTGTTTGAGTACAGGTTTCTCCGTGGGCCGGGGTAAATATGACAAACGAGCGGTGACCGCCACCACTCACCACCGCCGCCGGCACGCCACACGTCTCTCATTGTCCGCTACATCTGTAAACAGATTAACCTATCATCAATAACTCTGTACCAACCGTAGTGCTGTACAAACTTACTATCATTTTAAGACCGTTGTCCACCAATACGCGTTGCTACTGTTGCTCTTTGTTTACTATCACAAGCGGTGTGTTTCGTTCATCCCATTTTATTTCTGTTTCTCACAAAAATATGTCGGTCGCGACCAATTCTCATAGATTAGTTACTTTTACGTTTTATATTTTGTGACGGGTTATATTTTCATGAACGTTGGAGTCGTAAGATATGCAGCAGATGGTGTCAGTCAGTACAAACAATCGCTTTACAATCTGTCAAAATGTTTAACTGTTCCAGTGCGCGGTGGAAAGCGATCCTAAGCGCGTCATTAGGCAGCCATAATGATTTACATAATATTTACTATCGGCCGATTTGTACACATTATGTTTCAACACCTACGAGCTTATCGCTGTCAGCTGTACTGTAATGCCTTATTTATGAATATAGCTCTTTGATACAATGCTACAGCACAGCACAGCACAGCGAGACAATAGCTAGTCTTGTTCTTTCATAGCAGCTTTCGCGTTTACCTATCTAGAACTAATTATCAATTATTGGTACCCGCTCTGCATTTAAATGTATGTCCTGTGGTTTCTGTGGCGTATTTCTATAAATATTTGAGAGAACTGTTATAATTCCTGAAGTAAGTTTTGAGACCTAGTGTGGCTGAATGAAATCAACAAATACCTATAGCTAGTGAAGGGACTCTCAACTCAAACTCTCTAATAAGGAGTCAAATCAACACAACTCAGATTTCTTCCTTCATGTTTGTATTCTGCAAGGTGCGGGAGAAAAACGGTATATTTTTTACTATAGAAAAAACTACAAATTATAGAAAAAAGTCGGAACTAGTGGTAACTGTCCACAGGAATTGGTTTGTACAGTATGAGTCAGCTGCAGTGTAGGTTCTCTGTATAGTACTGTATGTCCCATAAATACTGTTAATCTTTACGCGTCGATGGCTGTCGGCCGTACGAGAAAACAATTAGTTAGTAGTGAAAAATAAGTGATGGAGCTTATCGAGCATCTTTGTGTTGCCGCTGGCCGCCTGTCGCGGGTTCAGTTACCGCTTGTGACAGCCGGCTGTAATGTATTGCTTCGGGAAGAATTCCAAAGTATGTGTAATTTCTCTCCATCAATAGGCAGAGTTCCATTCATACTCAAGCGGGTAGAACATTTGCTCTGTGCAAGAAATGGCTGCAGCTAAACATTTTCATATTTCGCCGGTCAACACCTTTGGCAATACAAACTGTTAAGACAAGACTTACATGACGCCACGCTACGCTATTTCTGTGCATCTCAATAAACTCCCGCTGAAACTGAAATCCTGCTGCTTTTTCTTCAATATCCTTCAGTAATATACTGAATTCAAATTTAGGATAGTTTCATTTATAATTGATAGATTCAGGCGTTACTTTGCGGAAATCCATTACAAAATAAAAAACAGACGAAAAATCTTTAGTACTATTCCGCTGGAGCCAAAGTCTTTGGCTCCAGCGCTCGACGGAGCAACATGTCTGCCGGAGAACAAGTCGATGGTCCTGAGGATGTCCCGTGGAGGGATGAAACACGTGTCGATATTTTTCTTTTGAGGTTAACTGTGGTAACTGTGTGACCTCATCAGTTAAAAGGTTAAGCGAAATAGTACTAGAGATTTTTCGTCTGTTTTTTTTTATTATTTTTTTTATTTAGTTTCATTTAGTAAAATCATAAGGAAAACCTTAGCCTTGGCTAGTACTATCTCGTTTTTAACAATTAGAAAATAACACATAACATAAATTTATTAACACCATGATTGAAAAATTGCGCTACTTTCTGACAGACAATCAACGCACAGGCTACACTTATTTTTTCTTTATGTGTAGGGGGACCTAGGGGTGCATTATGTAAGAAAATTATGCTTATGCTATAAAACTTAACTCCACAGAAAGCAGCTGGAAGAAAAACTCAACATAAACAAAATCGTAGAGCGTTCATGTATAAAATACTGGAGGTAATAACACTGAAATAATACCGAAGGTTGTAGTACCGAAGTAATAATAATGTACGCTAATGTTATAGCGTGATCATGATTTGAAACTACACAAAGCCGCATCTTTGATTTGGCCAATTGCACTCTGATCTTAATTCTAAAGGACATTGTCCACTAGGGCCGAGTCAGCACACGTGTGCAAACGTTGTTTTTCTATTCACAAGTCCCCTAAATGAGTGTGTTCATTTTTTGTGCTATTTCCAGCGATGATTCGAGGCGGATTGTGTGACCCCCGATAGCTTTGTTTAATTTAATATGCGTAACAGTTTTAATCTCTATATAGATGGTTTTTGTTTGAGCTTGAGGCTGATAGAGTACTTTTATTTGGGAATGGTATAGATATAGCCTAGCCCCATAAAATACAAGCTGTAGATAAAATTAAGCATTTTTGAATTAATAATTTAAAGTTGTAATGGTGCGTAGACACGCAAGTGACATGCTCATTGCTCATGCGCAAGAACTTGCGTTAATTTCATTCGTCGAATCCGAGTTTCTTATCTGACTATTGAGCATGGCATGCAGAGTTGAATATTTGGACGTGCACCTGATTAACCCTCTTTAGAAATTCCAATGAGTCAGCAACCAGTTCAGAAAATATGTTTACGATTCTTGAGGATTACAGTTTCTTAGCACAACTAATTTGGTTTTATAAACTTTCTATAACTCATTAAACGTTAAAAATATTTCTAGTAGCTATTAATAACGCGACACAGGCAAAGTTCTGTTCAGCAGTTTACCATAATTCGTGTAAGTTCGGCGCCTTTGGTCGCCAGTCGGCGGAGCGGTGGCGTGGAGTGGCATGGCGTGGCGTGGCGCCTGTCACAGAGTCTAAGCACATGAGTTACGACTACTACTGTAAGCAAACAGCATTAGCTGCATGCATTAGTTACACAACTCATTGAGGTCACAATAACTCAACACCATGTAAATTATTACGTAAACAGTTCCCTCTAATAACGATTTATCGAGTTGCGTGCGCACGCGCATCCGTGTGACGCGTGTCGCGTTTAATCGATTATTGTACTTGGATTATCGATGTCCCCACACTAATATTTCTTCATTAGACGAGATAGAGATGAAAGTTCAGATATTTATAAGCTAGCTCTGATGAGAGTTGAATAGCGCTTGGTTTTCGTTAGTTTCCTAGTCCATTATTGCTCGTAAGTTTCATTTTATGTTGCATAAGTGTTATGGTTTAAATACATATGTGGAATAAATTCGTACCGTTTATTGGTAGAAATGTATTTTACAAAAAAATGCAATAAAACCACGATAAAGCACATTAAAAACAGGTAATCCATCTCTACAATAACTCGGTCGGAGACGACACACTCGAATTGTCAAAAAACAATAAAAATGATGTTTACAACCGCGTAAAAAACTTGATGGCCCTAAACCGAGGATTTGAAGACTTTCATGATCATTCTGGTGAGTTTGATGAGCTCGGCGACGTTGATGGCGGCTTCATGAAGCCGAGAGTTATGGCGCGCTGATTAGCTGAATAACAATAAAAATTTTATGATTAATTTGTCGTAAAGGGCATTCAGTTAGAGCAATTAGCAGAGCTTGGGTGATGATGCCAGGTCAATGACCAGAGGTCAGTTCTAATACGACTTACAAAAAGCTGACATGGCGTGGAGGTAACTATAAAATATGTTTAAGTTATTTAGCCGAGCCGTAAAGTCTAACGCGTTACGATCTAATGCACTCATGAATAGTTAGTGACGAATTTTATAAAATATGTCACGTCACGTCACTCTACTAACAGCTAAGCGCTGACATACGGAGCATGGCCTTTGAAAGTAATCGCAGAATTTCGCCCCATTTGGCATAAACGCTCTATCGGCGAGTGCCGCGCCTTCTAGAGCCGCGCCCTACAAGGCAACGTCGTCATTGGGAACTGAAGATGAACAGTTTTTGTCGAAGACTCACTACAGTGCTTACTGTACAGTCCTGATAGCTTTGTCAGAACTTAAGTAATTTTTAGGTTCAGGCGTTACTTTGCGGAAATCCATTACAAGATAAAAAAACAGAACAACGAAAAATTTCTACTACCGCTTAACCTTTTAACTAACGGGGTCACATAGTTAACCTCAAAAAAGAAATATCCACACATGTTTCATCCCTCCACGGGACATCATTAAATTCCTTCGGTATCGGATTCTTCCTGTTGGAGATTCCGTAGAATGCTATTTTGATTTCCGAATTCAAAAGCTTTTGACATTATGTTTGGCTTGTTTGACGACCAACTTTCCGATAGTTATTTAGGGTAAGTTGCACCATCTAACGTTAACGTCAAATTGTTCAATCGTCGTCGAACAATTTTACGTTGACGTTAGATGGTGCAACTCACCCTTAGTGTCGGGAACGTTTCCGACTCCACGCTTTTCCGACAGTTTCAAAATACCCCTGCAGAAGTCTTTACTATTCTGTACCAGTGACCCCAAAACATATTCTTTACGATGCTAAGCCAGTGGCTCTGATAACATCGAGAGGTATCCACTAGGCAGCTCTGTAAGGGGGTCTCTGCCCCCAGCGCCCGGAGTATAACCCGGCGGAGGCTCGCCCGCGGTACTGCCTCCTTGTAAGGCGACAATCATCGCCGCTTACATCGGATTGTCTCAATGTAATGGCTTGTCATTTATCGATACATGTTACTCACTAGGCATAAGATTGTGTTGTCGCTTGTCAGATCATGTGAAGGTATTTCAGCCGGCGTGTTTGAGATACCAACGTTGTCGCGCAGGACGTTGCGGATGATTCCTGCTAGTTCATCAGTTTGTAGGAGAAACTAGCAACGTTTTTGTATCTAGATAATAAAGTACCCATTGTAACCACCTTACTATCATTACATCACTATTAAAACACTCAATAATAATATAAAATAAACATAATATACATTATTATACCAATATAAACATTAATTACATACTCGTATATTAATATAAATAATAAGTAAATAATATTATTAAAACACATAATAATTAAAGTTGCACTCTATTAAACAGGTTCATTCCACAGTTCATATTCGTATGTGTGTGTTCTTATCTTCAGTATTAAGTATTCAGTATTTTTTGCATCATAATTTATTGTAAGGGAACATGTCGGGTCCTACCTAAGTACTTAACCGGACCAACTGATAGGCCCATAAAGTGGTCAATACATAATAATAAAATTATGTACCCGCAAGACTGTATTTGTAGAAAATGTAAAAATATTTTATCGTGATTTGTTTTATTTTTAGTTTAATTTTGTTTCGAAAACAAATTGAATAGTTAACAAGAAGCTTCTTGGCCTTATGTACCTTCAGGGCCTGTATTTTATATTACCTAAATAACAAAAAAGCTTCGAATGAAAGCATTTATTTTGTGTACTTAGTTTTATCTCAGTAAAATTATTACATAGTTATGAGTGTAAGAGTTATCTGCCGTGCGTGCATGATCCGCCCGCCGTGCGCAGGCGCACCGCGTCGCAACAGCACTACTAATTAATATTTATATCTGCGGAGTCGTCCATGGGAACTCACGCGCATGCTGATTCCAGATTAGATAAACACATTATTATTGATTCATGTTGTGACTCAATTTGCCACTTGACAAAGTAGTACTTAGTGAATGAGTGATTGAGTTTATACCAGAAATTATAATAATGTAGAGTTTGAAACATGGTCATGACTTCATTGAAATGTACAGTCAGTTGTTCAATCACAGTGTTGTACTACTATGACTGACTATATTGTTTAATAAATTGTAACCTGCGTTGAGAGAAAATAAACCTTTATCTTAACTTACTATGATTAGGTTACCAGAAAAAAACCTAAACATCTATGCAAATTATGCCTCCATGGAGAGCAGTTTACCCGTTTGATTAAATAAATCAACAGGTAATTATCTATCCTCTGGAAGCTATCCAAGAGCTTACTAATCACAATCAAACACGACCGTATGGGAGCTGTCTCCACTATTGATGGTCTAGAACGCTGGGTGGTCCTGCGCCGATGCTAAATGTCAACGGTCGGGCGTTTCCGTCACCGCTCGGCCATCCTCGGCTCTCATTAGTACAGGTTGGAATGTCGGAACTTTTACAAGCTCCTCGCAGTTCAATGTCCATAAAACTGCAGAATTAGACAAATAATTATGTAATTATAATGATTTATCGAAAACACTTATTTAGCCAAAGCCTTATCGCGCGGCATTCTATCAATAATATATTTTTCTGTTTTCATTTCAAGAAATTTCATTACAATGTAAATAAAAAGCCTTGTGAAAGTGACCAAGAAATAACTAGTACTTACCTGAGTAAGTTTATGCTTCAAATGTCTATGATTAGTGTTATGTTGCATAACGCGAGAAACGATGATGATTGACTGAGTGGCTGTTTAGAAACAAAATGGCGGTCATAAAATATGACACATTGTGGTTTATGATCATAGCGCAGGCGCAGCCGCCACTATAGCCCACTTGCCGATAATTATGAACTGGCATTTGTGTATTATTTATGGAGAAACAAAACTTTACGGTCGAATTATGGCGCATAACGAGACAAATAAAGTTCTAATTATCGTTTAATGTTTCATAAAACTTTAATATCCCTTGCGCAGTTAAATATGCATTTTACTCTGACCTCTTACGAAATATGACACAAACATTTGTTAATAACACTTCCTATTCTATAACCCTGTTGGTAAAAAAGAGGAATTTATTTATGTGATTTGGTGTACGTGGTGTATGACAAACGTTAATAGGCAGAGAGCCGCCCGTTATAGTTCTACTTTAATGAATAAACAAGAGACTAGTCGCCCCCCGCGGCGACGCGCGACTTATTAGCCGCGCGTCGCGTACCTTACATACACTTCTACTCTCGATAAATCGTAGGTGTATATTTTAAATAATAACCTGTTTCTATTAGTTTAATATTTAAGAACATACCGTAAAGAATGTAATTGATGCTTGACAATTTAGAAATACTAGTTGTCACCTAATTATAGAAATAGTAGTTTTAAGTTCATTAAAATATAAGTTTACTGTAGATGTTCTGGGTCCATAGACTGTTGTTATTAGTTTAATTAAACTACAGAATTTAAATAAGTAAAGTATCTACTTAATTGACACTTGAAATGCTAATGTTTAATATTTGTACCCAATTAGATGTTGTAGATCGTATTTCATGCGATGAAGATTGAGGGGAATCAAATGATTCAAAAAGAAAATTGAAGTAACAGCCTGAAAAGTAGATATTAATACTCTACTTTTCGCCTTGCTTATTGCTTGTCCTAATACTAGGAAGTTAATCATCAGTAATTTGATAAGAAATACGTCTTTGTACCATAGAGTTGCTTTTACTAAAATAATAAATAAGTTAGTATTTAGTGATGGTGCGCGTACGCATAGCTTGCATATGAGAAGTATCGACTTTCCAATCGATTGTTCTGATTCAACTTCACATCTGTGATAGATAGCTAATGGCCGGATTGGGCATTCCGTCTCTTCACAATTAAATATTGAAAATAAACTATGAAAGGCATTACACAGGCGAGTTCAGATACGCTTGTCAGACAGACACACCGACTTTGTGGTTAGGACAGTGGTATCTATACAACAATAGCTTCTTCCCGCGGCTGCACTCGCATAGGTACATACATAAAAAAAATATGAAAGCTTATGTCTTTCCTCAAACTTTAAACTATCTCCGTGTTAAATTTCACTTAAATCGGTTCAGCGGTTCAACCGTAAAACGTATCAGACAGACAGAGTTACCTTCGCATTTACCTATAATATAAGTATGTAGTGTGGATTAGTAATTCGTGCTTAAATGCTTATTCATAAGGCTTTTAAGGTATACCTTTCGTTGATTGACTGTAAACTTTCAATTCATTAAGATGTAAACGATAGTGTGTTACTGATGTGGCATCACTAATGAGGCGGAAGATAGTTAGTGTCTATTGCTCTATTTTGAAAAATATGAGTGAATAGCTACTCCCAATAGATGTTATCTTATCACTGTTGAGTTATAGTCTAATATAGTATAGCATCTCTTAGCTTGTGTTATATGCCTTGGCCCTGGCTTCCCCCATTGAAATTCAGAATCGAAAGAAATAAAAGAATTCAAAATCACAACAATCACTTTGAGACGTTTTTGAAGCTAGGTGAAATTATGACAGTTCCACGCATTATCTTGGGTCAACATTGGCCCGGCTGTTTTACCCAGTTTATTAGACTGCCAGGTAATATAAATCTCCATTCTTTTCTGTCGTCCCTCTCGGCCTTACCATATTTTTTCCAAAAGGTATTCGTATTTTAATGTCGTCGACTTAACGCAATAAAATAAATAAATAATGCTGGACAATCCATACAGCATCATCTATCCCCAAGCTGAGCTAAGCTATTAATATAGTTGTACTAAGTAATAATAATTATGAATAGCTTTAATCCCGTCTCGAACATAAAACCTTCTAAGGAAGTTATACACGTCATCTCCTGTAGCTCTGTCGATAGATCAGTGGAATGGTGATGGAATGCCGGTTCCGCTATCGCCCATCACAATGGATGGCGTTTAGTTCGATCCACAGATATCCACTGATCCCTACAGAACGTACAGAATAACATTAAACAACATACTGAAGTTTCACTTACACCTTATTTCGAGGTATCTCTTATCCGCTTGTTTTTGTTCAATAATCTGCTTGAGGTAATGCACCGTAGCCTTGAAAATGAACCAATTGACGTATAGGATTATCCTAACCTAACATAACCAACTTGTAACTTTATTGAAGTGTTAAACATCGCGAGACCATTTCATTGCCTACATTATTTATTACAAATAAAGTTCATTTTACAACAAACTATAGATTCAGAATGAGAGAGAAACGTATTTGATATCCGGAGATTGTTACGCGCGAGTGATTCGAACATCATTTATAAGCAGCCACGCCAAGCTCACTTAACTCATATTGAGCTGATAAGCATCAAGCCTTTGCTTTTAAAACTAATATTATTATTTAAACAAATCCGACCGATCACTGAAAGCACAGTTTCGTACAATGAGATTCTGAACCAGAATATTCATTCGAAAGTTAAAGAGTGCACCATTTACTTCCATTAACATTATCAACATTATCATAGTTCTAGTAAGTATTGTACAATTGTTGTTAAGTGAAATATCCTTTTGTAACTAAAATGAAAACAATGCCAGTGAGTGATGTATTTTTTAAATTGTTCCTAGACTGTCGAGAAGCCTTGAATTGGTCGATTTGTCGAACTTTCATGTAAGAATAGTAAAATAAACAATGGAAAGGGAACCTAAAGCATTATTTATACATATTTAATAACCTAGAATAAATAAACTCATGCGTACACATAGATTTATTTGGAGATAATAGTCATTGTACTGCGAAACCGCGTGGTGTGCGAATTCGCGGTTTTTGCGCAACAGATTCCGTTAAAACGCGCAAACTGCGTCGACAGCTAAGAGATTATACGATCTACCTGCGTACAAGGCATCATCAGCCAGTGGACATCCACTCCTGGACAGAGATCTCTCCCACAAGCGCCAGAACGACAAAGTATCGAGGTAGCTTTGACTATTTACCTGGAAATCTTTGCGAGGTAGGTACAGCTAACTAAAACAATGAGTAAGCTAAATAACAATAGGAACTGGAAGTCCTCATTTAAAGGACAGTATGTAATAATATCTTGGTGGTTAAAAATCAAGACTCCGACCTTAAGCAGTGAGAAATAACATTAACCACTCTCACGGCCGTTATAAAGACGGCTGCCGCTATCTTACGAAACTCAGGTAACGTTTCATTTGTGGTCCAACAGGCACTTAAATACGCCACGTCCAAACAATCAATTATTCCATTTTGACAGTTATATTTAGAGATCTTGATAAATCGGTCACTTTGATCCCGACTAATCCCGCGCAGGACTGACGGGGGGCACTTAGTGAGACAATTGTACAACTTTTCACTTTATATATAAGGGAATAGAGTCTTATATGCAGAGCGTGGTAGGGTAGTAAAGGATTGCGCGCACAAAGAGCGATAATCCGTCGAACACGACGCTCTAATGAGACGAGTCTATAATTATTTGGTTCGAACGTTAGACAAAGCTGTTCATTTGTTCCAGAGGAAGTTGTAATACTTGCTACTTTACGAGTATGAATACCTGCTACACTGGTAGGCAGTTTAGCATAAACCAAACAAATATCAAATGCAGACCTACTTACCGTTGTGTGACGTCACAGATAGCCCAGACAGATATAAATTAGCATATTATTATTATCTGCCTACCTGCAACTGCAAAGCCCAATTTAAATAAAGCTTATCATTGATTAAAAGGTTTTGAATAACTAAGTATTAGTTTAGCAAAATATGCGTTGGTTGTTGATTCGGGATATTATCTTACTGCTAAAATTAAATTAACCTTTGAAGTCTTCGGGACTTACGGCTTAGGCTGTGTTGAGACAGTCAGTCATTAAAACAACGATCATAAAATACTCATATGCTTATATTCTTGAAAAGCTTTACAATCATTAAAGTTTCAATAACTCTGTTTGCTCTGGTTTCAAATCTTGTTAAAAAAACTCGATGAAGTAAAGTCAAGTTTCACCTCACGACATAGTGCGAGAAAGAAGTGCTCCTCTGTGTCTCCTCAGCAACCCTGGGCTCGGAGCCGCGTCGTGTGGAGGTCGAAGTATACTGACCTCACAATGATTCATAATCCTGATTTGGGAAATAATTACACAAGTTTAACAACCCACCGCGAGCTGCCACATAAAATACATCTTATCTTTTTGTTTCGAATTCTTGTTTACGAAAATATTCGGGATTCGGAAACAAAACAATTCGATCTTAAATAATCTTAATGAAACGAACAGAAACTAATTAAAGTGGATATTCGAAGCACCCAAAACAGAACAAAACCACACGTCGAGGGACGCGCACGGCATGCGGCACGCTGGGAACAGTAGCTACACTGCGCTATAACGTCTATACTGCGGTTTAACTTGAATCCAACTGATCCCGCGGGATAAGTTCGAGCGGGATGAGTTCCATCTGCACATTCAAGGCAGATTATTTCGCTCCAGTAACGGTATCATCGACAAACGGCGGCATCATTTGACTCGTCGACGTCGTCTTTTGTTTTTCCCGGAGCGAGGCGAGACGCCTTCACCGATATGACAGTCAACGCTAACCAAGAGACACAATTAAATCTTTTGTTTAGCCTGTGTTTGTTTCGAGTAGGGTGAGTGGTACTACTGACTGTATACAACAGTATTGTGGCACGCCGCGCGCCTATCGCTGGCCTCTATCGACGCGCCCCGCTCAGACTGCAGCTATCAGTATTTACTAAACTCATTTAATTTATATGAGACAAGCAAATTCGCAAATAGAAGTTTTTGTGGCTAATATAATATTACCTTGGCGACAGACCTACTTTACCTTAACACGAGTGGTAGGTAGGTACAGTATTTTTTGATTTAAATTTTATGCAACGCACATTAATCAGCTTCGTATTGCATCAACTTATCGCGTCTTTCGATAGGTATAATCCTGATATAATCTTTGCTTTTGTTATGAACTCTCATCTCAGAGCGAATGATGATGTGAAAATTAACTGGTCAATTTTAAGAAACAAAGTCTTTTAAAAACTTGTAAAACATACTCTTAGTTTTAATTACAAAAATTAACTTGAAAAATATATTAATTTAATGCTATAAACACTGAAATCAACATTAAGCCGTTCACATATTATAGTACTTATATCACTTGCAGTAAGATAGTATACTTAATGTAAATGCAAAGCATGCGATGGTATCGTCACCGGTAGTCCCGGGAGCCGTCAAGCGCGAGTCGTGCCATGCTTATGTCGCCGCATGGGGCTACATACCATTGCCTTACAATCGCATGGCGTGGCGTGGCATGGCATGGCAGACCAGCATCCATTGTGTTGCATTCGTTATGCAGGTAGAGGGAACCCTTGTCAACTCTTGGTTACTGTTACAATTCCAAACTTTGTTACTAAAATTCAAGATTCGCTTGTCGAGTTCGGTAGAACGAGTTAGGATTAATATAATTACTCGTTTACAGTTTTCAGTCACCAATTTTTTAAGGTACGGTTTTTATAGCATTAATTTTATTGTTTCTTCAACATTTTACGAACGTAAAAATATAGTCGACATACAATCTAAAATAATGACATTTACGGTCACCTACGAGTTAAAAAGTTTTGTAGCAAGATATTCTAGAGCGAGAAGCGCGTTGAAGTCTTTTCCTCCGCGGGGCCTGAATGGCTCGTAGCGTACTAACTATTACTGTACTGTCGCGCTAAACTGTGTACGGTTCACATCACTATCATGAATGATGTGCAGGTTGGACTATTACATTTTGAGCATTTTATTGTATTCTATTTATTAATATTATTATTATTATTATTATTATTATTTTTTTTTTTTATTAGTTATCTATCATATATTATAGTATATTATATATTTAATAACCAATATACCTACATGTCTTTAGAAAGTGATAATGATGATATTGACGATTTTTTTTCCATCTCCTCACTTGCATCGAGTGTTAGTAGTGATACTAGTTTTACAAGTATCCCTGCTCTCTCTGATTTACTAACATGTAATTTTTCAGACGTTGCCAAAAATTTCAATGTAGTTCATATAAACGCTCAGAGTGTTCCGGCTCATTTTCCCGATTTGCTGGCGTCATTTAATAGTAAAAATCTTCATGCGATACTAGTCTCCGAATCTTTTCTTAAACCCTGTCTACCTTCAACTTCTTACTCTCTTCCAGGATTTATCCTAATTCGTAATGACCGAACTGGTAGTGGTTGTGGTGGAGTAGCGATTTACCTACGTTCTCATATTCCCTATTCGGTTATTAGCATGTCCACCCAGCCGCCCCCATCAAATGCAGGCGAACATCTGTTTATAGAAATAATGCTTTATCACACCAAAATTCTACTCGGAGTCTACTATAGCCCTTCACTGCGCGTTAATTATTTTTCATCTTTCGAAAATCTCTTAGAAGACACTCTGCCTTCATATAGTCACACTATTATAATGGGTGACTTTAATACATGCTTAGTTAAAAAAGACTTCCGTACTAGCTCCCTAGAATCCATCGTTAGATCTAGTAACTTAAATATTCTTCCTCTTGGTACTACTCATCATTTCCCTAATTGTACGTCATCTCTACTTGATCTTATTTTGGTTTCGTCAATTCAGCATGTCGCTAAGCACGGCCAATTAGCAGCTGATGCCTTCTCCTACCATGATCTCATTTTTCTTTCATATAAAGTTCGCCCTCCAAAACCAAAACCAAAAATTCTTTTGCAGCGTAATTTTGCTAGTATGGATGTGGAAAAGTTAAGGAAAGATGCACAAGAAATAGACTGGCTTCCAGTAATAGTTGCTGATAACGTTGATGACAAGATCTCTCTTTTTAACACAAAATTGATACAACTTTATGATAAACATGCTCCGATCCGCGCCATCAAAATTAAACACCCGCCAGCTCCGTGGCTTACAGATGAAATAAAAAATCTGATGCATAAAAAAAATGTTAGTAAAACTAAATTTAAGACACGTGGTGATGACGTTAGCAGAGATAAATATTTACTTGCTCGAAATCGCTGTAATAGAGTGTGTAGGGATGCACAACGTCGCCATATTCATGCTTCTGTTTCTAACGCTGATCCAGCTAAAGTCTGGAAATTTCTAAGAACACTTGGAGTTGGCAAGTCACGTCATGACTCTGTTCCTAACCTTGATATTGATTCTCTTAATCTTCACTTTTCGTCGTCATTGAACATGGATATCGATGACAAAAATAGCACTTTAACTTATCTTTCGTCTTTGCCAACTCCTAATTATCCTCCTTTTGTTTTTAGCCACTTCACTGAATGTGATGTTAAAAAGAGCATATTGTCTATCACATCTAATGCCATGGGAGGTGACAACATTGGTCGTAACATGATAATTCCTATCATTGACGACATATTACTGATCATTTGTCACTTACTCAATTTCTCCGCTACTTCGAATACCGTACCTACGGTGTGGAAAGAAGCGCACATAATTCCCCTTCCTAAAAAGCCTAAGCCTTCTTCCTGTTCAGATTATCGCCCAATTTCCATCCTCCCGTTCCTATCCAAGGTCCTTGAACGCCTTATTCACAATCAGCTAAGCTCCTTCCTTATCGATCATAGTCTGCTTAATCCCTTCCAGTCTGGTTTCCGACCCGGTCATAGCACTGTTACTGCTCTTGTAAAGATTACTGATGACATAAGATCGGGTATGGATAACAGACAACTTACCGTCCTCACTTTATTAGACTTTAGCAATGCTTTTAATACTGTTGATTTCGAAATTCTTCTTGGTTTGCTACGCTCAATTAACATATCTCCATCAGTGACTGACTGGTTTCGCAATTATTTGCACGGGCGCCGGCAGCGTATTCGCATTGACGATTCCTTTTCGTCGTGGTGCAGCACGTCAGCCGGTGTTCCGCAAGGTGGCGTTTTGTCTCCTCTTTTGTTTGCACTCTTCATAAATTCAATATCACATCAACTCACTTCTTCCTACCATCTCTATGCAGACGATCTTCAAATTTACACTCAAGCTTCACTTCACAATCTCGCTGACGCTATCAACCACACAAACATTAATCTAGACAGAATCCGAGACTGGAGTAAGGCCTATGGTCTTACAGTAAACCCGTCAAAAACGCAATCTATTGTGGTGGGAAGTTCTCGTACATTATCCAAAATCGACTGGACAGCACTCCCCCAAATAGAATTTAATGATGTTATAGTGCCATTTAGCAAACAAGTTAAGAACTTGGGTGTTCTTATAGATAGTAATGTATCATGGGTCCAGCAAGTGCAATCTGTAAGTAGAAAAATATTTGCATCTGGAGGCTCACTTAGAAGACTGCGAAACTTTCTACCCATTGCTACCAAAATTACGCTAGCACAATCACTCCTACTCCCTATCCTCGACTACGCCGACGCCAGCTACCTCGATCTCACGGAGGATCAGCTCAATAAATTTGAGCGCCTCCAGAACTATTGTATTAGATTTATTTTCGGGTTACGTAAATTTGACCATATCTCTGAATTTCGTGCTAAGCTGAAATGGCTTCCAATTCGCTTTCGCCGGAACTCTCGCATTCTTTCTCTTCTTTACAACATTCTTCATAACCCCTCGAGTCCTTGTTATTTAAAAGAGCGCTTTGAATATCTTCACCTTTCTAATCCTCGTTACCTTCGGTCGTCTGAAAATATGGTACTTAAGACTCCTGTACATCGAACTAGTTTCTTTGATAGTTCTTTTACTGTTCAAGCTGTACGTTTGTGGAACGATCTACCACTCTCCATAAGAAAAGCTAAATCATTAGCCATATTTAAGTCGCAAGTCAAAAACTTTTATCTCTCAGAAGCGTCGTCATAATAATTATCGGAAGCACCTATAGTTTTTTGAGTAACATCACTTTATTTAACTTTTATTATTTCTATTTTATTCCATTTCCTTTCTATTATCATAATAGCAGGAATGATTTTATCATTACGTATTTATTATTATTTTATATTTATTTATTTAAGTAAGTATATGATTTAAATATGTAATTAATTGTTAATACGAGTTATATTATGTAAGTATACATTATTTAATATTGTATTTAAGTACATTGTATGTTTATTTATTTGTCTCTAATATAATTTATATTCATATTATTGCACCACCAACCATTGTTTAATATTATAAAAGTTTTCTCCATCCAAAGGTTGTCTGGAAGAAATCGCTCATAAGCGATAAGACCGCCCATTGTACCTTGTGTGTTAATTGGTAATTTTTAAGTTTTTTTTTCGGTGTACAATAAAGAATTTTTCATTCATTCATTCATTCATTCACTATCGTATATAACCTGTGAAACAGTTGAGTATGTGACGAGCGCACAGCGATGCGATTGTGAGACGTGACAGGTGCGGGGCGATCTTCTCGGAACTCGTCCAAAGGCTTGCAGCGACTCGGCTGGACATTCTGACGTAATTGTTAGCTCACTGGATTCCCCGAGTGCCTGCGCGTTTGCAAGAACACATCAATGAGAGAAGTTTCCTCAACGAACAAAGCTACGAGCGACACTAATAATTTTATACTTGTAACATTATTTACAAAATACAATAAAATAAATACATTTATCGACAGTTACAGTAATATAATACGAATCTCTGACAGAATTAACTCGATATTTCCAAATCAAATTATGACGAGACTCCTGAATGACGTAATCCGTTTAATGTATTCAGAGTGGGTATGATATAATGCGCTAGTGCCGCTGCGTTGTCGCCGCGTGTCGCCAACGTGCTGCGCGCGTCCCCCACGGCGCGGCGCGGCGCGGCCGCTGTTACTCACGCACTTTACGAGGACCGAGCCACTTCGACACTTCGCTCGACAACTTTACGTAAATGTGTGCCGTTACAGATGATGGCTCCCATTCTTTACGGTATTACCGGAGCTCCGGAAATATTGTGAACGAAATCGTTGAGCCTTCTATTTATAGAGATTACTTCTGTCGAGAAGTGGGTGTGTCGCCGACCGACTAACGAGGGGCCACCAGCTCGCTTCCCAATATCGTGAGAAACCATTTTTATGATCAACTAAGCATCTAGAATTATGTTCAAAGAATTTTCTAGAAGTTTCTAAAGCTCAGTATGTGGTCAGTGGTGTAGTTCTGTATGTGGTCTGAAATCATTTTTTTGGGTCCAATAAATGGGTTCAATGACTTTCATGAACTCGGGACTGGCAATCGAAATAAATCAATGTTCAGTAACGTGCTCTCAATTTAATTACAGCGGAATGACTGATGGTAGAGTTACAAGTGCCGGTGGAATGACAGACATGACTGTGGAATTACAGGTAAATAAAAGAGTTGTAAAGTTTTATTTGTGAGTTGTCAGCTCGTAAACCGTTGCCTGATAAATTGGTAGACGTCACAATAAACTGCTCGCAGTAGTACCTCTACCTAGTACCTACCTATACTACCTACCCAGCGACGGATGGTTGCTGCAACTCTCCGCCACAGAACTAGATCTTAGTTCTGTGGTACTTTTGTAAAGTGTTAAGTAGGTACTTTTGGTCGATATTAGGAGGTGCTCAAACAAGGAAAAGAATGTTCTAGGTTGACAGATTCAGCAACAGTAACCATGATAAAACAACATTTAAAACCGCTGGTCAAACTCGAAACAGAGGCAATAATAATTTAGCAATCTTCAGGAATGCCAGGTCTCGGTTTCATCCAATCTGTTTGGATTCGCAATGGCCACTCCCCGCCCCGCGCCCGCCCCGCGCCCGCCCGCGCCCCGCTACAATATCACGCTCTCACGGGGATCGGGTTTCCAGTAATTTTTCGCGACTTTTGCGAGCGCTCGTAAAACGCGACACAATGCGCAGACGGAATGACGCTCCTCGAAGTGGCTCGACCACTCAAACTATTCAGGCTTGGGACATGCGTAAAAACCATCGTTAGAATAATCAATAAAAATTCTAGATACCTGTTGTGAAACGTTGCTTTGCCGGTGTTTCGTTCTCGGTGTCTAAGCCGATTCAACCACTTTAGTAGCTGGGTCTAATAAAACCCACAACATTAAGAACATAAGAAAGACTGTAGAACATAGTCTGCTTCAGGACACTACACTATAAAACAAACGTTCTCACTATATTGCAACGCGAAGGGCCTACAATGAACGTCGTCGTAGCAATAAAATTATGAAAGCGCTCGAAAAGTAACAAAGTGATTTCATCTTGACCGTTTCAGTATTCAGTATTCAGTATCATTTATTGCATCATAATTATGAGGGTAATACATGTCACAGGTCTTATGTAATATTAAATAATATCAGAGCAGCCAACACATAGCTATGTACCCAGTAAGGGTGTTGCACTATACAATTGAGTAGGAGCGGACCGATTTTAGTATTAATGGATAGGTACCTAGTTTGTGATAATAATAAAATACACTTCTGATAATAATAAAATTCAATTTCTGACAGCTGAGTTCCGTTCCGGATAACGGCACTCGTCACGGACATGTTAGACGTTTGTCGTCGACTTCGCGCGGACTGGACATTGCTGCAGTACAGTCTAAGCCTTTATTGCCCCGCAATAAAGCCCCCTAATTGAGGCCCGACTAACTTTCGGAGGTGGTCGAGCCCGCTATTGGCGCCTTTTTGCCCGCACCGCGCACATAAATCGTCGAGAGGTAAGAGAGGACCTCATTAAAATACCTACAGGAGAATCTGAGGATGTCGTAATAAAGGCCGGGCTCGTGAGAAACGACAACTAATTAAGCGCAGGAAAAACGCGAATCGGCCGAACTCTCGGGCCTCGCTCTCGCGGTGCCGGTGGCCCACTTTGAGCTGTACCTGCCTTCCCTCTCCCCACCTCCTCCCCTCCCCCCTCACCTTGCATGTGTGCCAGTCAGTGTATAACTAATTGATCAATTCATATTTTACAGATACCATCAACAGGTTAATACGATGCAAAAAACAAAGGGTTTTCTGTACGATAGCTAGCTGTTACGGATCTTAAACTTGCTTACATCCTATAATTATTATGATGTTAGAAGCGTGCGCTTGAATTGAACACACAGTAGTAATGCGCGTGCGTCACCCGGGACAGCGGCAGGTGCCTCCAGGGTGACACTCAAACTGTCATTACCCGTTGGTACTCCACATTACAGTTAGTAATCTGTAGCCGTAACTGCCTCCATAGTTTGTGACAGTGAATTGGAGACACGCTGTCTGAGCCACCACTTATTATCATAACAACTTGGGTGTCATCCAGTTTGCATAATTATAGCACGGTTATGGCGAGCCAAGTCGTGGAGGCGTGTCAGTGCTGCTGTGTAGCGAGCACGGACAGGCTGTTAATTGGATCAATGACACTGTGCACTGTGCACGGTCATCTTTGTGTGACATATTTGACCGCAGATCCAAATATACAATGTACGCCTAAGTAAGTACTACTACAAAATTGATAACCAAAAAAAATCTTGCTAATAAACATTTAGACCATTAAAACCCACAAGCTGTTGTCCGAGGTTAAACAATTTTTTATTGACCCACGGGAACCTGAGATAAAACGTAGCTTTTATGCTATTCCAGACCATAATCTACGCCAGTGCCAAATTTTTATAAAAACCCGTTCAGTCGTTTAGGCGTGATGCTTCCACAAACATTCAGACCCTGTATAATATTTAAATAAGGTTAAGATTGTGTTAAATAATGGAAAGATGGTCTTAAGAATTTTATGTGAAGTGATAGGAAAGTCCTACTACGACGCCATTTACTCATGACTGTATTGGCTGGTTGGTGCCGACAAGAGTCGGGAAGTAGCTGGTTGAGTAGACTAACAGCTTGTAGCGTCGTCACAAGTCTAAAGTTAGAGTTAATCTAATCGAAGATCAGTTAAGCCTTCATCTTCAGCGGAGATAAAAGGTAATGGAGTCTCCAAAAGCGGGGACATTAATGGACAGGCAGTTAACTGTGGGACAGCTATAAATTGTTTCACAGCCTTGTAGGCCTGAAACTAGTGATTTAACTGCTGCTACGGCAGTCAATAAAGCATCGTTTTGTTCAAAGGTGACAATAACATTTCGTTTTAATATGTATGATGATGGTATTCCACAGTCAGCATAATGTAAAACGTTAATAACTACGTAGTTTTTAAGAATCATCACCACCATCATAACCTTCGGACGGCCTAGAAACTCTGTCACTAGAGTTAGCCACTGACTCATACGAACGAACCATCATAACCTACCCATGATAGACTGCTGAGACTTTCCTACTCTTAAGCGAAAGTAATTGGATTTTAATCTACCACGCGCACCCAACGTAGACAATGGAGGAATCTGTAATTAATAATTAGTTAGCAGACAACTTCACTACTACACAATTATTTAAAATTATTTGGATTAAATAATTTCATTGGTGCACGGCTAGGTTTAATTAAATCTATACGAGCTAAAAATCAAGGTGGGAGACGGGAGTGCTACTACTTCATCACCAGTGCTCTGCCTTAGAATTGGTTGGGTAGTTGGGTAATTACAGTGTCCCACTAGGCTGTGGTTACAGCTGGTAAATGACAAGACGCTTGAAATTATGCGCCACCTAGAAGTGTCAACTTTAGCGGTAAGATCTGTTCGCGAGATATCCAATCTAGGCAGGTACCATTGTTTCGGTACAAACAGGTGCTCCTTGGTATGAGTAGCGCACCGTGCCAGAACTGGTCTGCCTTGCCTAATCTTGTTTAGTTAACTATTAACGGAATGCTTGCCATGTTTACGTGAACAAGTAGGTAGGTGTCAGATACTAACTGATATCTATTTTACTGGCTTCTATTTTATTCCAAAAGTGTACCTATTGTCTAACAGTTGGTCGTGTAGTCGTGTGTGATTCAGCTGGTCCTGTATGAACATCGTCTCATTTACAATTATGCGGACGATTTCACGATCATTGATCCGCGTAAGGTCGTAATTACACGCGCGAGATATCGAATAGCGAGGATGAGCAAAAAAGCGTGAATATCGCTCGTGCGGACCCGCTTTACCGTAAACAAATCGTCGTAAAAACACGCGCATAATAAGTGAACCACATGAATAGGGATGGGGTCGCTAACTGGTTGATATTGATATGGGTTGCATACTTGCGAACCTGTAGGCAGTAGGTACTGTTTAATTATTTACTTCTAGTAACAAGTTTTTTTTTTTGCATTTTTTGAAGCGAGATGAAGACGCACACTTCAAGAAAAGCTGCACATAAACAAAAAAACATAAACGCATATTAAGTATGATCTATGATCATTTTATTTATTATTGTCATATATTTTTTGACATTCATTACATTATTTACATTATTTTTAGATAGACTCGACTTTGCACGCCCTAATGAGGCAGAATGTAAAGGATCATTTAGACTTTGATTTAAGAACGTTTGTACCTACATTCCGGCGAATAAATGATTGATTACCTATGATTATGATTATCATAGTTTTATAATTTGGCAGAGGAGAGGAACACGTTAGCTTACCAGCTGTGCCTTCGTATTATATACTTGAATATTAGGAAATACTCCTTAGATTTTGTTCTGCCGTTCTAAAATGGGAAAATACTTTTTTTGAAACTCGATGAGTTATGTCTCTGTGGTTAGGTACCATCACTAGTGCGCAAATCGAGCGGATAATCGACAGCGCATCGCGGTGTCTTGCTAATTAGCGCACAAGGAGCGCATACAAACATGCGTGCGCAGACTGTAATTAAACTGGTATCGTAAGGAAAAATGTCATAAAGCAAGGCGTGCTTGATGATTATTACCCGCGCTATCAAATATAACAAAATATTTGACAAGAAGCAGCATCAGTACAAACAGTAGGTATCGGAACTATGTTTAGTGAGTGCACCTTCTGATAGCTGATGCTTTACAAGTAACTATATAATTCGTGTCGTCGTCGTCATTTTGTTTTTTATTCTTGGTAGATCTTAGTGAGAGATCATTTTATTTGTTCCATAAAAAACATTTGGCGGTGCAAATAGTAATATTGCTTATATAAGGTCATTCATTATCAACCTGACAAACTTAAGGGATAGGTTCCACACATAAAAAAAAATACTTGTACTCTTTTTTTTTCTAAACATTTTTTTTTAATATTTAATAATGAATGACTCTGTTTAATAAGATTTTACAAACCGTTCAATCAAAAGAATCCTTTCCCTTAATTAACGTTTTAGGCTAAAGACAATGTTTTGCAGTTCAGTTTGTCAGTCTCTACAATATGGAGAGACAGGTCTCAGGCTGATGCCGAGGCCCAGGCAGGAGGCCCCCCGGCGCAGGCGCACGAGCAGGAAGACGTGACAGCTCCGCAGGACGCGCACGTCCACTGTCCAGTCTCCGCTCCACTGATACCATCTTATCAGCCGTTCTCTAACAGTATGTAAATTACAACAGGTTGCGTAAATTCATTAAGTTATGGCGGCGAGATAAATCTGATTGGGAATTCATAACGAGCTTGCAAATTGTGTTAGAGTAGAGCTTTTATCTTAATCTCAGTTGATGAATACGAACTGCTTGTTCAAGTCGCTTGTTGTATGGTTATTAGAGATTTGTTTTTCAATCGATAGCTGCATAAATTGATTACTGTACCCATTACACTATAATTTTAATGAGCAAGTAGGTCTTGTTTTTTTTTTTGTGTTCGTAAGTGTTCATATTTAACTCCTGCCACAAAATGATTCCTTTAACTTTGTAGATTACTAGAGCACCCGCGACTCTGCCCGCGCTCACTTTTTAATGCAAACTTTGACTTTGACTTTGACACCCTGAAAACTTCAAGTTGGACAAAATCAGGACTTCTTGGATAAAATATGTATATTATCCTTGTTTAAAATCGAATCTAAATCGGCTGCTACTCTGAGTTAGCTTGGATTAGTTAACTCTTTCACTTGACTACTGCAAAGCAACGTGCAAGAGCTTAAGTCGTGTTTCCAGCGGAGTGGCTTTGTCACAGTCACACCTCATCGAGATGCTATCGCGTCGGCATCTACATCCAATTAGGTAGCATTCGTCACGTCCCTCTACTCCCATTAGATTACCGGCAGGCGGGCGCGGCGCCGGAGCGGCAGCGGGGCGGCAGCGGAGCGGCGAAGGCGCTACACCTCTGTATGGCCCCACTAATAACACACACAACTTACACAAGTAACACCCGCCGTCGTAAGTACGTGGCAACATCCGCGCAGGCGCAGTGCAGCGTCTTGCCACGGCCCGTCATTGCGCCGACACCCTATAAGCATACAACGGTTTAACTAATCCCGCCGGGACGATGACGATCGTTTACTTGCAGTCCCCCGCCCCCCCGCCCTTCCCCCTCACCCCCGTCACGAGTGACCTCGGGGTCACTGGAGGCAGAGGCTGCTATTTTTGTCCGAGTCCGAGGTAAATGGCTCGCGATACCGAGATGCGTAAGTACTAGAGTCTGACTCCACGTCACTAGTTGCACCTGGGTAGGTACTAGGCGAACTCGAATACTGGGATTGATTTTTAGCGCATCGCAGCAGGATACTATTTAATTTTTGTTATGTAGAGACAAGCACCAGAGAAATCAATAATTATTCATGGCTATTGACTGTTTGAGAATAGATTGGCTTATCTTCGTATAAATGTTTGTCACATTTGTGGTTTTTAGTCCCCCAGACTGCCTGAAGGGGATCTTCAAAGAGGATTTTGACACTAACCCCCTGCGACGGTCCTACACTAGCAAACGTTGACAGACCTTGGTAGCCGTCCAGTGAATTCCTCGCTTTAGTTAGATAAACGCCGAATGTCTTCAGCAGTATAGCCGTAGCCAGAAATAGCGTTTGCATGAAGGCGGCTCGCGAGTCCCGACTGCCGCGCGCGCCCCGCTGCGCAACCGATCAATTTATTGTTATAACCGAACTTAATGAGAATTTTGTTATCGTACCGAGAGATGGCTATCTCCTCGTCCGGTCACTGTTTAATAACGTTCTTCTTTGGAGCCGCAGAGGTCAGATCTGATTCGACAATAATCAACGCTGCTTAAACTCAGGTTGAGTTTGTTTGACAAAAACAATTCTCAGCATCGAGCTGTTTGTGTTTATTGGAGAAGAATGTGTCTATTCACGCGCTATTACTCTCACAATGAGTGTTGTGTTGTGGAGTCCTGCATCACTAGCATCCGCCATGCCGCGTCAGGCAGTGCGGTGAGGGCACAATGCGACACGCTCGCTCCCGCGTAATGAATTCGATTACGTGGTCGCTGCGGCCGCGGGGCGGCGCGGGAACGGGCGCGGGACGTTTTTGTTCACACAATACCCTACAAATTAAATTGGAGCGTTTACGAGCGGATCATCGCCACGCCATCGCCGCGGCGGCAGGCCACGAGTCGCAGAGTCATGCTATTCCAAATTTAATTTATTAGATTGTGCCGCAAAAAATCTATTTAATTATCCGTCCATTATACAGACAAGAATTCAATCTTCTGGACATGAGAAGGGAAGAGAGGTTCCAATAATACAAGATTCTTTATTTGCTAGCGATTGAGAACGTATTTTGTTTAAGTACCTACTTATGATGCAAGGAATTTGAACCAGTTTCGTGCTAATGAATATCCAATAGTTTTGGTCTTAGCGTGACTGTGGTCAGTTGTTAGAAACGCTTTAGATAGTTATGCGGAACGTGGAGATTCGAATCGGTTAAGAAGTCAGTGCTTGCATTCGTGCGTTCATGTCGACATAATACCGGTTTTGATACAATGCAAGCAAAATCACCCCTAACTGTGATTGTCAGTAATGCACAAAAACCTTGGCACCCGCAGAATCCGCGGCGAGACAAGTGCGTGTCTCGCGTCGGCCACAGGTGAGCCAGCAGTTACTAGTGCGTGCCACAGATTGTGCAGCAATCAGTACGTGCCCGGCACAGTCGCAGGCGCAGTCGGTGGCGGGAACCAGTCGGCGCAGAGCACCTGCGGGTGCGATGCCCTCGCCTCGAGAGCGAGCTCGGCTATCGACTGAAATCAGTGCTCGTCCGTCGCTCCACTCAGCTCTCTACATTGTAAGCAAATGTTTGTTTATAGCAGTTTTGTTTGTGGCTCTCATCTTGTTTGATGAGATGTAATGAGTTATAAACATAGAATAATGAGGCGGTTCTCACTTATTACTTATTATGTTGATTACTGGTAGGTACTCAATATCTGCCGTTCTGACTTCGTAGAGGTATACCTTAAAGTGATGATAAGCTCATACGTCATTTTGTGATAGTATTATTTGGTATGATTGCTAAGAGAGCTGGCTCCACACTGCTCCACCCTCAGAACTAAATTTAAGTAGAATGAAAGAGTTCGTCGATTTGTATGGAAAACAAGCGTGTAAAATTTTGCGTATTTGGTTTTTACACACATATGTATTTTAGTGGTAGGAAACATAAGTCGCGCGACAATAAATGACTTAAAAGCATCGATAAGCACGCGGCAAACCGATCATAGGCACTGGCACACCACCACACCGCCCCCGGTTGGGAGCAGACTGAGTTTCGCGGCGAGTAAAGAGGTTACTCAGCCCTTACTTACATTTTTGATGTGTTATGTTTATCATAGATATTGCTATGTACGTTTATTGTTCATAATTTATTTAGTTATGTGATTTGTCGCCTAATGAAATTACTATTTAAGATTTTACTCGAACTCTACTACTCTTAATTACATTAAGTTAGAGTTCTTTGTGATAAGGCTCGTCCGGGGAAGGACTACCACCATACCTATTTCTGCCGCCAAGCAGTAATGAGAGCATTGCTGTGTTCCGGTTTGAAGGGTATGGTTTCCGCTGAAATTACAGGCACATGAGACTTTCCATCTAACGTCTCAGGGTGGTAACACGCAAGCAATATCTATAATGTGGCATGCGTATATAGGCTACGGTAACCGCTGACCATCAAGTGGGCCGTACGCTTGGTTGCCACTTTAGTGGTATAAAAAAAAAATTACCTTATATATATATAATTATGTTGTTTTGCTCGTGACGTCACCCTGTTGAGGCTCAGTCTGAAAACCAGCGTCACTTCCTTACTATGTTCGGGAGTGGCATAAAGCTGAGACTGGACCTGTTTGACCGCACTCACAAGGAGAGACCATGTGACTTTACGCTAGGTCTTTATTTCTTTTTTGTGTATAAATTTTTTTGTTTTTGTTTTTGACCTTTTTTTCTTGCTTTTTTACTGTACTGCTCTCCTAATTGTGTGTGTCAAATAAACAAACTCGTACTTAACACGCGATCTCCTAGCTCGCAGTTCGAGTGCACTCGCGACTCGCGAGACACATGGAATATATTAGTGGCTTTTCGTGCTCTGACTTCAAATTTTTAGGACGCGGTAAGACGGTGATTGAGGACATTTTATAGTTTTTTCTGACGACTGAGTTATAGGATCATCGTACGATCGGTGGAGTCCAGTTAATAGTTAGTACTTGTTTATAAGTAGGTGTAGTTTATTATTGCAGTCCGGGTGTGAGACGAGGTGTCAGTTGCACTCAGACACTCACCCCGCTCACCTCGCGACTGATTGTAATTGGATTTGTTGATTTATGATGGATGGTGTGCAGGTCGATGCGGCTGCGCGGCGCCTGCCTATACCCTGTACCTAGCACTGGACCGCAGGATGCTGCTGCAACAAACTCAAAGTCAGCACAATATTATTTATTAGATAAAATTATGCTAAAATCTCACTCATCTCAATCAAGATTCTCTCGATTAAGAAAGGCGTTTCCTGGCGTAAGATTCGCAAAGACGAGCGAGAGGATCAATGGATGCTTCTCTTTATAAAGATAAATTAAAAACACGCATTTACTTACATGGGTATCATAGATTATTGTTATTATAACTGCAGACAGAAGCAGTACATTAAAGAAAAAAAAAAAAACACATTGTTGAACACGAATTGAAAGTATCAATAATTGTCAAAAAATGCCATACACACAGATTCTGTTAATGTCGGCCTTATACTGTTAATGTATTAATTTGCATAATTGTTTCACGCTTTTAAGTTTGTAGTCGTCCTAAAGCTCTAAACGATAATGTTTTCTGATTACGCAATAAAAGGCTGCAGTTTGGTTTGCAGTTAGCGTCGCACGTCCAGCCCGGGCTCCGGGCTCCGGGCGCCGGGCTCCGGGCTCCGGGCTCCGGGCATGGTGTGTCCGACCAATTACTCGATAATTGTTCAGTAATATCGAGATAAAAAGTGTAATGAGTTCTGTCTGCGTGCGGGCGGACGGACGGCCGGACGGACGGACGGGGACTTTAATAACTTGCTTTTTATATTTTGATAACATCGCTGTTCCAGATTTAGTGGTAATTGGCGGCGAAGTGTATGCGGAGTGCATCGCCGATGGAGGCACTTAGTTACCGGCGCAGGAGCAAGAGCATGGCTTTATCAGGTTACGTTTTTTGGTTCTACCGTTATGCAGTTTAATGCAATCCATACATTCACTGAAAAACCAGAAAAGATATGAAGCGATATGAGCACAGGTATACCGTATATATATATATATATATATACCGACCGACAGTCAAGCGAGCCTTGCCCGAGCCTTGCCCGGGAACTTATCAACCTTGCAGAGTTATAACGTGTTCTGTTACGTTGAAATACTTCTTTAAAAATTAACATGATAGCCACACCATATTTAAATGACTGGGCACGAGAGTTATCAACCCTGTCTCGGGATGTAGCGCAGTGCCACAGAGCAGAGCACGCAAACTGTAAAACTTTTGCTTTTTAAAGTTTTTTATTTGTTCTGGATGGCACTCAAAGACTCAAACTGTGCGATTTGCATTGGGTCAGCACTGACTCCAAATGAAGTCAGTGCTGACTTTGAGAACTGACTTTTTCTGTTTTCAAAGGGTCAGTACGCGAGAATATTGCAGTCAGTATCTATAGTACCTACTAAACCGACAGCGTTTTACTGACTTCAAATCCATTTGTAGTAGGTCAGCACTGACTTAGCTTGAATTTGGAGTCAGCACTGACTTTGCTACTGACTCAATGTTCATCCTTTATGGTCAGGCGCGTCGCTTAATATCATGAGAGCGACTTGGTCGTCATGACGTCGCTTGTGTGGTTTTTTTTTTGGTCGCTTTTGCGTTAATTTACATTAAGTACTGGCGAAAATAAAAGTGCTTCTTATTTTATTCTTATTTTGATTACGTAAGAATTTAGTTTTCACATAGGTGTTAATTTTAGTAAGTATTTATTATGTCGAATAATCTGTGGCAGATGCCTATGAGCGGCCTAATTTACTTGCCTGTGAGCTACCTTTTTCAGTTCAGTAGAAGGTTATAAAGGCAGGTAGAGGTAGGTAGGCAGGCACTGGCGCGATGTTGCGCCAACAATACCGATGGGGAGATAACGCGCCCATTTGTAGTGGCCTATCAGAACATTACTCGATACTATTCTGCTACAATATGAGAACACTACACAGTGTAGAAAATACAGTTATGCAAGGCAGAGATAAGTTTAAGATGGAGAGAGAAAAATAGGAAGCTGGATAGAGCAAAAGTTCGGGTTTATTCCCATCAGTCAGGGTTACTGTCGATTGCCGCCGTTCTCTGTTTCTTAAAGACAATCAAGTAATTTTTATTCCTCCAATAGTATTCGAATCATAGAGGTTGATCAGGGGGCTTATTAGGCTATTGTCACAGCTAAATTGCTTTATCCAAAAAATTTTTTTGGTCTAACATTTCTGATAGGTACAAGAAATCCTAGTTTGGGTCAGATCTATTGGGTAATATTATGACTACCTGCTACCTAGGTGATGTTCTGCTGAGTATGACTCACACCAGTTGGGACAAGATTTATGGTATGAGTTGACGAACGACTCATGTTATTATGTTATTTATAAATCCATACTCACTCAAAACGTTGCTTGCGATGTTCATGCTTAGTTTAACTCCACTGGCTCTCTGCACACTGCAGCCACAGGGCGGCAGACATCAGTCTGCATCAGAGTATCGATTGTTCTCGTACTCGTTGGCGTTGCTATTGGCTCGAGCACTCTCGCACCCGCGTGTTTCAACATGCGTTCCCACGTGCGATACCATCGGCATTAGCGCATAATGCGCGCTCGTGACACTCATACCGTAATGTACATCTGATAACAAACACTGGAACATCTACAGTAACACACAACACTCTACCGCCATGCTTTATTCATGTTAATTTAGCTAGACTAGACGATAGCTCATCGATTGAGATTCCTAAATCGATGCGGTAGAATGCTGTGAACATTGTTACAACAAAACAATATCTTCCATAACGTCTCTGTGTTTGACTTATACTGACTTAATGAATACTGAATACATATTTCGTCTTTCAAAGCTGCTACAGATTTCCAGTGATAAAATGATAATAAATCATAACATCAACGAATGCAACAAAACTAAATAATGCTTTATAAACAAATTGTTTAAAATATATGAAGTTTAGGAGCAACTAGTCGTTGAGTTTTAGTGTGAAAGAACCATTGACAAGTAACTGCGGAGATAAAAAAGTATAAACTGTGAACCTCAGAGGTGTGTGAGCCTGTGCTTCGGGTCCTCGGGTGGGAGTAATTGACAAGTGACGCACGGTAGCCGCCGCGGCCTGTCTGGAGCTCCACGCCGGCGCCGCGCCGCCATACATCCACTTACGATAGAAAACTCACCTGATAGTGTCATAATGGGACTAAGTCATGTATCCCGTCAAATCCGAGATAAGTTAGAGACTGTTTACCATCTTTGAAAAATAAACGATTGCTTTTGGGATTGCATTTGGTTGGACCTTCAGTGGTGCGGCCGGTGGGCGAGTGCTTGCTTGAAAGCGAGAGGCAGCGGGTTTGATTTCCGCTGCAGGATAAATGTTAACAAGATTTGTTTTGAGTCTGGGTGTTGTGTTGTGGTACCATTAGTAGGTATTTCTGGTTTCTGACACAGGAAATCTTAATGTCAAGACAGGAATATAAAATACATGTGACTGTTATGATTAAAATTTGGATGTGCTTATTTCGTCATTAAAAGTGGACGCTATCACATTTTTTTGATAAAGTCTTTCAGAGTTTACTAACCCTGTTAACTTCATCATCATCATGACAGCCTTCTAATGTTCCCACTGCTGGGACACTGGCCTACTCTCAGGCGAGAGTGATTGGGTCTTAATCCACCACGCGGACCCAATGCGGATTGGTGGATGGCACATGTCGTTCGAATTTTTAGTTCTTGGACATGCCGGTTTCCTCACGATGTTTTCCTTCACCGTATGAGAGCACTGGCATTGCGCACATAAATTTTTCGAACAGAAAAATCCATCGGTGCACGACCGGGTTTGAACCCACGACCTTAGGATCGGAAGGCGGGGTCACTACCACTAGACCACCGGTGCTCTTAACTTAGCAAGCGGTTATTTGAAACTGAGTTAATTTGTAATCACATAGTATAGCTGCACTCACCTCAAACAAAGCCACATCCTACTTCTTGTCCGCCATCGGGCATCGGCCACGGAATGGTTTGACGAATGTGCGCAAAAACTCTCCTCCACTTACTGGAACTTAAACGTACAGTCTTTCTCTCAAGCCGCAAGCAGAGTCAGCTGTATTGCGTTGGGTTAAGGGTGAAAGTGCTGAGTGATGGAAAGCGAGGGAGGGTGTATAGCGACTGACAATGGAATCAGCAGTCGCCCGACGCACGATGCGGATGCCTCTTTTTGTTCAGTTGAACATGAGTCTCGGATATGACAGGATAAAAGGTGGATATTACATTCAGAAAGAACGATTGAGCATTTTCTCGTGAACTAAGTGTTTGAACTTTCTTTTCTTTTCATCACTTTTATTTTGTTAAATACTTCTTAATTATAACGTAATGCAAAAAATATTTATGGCCATTTTATATTGTTGTAAAAGAAACGGCTAGGTAGTACCAAAGTATCTTGCAACATAGCGAAAACTAATAAACTTTATCTACTTCTTCCAACTACGCCTAGCGACTACTCTAGGTGCCAGTGAACAATTGGTTCGTCTCCGCCAAAATATAAAGCAAGCTCTTTATATACATTACTTACCATTATGTCACATAACTAATGCTATGGAAAATTAGATGTTTTATTATATTTCAGGTTCTGTGGTCACTCTACCATCGGTACTGGCTGTTCTGTCACTCGGAGCGACCGGACAATATGCCATCGAAGCTGCGATCATTACGCAAAAACCGTCGCCACTCGCCGACTCACCGCGATCCCAGCCGCGTAAAAAGTATTATAACATTGTATTTTAGTGCTCTGCCAGCGACACCGAGAGAATCCAGCGTATAACTCAAGCTACATGTCCACGCCCAGCTTGTTTGTTACCTGTGTTGATAACAAGAAACACTCATAAATGTCTGTCCACATTTCTTTAGACGGTCTAATAAAAAGCCTATCAATAACCCGAGCAATAAACCGAAGGAGAATGCAATATCCGTCAGTGCCCACTGCCTGTATCTGTACCTATATTTGTACCTGTATCTGTACCTGTATCTGTACCTGTATCTGTACCTGTATTTGTACCTGTATCTGTACCTGTATTTGTATCTGTAGCTGTATCTGTACCTGTAGCTGTACCTGTATTTGTACCTGTATCTGTACCTGTATTTGTATCTGTAGCTGTATCTGTACCTGTAGCTGTACCTGTATTTGTACCTGTATTTGTATCTGTAGCTGTATCTGTACCTGTAGCTGTACCTAGGCACTTCGAGGATGTGTCGGTATGCGATACGGAAAAAAAAAAGTATTGAGCAATACTTGTTACAATCTAATAATAATAATATAAAACTACCTAATATTAATAGCATATAAAATTTTCAAAACAAGGTGTTTATGTAATAAAATGACTCAATTGGTTTCTCAATGATAGCTATACTTTGGTATGGTATCTAAGTCAATTCAAAAATTCAAAATTCAAAATATTTTTATTTATATTAGACGTTTTAAATATTACAGGGTTTGGGGCTCTTCAGTTAAGTTGTAATGAGCTGTGTGAGAAGAGCCCCCTCTTAGCTGTGCTCTCTTAGGTAGTACATTTTAATTTCTAAAAAGGTTAGGACTGTGTGTAGGTTAGATTAGATTAGTGACTGTAGGTTAGACATGAGTGTAAACTTATATAATTCAAAGTAGGTAGGCAGCCAGGCAGAATATTAATGTATAAAATGATGAGTCAGTTGCATCGAGTTTGTGGTTTCTTGGCTTCGAGCATATTCTCAATGTCTTTGTTTCTTGTAGATGGTTTAATTAACACTGTTTCGACTATGTTGTTACACAATTATTAACGCTTTAGTTACATAATAAGTTATTTTTTTTCTCAATGTGTCTTTTTCCAATGGTATTATAACAGAGTTTATCCAAGTGCTGGTTATCCAGAGCAGTGGTGAGCAGTGACACAGCGGATGTGTGTCGCGCGATAGTGACATCCGCGCGTGCCGACTGTTGCCCAATTGTACACCGATAGTGCGCCAGGATGGCTGACATTCTACTTATTTACTAGTTACTCACTAGACACGTCTCTACACAAACATAATTGTACAATTATAACCATGCGTTTTTAATTTACAATGTATGGATCTCATAAAAACAATGAAGTTTACAAACGATGACGGTAATAGAGCAACAATAATTATTATTTGATCCTAGAGGTTGTTTTTTCGGTGACTGTTCTCGACGCATACATTCAATGGAAGCAAAGGGTGGTGTGAGTTGCAGAACGAAATTAATATTTATTTTACGATTTGTCAACTCACAACAGCTGGGACCAGATTCATGGTGTGAGTTGACAAACGACTCACCTATTAGTAGGTTAGCCAAGAAAACTTACTTAACATGCCTAAATGCAAACGATCGATGAAAAATTATAACCAACATAACAGAACAGCTATTAGTACCAACTGCCACTATGAAAAGCAGAAACGGTAGATTTTATACTTAATGAATACTCAGGTTTTTTATGTTATCTAGCAACGAGTATATCGAGTCTTTCATCTCGCGGTAAGTAGTTACGCGATGAATGGTAGGTATTTCAAATGGATAAACTTTTCAGGATTCATCATGAAAATAATTGTGCAACACAACGAGCCTTCTTAATGGCTAATAGAGGTATTTCCAATTCCACAGGCACTTATTCAGCCTGCCAGGTAATCCCGACGGAGAAAAGTTCATTAAGATCTGTAATCAATTCTATAATGTGTTCCGTCCTGCGCCGGGCTCGGCTGCGGCGGCTGGCGATGCTGGATGGTGTATTTGCGTCGGTAATTCCACCGCGCGGCGCAATCGCGGCTAACGGCACAGGTGCGCGAGGCTACGGCACACGCGGCAGTCGTTCATCTCCACGCAGACCCACACATGTCTCGATTGATGGTGGTATACGACCACCCCACCTTGAGTTTAACTTTCATACAAACTTCATCTTCCGGTTGCGTCCTCTAGGATTTCAATTCAATAGAAATTAGCAATAAGTAGGTGTGGGTAGAAAGATTAACTTGAATCAAATGTTTTGGGTCGAACGGAGCAAAATACATACTGCTTAGAAAATTCTTGGGTCGAACGGGTAAGCACTCAATTACGGTAGTCCTTACGTTGAAGAGTCAGTTAATCAGTAAGACCTAATAACGTGAAAATAGGTACGAACAGTAGAGCAGAATGAGTTGACTAAAGAGCCGTAGTATTAGGCAGCCGCGTCCGTGTTCACCGTAAGATATAGTTAGTTGTTGCGCTACTGGTGGGTGGCTCGCTGCTATGGCGGGCCACACCAGGGGGCGCCGGGGTCGGCCGCTAGTCACATCCTCATGAGAGTACAGGCATGCAGCCTCCGCATGCATTACCAACGTTTGCATTTTTGAAACAGTTCGCAGCGAGTTCATGAGAATTGCGAGAAATTACTTCGCAATCATCGAATGAAGGCAGCTTCATACAGATAGAAATAGAGACTTGACTTGACTTTTGAACATTTGCACCAATTATTTTTGATTTATAACAGAAAATGATGAATGCATTTGTTCTTGATATTAACCACCAGTGAAGCTATAAAAGCACTAAACATTCGTGTTCAGAATTGTCAATAAAAGGTGAGCGTCACACTGTGACACGTATGCGAGAAGTGCTCCACAATCCAACTCATAATGTTGTTGTGGGCTCAACAAAGTGTGACAAAAAGGTGTGATGTTCTACATGAGTGAGACATGCGCGCCGCGCGCTGAGATACTGTCATCAAGCAATTATAAGCTTGTACGCTGCGCAGGCGCACGGTCATTATAACCAGCAGCGCGGTCGTCCGTCGTAGCGTTGTTGGCGGGTTTGCAGTCATTATGAGGTGGACGAACCGCGCACAATCTTATTATGATCCTGCCCAATTAATCAACTGATGGCTGAGATTAGTTTAAAGACACACCATTATTATCTCTATCTGCAGGTTAGATTATTTCAGGAAGATTAGAATACACACAGTATTTTAACAGTTATTCGATTCCCAAAGCTTTGCTTAGTATAATGCTAGAAAGCGCTGTGTAAAAAATGTCCGCCTATATTATTCTTTGATTTTAAAAACTATGTCATGTAACTCACTGACTGGACGGGAAACCTTCAGATCTCTTCTCGGCAATGACGCACCAGCATCATGAAGAACCTATTCCTTATAAAGGGTTAGTGTCAACATCCCCTTTTACCTAGAAATAGAGAAGACTTTGCAAATTAGCAGTTAGATAGCGTAGGTACATGTACTTGTCGGGTTGAGTTAGATGTCGTGAGCTCGAATGTAGCCATGTAAGTTGCCAAACAGAAGTTAAACTTATCATTGTCAGTAGTAAAACAGTAATTTGCCTACAGCTTGTTATCAAAGTGCGGCGCGCGCAGTGGGCGGGCGCCACTAACGCGATAAGGTGCCTGCGCACGCGCCGGCTTACCTAATGTCGCTTTGCTTATCGACACACAATTATTATGTCAGTCGCTATTTTTAAATCGCTATATTTCAGGATTTTGTTTTCGTTGTCTTTATCAATTTGACAGTTTTAAAATAATTCTAAGCTATGGTATACTTTGACTTTACATGTAGACTTTACATATAAGTAGACTTTACATATAAATAGACTTTACATTTGGTACAAATGTAGAGTTAATTGAATAATAAAATAAATAAATAAATAATGCTGGATAATCCACACAGCATAATCTAGCCCCAAGGTAAGCTGCTGTTAAACAAAGTTGTAATATGGGTACTAGATGACCGATATATACTTAATACAATACAATACATAGATAGATATTTTTTATTATTTATAGAAAATACCCAGAACACCCGGAACAAATATTTGTAGATCGTACAAACATTTGACCCGAGGCGGGAATCGAACCCGTAACCTCTGCGTCACAGGCGGACCTGCGCCTGCTGCGCCACATCGGTCGTCAAAAAAATTCCAATAAAAAATCATTAAATTAATTTCAAAAAATTATAATTTGAAAAAGGTTGGACAAGAAGTTCAAATAAATTGTGCAAAGATTAAAAAAAAAATACAAAATAATATTTGTCCTATTTTGTACAACATACTGAGTAATGACAAAAGTCATTACTCATTATGTCAGTAAAATAAAACTTAGTTATGCAGGTTTTTTTTGTAAAGAAAATCGTGAAACCAATACTTAATAATAATTTATTGAGCTCTTTAACGCTATGGTCCTTCGAGCCAGATCTATACAACCACAGAATTGTGTGTGACAGGTGAACCTACATAATACTATACATGGAATTAAAAATGTGTTGTGTTAATGAAGCGTACAATGTGATGTGAGGGATGGCCAGCAGAGGCACCGGCACAGGTACCTGCCGCAGGACTCAGTACCTGTTCACAGTCACAGCGCACCAGTGTCCAGTAGGTAGAGTACCATTGCGGTGGGATTAACCTCATTACGTGCCGGTCGGAATCCAACGCAGGCGCATCGCAGGCTATTTGTCAAAATAAATACCGCTTTTTACACAGCCATTTCTCTAAAGCAACGCTAGTGCATTTCGAATCTTACTGCTCATGAATAACGTTGAGTTTTAGGCATATTTTAAAAGAGGTTGCGCTGTATTTGAATGCGCGTAGTGCGTCGTATTTTGGCGGAAAGTTTCGAGCGCCCGCTGCGAGATGTATCGCGCATGCGCACGTTCGTAAACCATCCGACCCGCTCCGCTCCGCTCATTATTGCAATAAAAATATTAAAAGTGTCTGCAAGATGAAGATCAAGCTTGCTGTGCTGCATTAATTTCTTTTAGCTGACGTGAAAATTACTTTATATAATTTTAGTTATATTTCACGGTGGTTTTAGAGCAGCCTTATTGGTTTTCGTAAATTTCGACACCAAAGGCATATGGTCTGATCTGTGTTTTTGAGGAGCTAAAACAAAAATACTAAATATATCTAAAATATAAGCTAGTCATAGCTAGTCATAACTCATAATTATCAGGGATATCGTTATGATTGCTTTTATTTATAACATCTTGCAGTTAAAATGTTCATATGTTTTGAGTGAGTACCTAGTGCCGATATCTTATCGAACGTTATCAGAATGACAATATGTCTAAAAGAGCCCGAAACACATCTGCGCACTGAAGCAAGCCTTCCAGCGGAGTGACCGGGATCGGAGCTGTCGACAAAAAAACTAGCATCGCTCTATCAGCCGCTTGAATGCCCGAATTAACGAGAGATAAGCATTCCCTCCCCCTCCCGGCTGCATCCTCCCCCTCTTGTCCTTAATTAAAATGTCTAACGTAGTTTCCTTTGAACCGAATCCTGGCAGAACACTGCCATACCATACTAAAAATAGCTAAAAGTAAATAGATACCTACTAATTTTTATGGTAACTTATATGTTAAGGGCTGCATATTCATAAATAAGTAAACATTATTGCAACACAGTGTTCGATCCCAGGTTCCCAGTTCCCAGGCGCTGCGCGGGCGCTGCTGGCTGGTTTGTGAGTAGTGCAGCTACAGGCGCGGGCCGCGTCGTCGTCGCACGCCTGTACAGGGAACAGGACCATATTTTGGGATGTTGCAGTTTATTCTTCTCAGATTCCGCGATCAAGATCTCGATACATTTCACATTACTCCAAACCTGACACACACACACACACACACACACACACACACACACACACACACACACACACACACACACACACACACACACACACACACACACACACACACACACACACGCACTTACGGACTCGTTTTATATAAACCTGAAATTAATTTTATTATTCTTAAAAAAATAATGGTCATCAGATATAGATGATGCAGGCAAGCTCACCGCACAGCGCTGACAGCGCAGGCACTAACGCTACAGCTTTACAAGCAATCACGTATTCCAATTTGTAGTTTTAATTAGTTTTCAGACTATAATAATAAGTGCTGTAATATTTCACGAAATATTAAATGTTTGCTCGCACACAGTTCATTTAAGTGGATTCTATAGAGAACGTAAATACCTGCTGTGAATAATGTTGTCTTATATTTAACAATAACTAAATCTACATTCATATTATTTATAACCATACCGTTTAAGATATTATGAGGTTTATATAGTGTATATTTACAGCACAAAAATTACAAAAGGTATTGTACATAAGATACCTCGTAAGTACATTATACCTATAAAATAGTTGAGCATCTTAAAATCGTTACAAATGATCTATAGATAGCTCAACTGATCCATCTATAATTGTATCGTACTCACATAACTCAGCAGAGCGGAACGATACGACCAATCATATTACAAAAAGGTTTTATTGGTGAACCAGAACCACAGGCTGCAAAGTAAATTGTAAGGTGTAAAACTCTAATCGTCATGTTAGTAGGTACCTTTCCCCATACAAAGAGAGGAACAACACTCGCCAGTGTATTCGGGTGTCCAGCCATCAAACGCGATGACGCTGCAGTGCGGGATGTTTCGACAAACTAGTGCAATGCAGTGCGTATGCGCTGAACCGCGTGTAGTTACCGCGCGTGACTTGCGCCTGCGCACCTGACACAAGACACACCACAGCGCACTATGCTATAAACTAAAACAGTGATGCAACTTAATGCCAGACGTCTTCTAAAACATTAGCCACAAATTCAGCGCACGCTGGCGTCAAGGCGCTGATTGATCTGAAGAACTGTGTTGCAGTTCGATAAGACTAAAAGAGAGCAGATCAATAACACCGGGACTGATCGTGCGTGAGGCTATGGTATAGTTGGCTTCAGTAAGACAGTGCTGGTGTCAAGGACACGTCTGAACTGCGCTACGGCGGTATGTATGCGACGTGACGCGACGCGACGCGTGGGCGCACCCGGCGAACACAAAAGAGCCGCTTCTCACGATACTTACAACAATCCTGCTTTATTGGGGTATTATTTGGTAGCCCACAGACTACACCAGCTTGCTGTAAGCGCTTCGTTGTTTTTGTGTATCCGTAACGAGCGTTCCCTTTAACGATGATTTTACGCTTTTTGAACCCGGCTCAGTAATAATAACTGAACATCCTGCTCTAATGAAATTCTTTCCCATCACGTGAGCTCCGCGATTAACCACATTTCGATTATTATCCGTGATCGTGGCATTGTTGTGCTCTTTCAACGCTGCGCTCATTTTCATACCTTAATATCAGAATAATAAAATACAGTCTGTCCTAATTTGGGCAATTCCCAGTAGTCTTACCGAGTTGTCTTACTACTGACAAAACAACTGGTAAAACTACTGGGAATTTTCTTCCCAACAGACTTACTGATAGTAAGACTTCGCTGGGTTACATTTCATAAGTGTCACGTTTATAAATAGGAGACAAAAGTGTAATAAAAGGTACCGTCTGATGCCATCTTTGTCTCTCCAATATCAAATAACAGAATCGAAATTCGTTTAGTGAAGAGCCAAAGCCCCTTTCCATGCATACACCTTTCCCTATTAGGTGAAATGTTGTCCTCATTGCCGTGAGACGGTCGCGAGGACCTCTGCCGGCTGATTGGCTCCGCTCAGCGAGGGACGTGCGCCGCCGACACGTGTGCTGACTCATCATCCTACTCATGAACGGGAAAGCTGAAACCCGCTACTTTTGATAACCAGAGAGCCGATATTCAATAACCGTAAGGAGAGAGTGATATCACTTAAAGTTGAGACAAAATGACTGTGGAGAGATTTATGTCGCACATGGCTTGTTAGTAATTGCAACATCTTTACGAAGCCGTTGCGACCTGTAGACTTGACACTCAAAGGTACGTAGGAGCAATAAATTAGCCGAAGGTGCTCGTCGTACGTGTATCGCAGTCGAGTTAGTTCGCTGCACGGAGCTCTGCATCGCTAAGTGTATCAGGAATCTGGCCCCTCCTCGGGAGTCGGGAGGCGATAAACAGCGCTAACTGCAGCTTCCTCGGAAAGGTTAATTGAATTGATTACGCATCGGGAGCGGAGTCGAGGCACATCGACGCATGCGCAGTAAACAGCAGCGCAACTAATCGCAGCTGAGGGCTATAAGTCGCCCAGTCAGCACTAATCAGGTGGATGTACGCGCGACGCCGGTGTTAAAGTACGCCTCTCGATGCGCATGCGCATATCTCCACGTCGCGAGGTGCGAGTGGCGCACTCGTTACACTGTTTACCGTCATCTGCGTGCGAAGGTTTGCTTCGAAAGGTTTACGGTAACGTATCTGCATACCGAGCGATAAAGCCGGAGCCGCCCGGCGCAGAGCATCGACCTCCATCCTAAACTATTCAATTATCGCACAAGAGCTGATGGTTATTCATTAGTTGGCAACTTTGTCTCAGCCGAGGAAAAGAGGCACAGCTTTGCCACCTCGTAACCAGTTCCCACTCGACTCTCAGCTAAGGCTAAAATATGTGAAGTGTGAAATGTCGACCACACAATACCTATGTAGTTTGCCTAGATTTCATAAGTTTGATTTAGTGCATTTTCAGCAAACAAAGCTCTACTCAGAGGGTTCTCTGATCAAGCTGATTTGGTACAAATGGTGGTCCACATCGCGCGCGACGGATGCGGCAGTAATTAACTAAAATCGTTAATTCAGAAAGTGAGACTTTCTCCTAATTTTTAGTTACCTACCAAACATGAAAAACTTGTTATTGGACTGGACTTAATAAATGTTCTATTTGCTTTGCTTCAATAAATAAATTAAGTCAAGAGCGCTTTAATTTTACTAAAGAAACATTGTGCTAGTTAATGAATATAAAGGCAGTCGTTGATTAGTTTTTCTCATGTTCTGCTACTTCTGAACTGAAATAAGATCTATCTTGGGACCTACGGACCTATTTTTAAATTACATTAGGTAATATATCAATTTATCTATAAGTTAAAATCCCACGGCTATTCGCGACATATTGAGCAACAATAACGCGACCGGATTATGGTCCGCATCTGGTGGACTGACTGGATGTTATGAACTCTGCTCTTGTTAATTCAAACCTATGGTCTTGTTAGAGCTGATAAGCCATTCAAATACCAACCTAATCGCAACTGTTTATGGTAGAGATATCCTCCAAGCTACACAGTAGTATTGATAATATAACAATACTGTAGTCAGTAATATAATGCAATAAAAATATCATATTTATCATATTTTACTTTGACAGATACACATTTATCAAGCCCTCAAGCATTTAGAATAACGTTGAATATTCTATTCATAACATGAATAAGCATGGTCCTGCGCACCCCCGGCCTCGACCCCGAGTCCCCGACACACCCCTCGCAGGCGCAGCTCGCATATCAGCCCGGTGACAAACGAGCACTTGTGCGCCGCCACTTGTCGCCATGTGCCCGCAACGAGCCGTCGCCGCGCTCACAACCACTTCTTTGCAGATCATGTTTTTTAGCCATCTGCTATAATTTGGGCATTGTGTGGTAATCACTAGCGTATTGAGTAAAGGATAACATTTGGTTAAGTGGCTTTACTGGAACTACTTGCATAAAGAACATACTTCAATTGCCTCTGCTGATGTCGTTAGAAAGACGGAATATTAAACAATCGGTCGTCGGACTCGGTGCCATATTACATTGATGCCTACTTCTCAGGTTCTTCTTGCATTACGAGTAGTATCTAAACGAAAGTTATTGAACAACGACAAGAAACCAAATCTGTTTCCTATTGTATGTGCTTAACATTAGTCTTAGAGACCACAGTCGGTACTACGTAATATCCGGTGATTTCACAGCGCAGCGCAGTGCTGATGGCGTCCTGTCGGCGCGCTGGCACTGGTCGCGCAAGCGCAATGTTGCACTAATGAAGCTGGTGCATACGCACGCCAATCACCAACTGAAAACTAGAAAACAAGGAAATGTCTTTGCTAGGAAAGCACACAGTCCACATGCACTTTCTACAAGTGGGTTTCGAAGTGTCTACGAGTAGTTCATGAAAAAACAAACAAAATACAAATTCAGTTTGAGCTAAATATCGAGTTACGAGGAGATATAATAAGTAATATTTTTTTTTTTTTGCGTTAATGGCAGCAAAGTAATTTGTCGGTTTTTTTCTCTAGTGAAGAAAAAAATATCTATATTTGAATATAGATATTTTTTTATTTATTGAATTTGAATATATATATTTAGAAAAAAATATCTATATTCAAACATATCACAAGGATAATTTTGAAACGTCTTAAAACTAGGTGAATTTACTCCAGTTCCACGAGCCACAGCCTAGAAGAATCTGGGAACAAACTCGGCTAGGCTTCTAGCTTTTTTTTGATGACCCCTCTCATCATAAAGCTTCAGTGTGGTGCCAATCGCACAAGTGCGGCTCATGCCAAGAATATAAGTAGTAACTATGTAAAAAGGAAAAAATAAAAAAGTTAAGAGCCAAGTTTTTTAGCAATACACGCTACGCTTGATGAGCATACCATCGGCATTGTTGATGAGCAGTGAGCAGGAGCAGTCAGCGCTGCGGCGCCGGAGCGGGCGGCGGGCGCGAGCACACGGACCAGTCCGACAGGAAAATGGATAAAGGCGTCTGACGACATCGCGCACCGCTACGCGTCTTTAAGTCTTGAACCAAAAAATATACCTAAGTACCTTGTATAATTAACTGCAAAATATTTGATGAGCTATGCCTAGGTAGAGTAGAGCTCATTGTCGCAAACTCGTTACAAATCTAGCATTTGGTGTTCTTTGGTTTATCAGTATATCGTAAAGAAGATAAAACTTTTAATAGTTTTTCGGGAAAACTGACAAAATAGCGACCAAGGCATGAGCTGTGCTTTCAACGACTGACTCAACTGAATGTAATGAAAATTAAGTACTATTAATGGTATCATTTTAATTAACTTTCAAACATCCGAATACCTCTTGATCGCAAGCGTGAAATATTAATGAAAACCAAGGACCCTTTGATTTTAAAATACGCCATAACACTATTTTTTAAGGTTTATTCATCACCACAAGAAGATTAAACGTCTCTAGCGCCTGTTTCCGATGACTGTCCTGGCCACGTCCTGGCACACACCTGTCATCGAGGTTACTGATCACTAAAAATTTTGGAAATTAGATACGACACGGATTTCATATGACCTACACTGCGTTGTCTAATCTAACTCTCTACGCCTTCTGAACCCAATAGTTGAAATAATTATTTTTTTAACAGGCATAACATCAATATGAATCCATACTCAAGCAGCTCTGTAACAGCGGACAGCCTATTTGCAAGTGCAATCGTGCAGCATGAATCAATCAGGCACCGTCGCGCGAGGGCACGAAGAACGGGCGGCGGCCACCACGGCGGGCGCTCTGGTTTCTCGAGGTGGCACTTGGCAGTGGTGCAGGTTCAGTTTATGCATGCGTGGCGCGGTGCAGCGGTGCGGCGGTGCGGTGCGGTGCGGTGCTACATCTCGGCCGGTGGTCTAATGAAGGCGCACTAATGGCCTCGTTATACTGCGCGTGCGTCGTGCCAAGCCACGTGCATCTCTAACGGAGCCCGCGCCGCAGGTTGCACACCACTAACTATACAAACTGTAACTAAATCAACCCTTTATGACTGATCGAAGCTTTTTACTCGCACCGGAAATCATTTGCAAGCCAAATGCAGGACGATGGAAATGTTTCATCTCGGAGTTCTCATGCTTCTAACTTACTCAGGCTGAACTTGATCAAACACGTTCCGAATAAGTTGCAAATAAACAGTCCGATTAAATCAAAGATCGAGTTTAAGTTTCAGTATTAGTGTTAGGTTAATTTCTGTTGGTACGAACTTTTCCTTTTTAGTTTTTAAGTTGTGTCCTTATTATTTATTGTAATGATACAATACTAAGGATTTCAATGAGCGTGGCGCGGCGCAATGGCGGCGCGGATCGGGCGCGGGGCGGGCGCGGGACGGGCGCGTCACGCTAACGAGCGATCTGAATGCAGGCGTCACTCGCGCAGGCGCAGACGCAGCCTGTCCGCAGATCGTCCGCTGATTTACACATTCAAATCCGATGATAACGAATAAATAACGGACCGATCACGATTTGATTCACGAGTGATGCGGTGCTCTCTAACGACGGAATATATTCCCGGCTAATTGGCAGCAGGCCCTCGCATGCGGAAGCGTCACCGCACGACACGGCGAAACACAGCGCAACACGGCGCAACACGGCGCAACACGGCGTGACGCGACGCTACGCGGGGCGTCTCGTCATTCATTGCTGACTGCAATTATTTATTAGGCGGAAAATGGTGTTGGTTGACCAAAGCCGAGTCGCTATACATGCTGTCGACCAGTACAATTAATACTTAGGCTATATAAAATAAATACTTTTTACTGCAAAGCCAGTACTAATAACTGTAACACCAACATTGTTTTCTCACAAATTCAGATATAAATTTTTATCTAAGAAAATACATATCGTCAACGTGCCGTTCAAATAAGAATGCATGGGCATCATGTAATACTACCTACCATCATGTAGGTACTGCGACCACTGATCAAGTAAAATGTGTGACATGAAGACGGAAGTCACATAAACTAGAGATAAAGACATCGCGTTGTCATTCAGATGGATGGAGACGTGACGAGACGTGATGGTGGCGCTGCCGGCTCTACAGCTGCCGCGCGACACAGCATCGCGTCAGCGCGGTGCGGCTCCGGCGCCGGCGTGCTGTGTGCGTGCGGTCCAGTGCATCCTCATAGAATTCTCTTGACATAGTTCACAGTTCTACGTAGACTTCTTCAGAAAGCTTATGAACTCCATCACTAAAGTTTCCCATAGCTTAGACGAATACTTAATTTTTTTGAATGCAGCTTACCAATTAGCTGGATAGATAGGGGTGTGTGTTACCCTTGGCTTGGGTTGGTAGCACAGCGTAACAGACACGTCATGCTGATTAGTGCCGATGTGACAGTGCACTGCACTGCGCTGACGAGTGACTGTGAGGTAGCGGATTCAAGTGCCCCACGCACGCCTGCGCGCTCATCACTCTAGTGTTTCTCTCAACCGTCTCCCGAATAATACAAAATACAGTTTAATCTTCTCTTTGTTTTATTTTTAATTTATTAGTTATCTATAACAAGCATTTCAGTTGCATCATGGCGAGGCACCGCGCCGGGGCGTCGCCTGCGCCGGTGCCGGAGCGCAAAACATTCGCCACTACAAGAAGATACACGAACACGGCACTTTTTGTGCTATCTCTGATCGGTGCAAATGAAAGCAACTAATGTCGTCAGATGCCAACCGTCCTGCGATTACGATGAGGAACCCGACTAGCTCTCGGCAAGGTGTTTTCTTTCTACTGCTCAGAAAATAGAGCAGAGGAACCTTGAATGTCATTGTTTGTATTGAGGCAGGCATGGTACAAGCGACCTCAGAGAATATCCATCAGTGACGGTCGGCGCCTTCCAAAAACATAGCTCTACGTCCAATGTGGGCGCTCGCGCTCTCACGGTGCACAGCATAAGGGCTACTTTACACAGATCACTGTAGAGGTGCCTAGAGGTGTTTCATATATAAATAAATAAACTTAAATTATGTTTCTCTCACTCTCGCTTGAGAGAAAGCCAGTGTCCCAGCAGTGGGAACATTAGAAAGCTGTCATGATGATGTTTCTCGGAAAGTTAATCTTTCAAAGTAAACAAGTACAGTTTTCAAACTTGCAGTTTCAATTTGAAATTTGGCAGAAATATGTTATAATGAAGATTTATCGACCACTATGATCGATCGGACAACCTCGATGGATGGTGCTGACTCAACACTTTTTATTGGTTTACGAAATACGGTAGTTTTACAAATCGATCAAATTAGATCGTCAGAAGAAGATCCCGCTATGAGTGTAGGCACGCCTTTATTTTCCCTCAAAACGTTTCGTGGTGTCGATTACGTCAACAATGGACAACATGCGTAATGGCGTATCATCATCCAATAATATTTGGTGGTCGGGGTTCGGAGTGGTGAGCTCGACCCTCTCCCCCTCGCCCCGGGGGGTCAGTGGAGTGCTCGACAAACCGAGCGAGCGCTGTTTGCGCGGAGCACACCTGGCCGGACGGACAGACGACCACTGTTATTTTTTCAAACGACCAGTTTTTTCAAAAGTTTGGGTCTGCGTTAATTGAACCTCGTTTTTCTAATACGGTTTGTATAAACATCGGCTGCAGGTGGAGTGCGGGCGCGCCTCCGCTGTAACCTGCTAAATGCCACCTTAACTTCTGCAGGGGAGAGTTGAATCTCACTTTGCTCGTAAAAACCGTTTAGTGGTTGTCTGAATTTTGAAGTTGAATGAGAATGTTTTGTGAACGCTTTGACATACTCACACACGTATGAGTACCCACACTACAGTGCTCGGGAATCGACTTCAAACAATGACGATCCACAAACAATTGCTCGAAGCTCCTTGACTCAATGTTACCTACATGATGAAAAGATATTAATTTACCGAGTATATTACAAAAGTCTTCTCTGGAATTAATTACTTTTGACCTTAAGCCCTTACAAGCAAACATGCCTCTGGCTGGACACGACAACGGTCCATTATAATCGGCTTAGGATAATAAAAGCAGGTGTTCACACCTCGGCTGAGGTGTCAGGCCCGGCGCCGGCGCGGCTCGCGGGGATCACGCGAGTGCTTGAGGGAGGAGTATTGAGGAGTGAGGACGCTCACTCACACGCGGGAATTATCCGCGCATGCGCGGCTCAGTGTCCAGGAACTACTGCCAATGGATTGCGTAAAATTACAAATTACTCTGCCACATAAACAAGTGTTCGAGTTTTTATTATTTGATCCAATCCTGCAAATTTAATCAGATTGGATTATTCCCATCTGTCACCTGGTAACTTTCTGCGGTCCGTTTTAAGGAATTATTTACATTAATTATTACAATTTATCAATTACATTAAACACATTTCACATACTAATGTACTCTAAAAAGCAGAAAAATCTTACTTCTTAACCGATTCTTTAAAATAAGTAAATGCAAGAGGTGAAAAAAGTGGTTTGTGAGTATGTTTATTCCTCAATCAGAGCTTGGAATAACATAATGTGGTTTAATGTTTACCACATAAATTTGCCCCCATGAGAGTTATAAAACTATTGAGCAAAGTCACTGGTAGAAACTGTATTAAATAAGTGTGACACAGTCAGCTCAATCAGTGTAATGGCGCGGCGCGGTTGTCCCACTCCCACGGCCACCACACCGCCAGCCGGGCGCTCGTTTGCATAACATACTTATTCAAATTATTATTTAATGCTAGTAGAGCGTAAGCTTTAATTAATTTCGCATAATTGATTTAGCGGTGAGTTGTGATACTTTTAGCTGTAAGAGGATTAGTCTCAGAGGTGTCTAGACGGAGCTGTCACAATACAGATAAGCTGATCTCTTTGTGTCTGCGTCCGGCCAAAGCTCCGCTCTATAATAACATTAGTTACGCTTCGATAGCATTTGCTAGGATCCAGCCTTGACAAAAATGAATAATTCCCATCCAGCTCTGACAGTTTTCTAGGATCCAGCTCGGTCAGTTTGTCCAAAAAGGAGACAGATCTAACTTTTATAAATAAATGTCGCACCAGTTTCATAAAAAAAAACTACTCTCTCATCTCTTGCGCTAGTCATCAACAGACCTTGCATTCTGAACTTTAGTCGTGCGTTGTCTAAATTAATCGTTATGACAACAAATTAAAGTTCTTATCTGCATCTTACAGTATTAATGCTATATTACAGGAACAGTAAATTTTGCCGGGATAAATATTATTATGCCAATGTATTATTCCAAGACTTGAGCTTGAGTTTTGTTGACGGAGAATAAAATGTGTTTTATCGTTCGTGCCATTTCGTGTACAAAGTATTGTAGATCTGCTATGTTATGACAGTATGCGCAAGCGCCGAGAGAGTTTAACGCTCTACTAATCCACAGTAACAGTTGACTCCAATTAACTGGGCGACAATGAGCCACCACAGCTACTTTCAAAGCAATGCAGAACAATAAATGTTCACAAGTGATGGCAGGTATCTGCCGAGTTACAAATATAATATTCTGGTTATTGTTTGAAATAGTTTTAATTCATTAAAATATCAAAACTAAGAGTAGTTGACGGTATTTGCTAGTCCTTAGCTGTATCCGCTTTTTAATTTTCCTAAAAAAAAAGAAAAAAAAAAATTAAGAGTTTCATTTATCTGAATCACCTCGAGAACAACTGAGCTCTATCTCCATAGCCTCCAACCAATTTTCATCGTGTGTTGGTAAAATAAAATGATTAGCTGGTATAATTTCTGGCAGTCGCGTGTGGCGTGTGACAGTGCCGCGTCACTCTGAGGATTACGAGTCACTCCTTTCACAGTAATTAAGCATGAGATAGCGCTCGGGCTCGCTCTAATGCGATTAGCGTAATCCTTCCGACTACAGCACAGCGGTCGAACGAGAACCACTTGGAGACACATCAGAAGTTTTTGATTGAAACTGTCATTTTTTACGCAATTTGAATAAGCTTGACTATGTTTATAATACCTAAAGATGACTTATGTTGTCACTGTATACCTACCTGATGGAGATCACCAAAGCTGGTCCTTTGTTTGTTATTGCTTGTCGTTGATGAGATTGTATTTGATGACTTTGGCTTTGAATTGATGTCAGTAGATGTGAAGCTAGTGGAGGCGATGACGAGCTGAGGGTGCTGGCTGCTGGCTGCTGGCTGCTGGCTGGCTGCTCGGGGAGGATGAATGGCGCAGAAATAGAATTTTCAAAATTCAACTCATAAAAGACACAGCGGAAAAAAGGCGGCACTGATAAAACCACGGAAATAGCGTTCTACTGAAATGGTGCTAATAATAAGGATAAGTGTTCCATTATACCGAGTTAGTAGCATATTAGACAAATGTAGGTACTAATGTTTTCTTTCACCAAACCCTGAAAAGGTGGTGCACCTGGCCGCGACGCGACTGTGGTACAACACTAACCGTCGAATTATCGGCCTCCTGTTATTTGGCTCGATTTAAAAAACACAAGGATCAAAAGCAAACGCACGGTAACGAACAGGTAGGAATGAAGCAGATTCGACGCAACCTGTTAAGTTAAAAATAAACAGTGCATGGCGTGTGGAGCCTCCGAGATTGTATCCCGACGGGTCCAGGGCGCAGGCGCAGGCGCGGGTGTTGGGTGGGGGGGTAGGGGGGGGGGGGCTCCTTCTGAACCGGTCCACGCGCCCAATGGCCGGCCGAGCTGCGGGACCGCGACACAGACCGGGACCCGCGCTGCACAAAGCACCCATAAACGATATTGCTATGGTCCTGTGCGACGCAGCCGATGCCTGGAATGCGCAAATGATGGAAGCGATGGAAACAGTCGGAGTCGAAACTATTCCGACTCACAATAACGTATTGTTAATGCATGTTGAAAATAAAAACAAAACTATAAGAAGTGCAATGAGAAAAACTACGAGTAAACAAATGCTTATAATTGATTGTGTTTTGAATTAGGTAACTGTTAGTTAATATTTCATGACACAATAATTATAAGCAGGCTATTTTTATATTTTATCTAATTATAGCATAACCTTAGAGTGTGTGAAACGATCCCTGATCTTTTCATTTTATTAATCCAATGCTGACTTTTAAATTAACATTTCAATAATGTATCATCTAGCTAACACAAATCCGGGGTTCTGTCACGGATGCAGTGAAGGAGGCGTTTTAATTACCCCTCGGCTCCTCAGCTCCTCGGCTCCTTGGCTCCTCGCCACAGAGCCGACAGTAGTTCCGGGGTCGGAAGGAACCACCGCGCCGGCCGAGTGGTTGGTCCCAGCATCTCGCCCTCACACATACGCAGGCTGCTGTAGCTACGCGGCGCGCGCGCGTGTGCGTGCCTGCACTTGCAGCCTCAGACCGGTTCCGGCCACCGACTCATTCAATTTGTCTAACATTATACAATTCAAAAGTTAGCATCCATCAGAGGAATGTGACCCCTGTGACACTATCGCGACTTTCTATGACTGTATGCAGCGGTAGGTGTTCGACTCAGTAGCTGAAGCTGCCCACTGCACTGATGGTGACCTCACCAACTGGTACTCTAACTCAGCTTTTGTGCACTAATTTACAAACGGTCACCGCTGTGCGTTTGAAAATAAATATGGTGTCATTTATCTACCTAATCATAAAATTGGTAAGTAGCTCTACTTTTTCGATCAGGTACTCACGAAACACAAGTGTGTAAATGAGTTAGGTAGATTTTTTATCTGGATGTAAAGTAGGTAGGTTAGGTACTCAGCAAGTGTTCATACTCATTAGTATGAACAGATATCAGGGTAAAGCAGGTGGGTGCTAGTAATGCGTAAGAACGACCGGCCGAGGAGGCCCGCGGGAAGGCCGCGCGGCCGGTGCGGCGCCGCTCGTGTCTCCCCGAGGCTGTGGGCCACTGCCACTGCCCGCTCCGCACCCGCCACGGATCCCAGCAGGAATGCTCATTCATACGGGATACTATGATATCAGCCGATGACCACAACATAATGCGAATTGCATCTGAGCCTATTGAGTAATACTTATCTGCTCATCTGGTGGTCGGACTCTTCAGCCAAAACCTTTTTGATGGAACAACGCAGTATTAGACATTCCACCTCCAAGCATTTTATTGCTTTGGTTTGAGGGGTGCTGTCATTTGAATGTTGTCCCTTGATCTTCTATCTTAGGCGGGCCCTACACCTACAATAACATTGCGCAATATCGCGAATTGCGCAATACAATTGATCGTCTAGGGTTAGTATTGTAGAAGTATTGAAGTTTGCGCAATGATTGAACGAAAGTTTGAGCGAGTTCAATTTTTATCGCACCATATTTATCATTGCACCGTGTAGGATCTGTATTGCTCAATATTTTTTTGTCTGTGCGTCGCCTTGACGAGGATCGGACCATGCTCGTGGTGTATTTTTGCCTTTTCATGTACCAGTTTTTCGACCAGCGACGTATATTATTTTTATTTTTAGCCACAAGTAGCAACACTATAGCTGCAGCCAAATCTTAGTCTGACATCTTGTTCACGGAACAGTTCCGTTTGCTCCTGCTCACGCGTTAAAATTGACGCATATGAGTCGTCAATGATTGCGTCAAAATAATAATTGATCGTTTGAGTGAGAAGGCCGATATTTCAAGATATTTTTTTCCGATTCAATCATATTGCGCAATAAAAATATCGTGCAAACTTATTGTAGGTGTAGGGCCCGCCTAAGGTTTGCATCGTCTAATAGCTAAGCATCTAAGTTGGATTGTTCTCGGAGGTTGGAGTTTTTTATCGGGAGAAAACGATAGCATATACCACAAACTAACACCCTAAGGGTGCACATTATGATCCTCGATTTGTATTTTCCCCATACGGTACTGACTTTACAAACTTACTTACTTTCTTACTGCCAGCCAATGTGCACGATGACAATAAAACTATTGCGTGTTGAGTATTGTATAATTAACTATATTAACTATTGCAAGTGATACCTCTGGTGTTGCAGGCGTCCATAGGCTGCGGTAACCGCTTACGATCTTGTGGGCCGTACGCTTGGTTGCCACTTCAGTTGTATAAAAATAAAAATAAAATATTGAAACTTAGAGCTGGACCGCATGGCTTGCGAGCTCAAATAATATTCAAGAGACGAAACTTGGCCTGGAGCGCTCGGGCGCAGTGCGTAGTGAGTCATCAAGAGTTTTATTATTAGTACCTGGTGTACCTACTCACTAGTCACCCGCACAACAGTCATCTACTTAATTAAATTAATATCGTTAGCGACGACGCCGACGGACGAAAAGGCTTCGTTTCCCGCGGCTGGTCTCTCCCCGCTCCCCGCTCCCCGCACTCGCCCGTGGCAGGCATTTTAATTAAACGTGTGCATTTCTCTCCCCTCGCCCCTCGCCCCTCGCGCCCGCCCCGCGTGCTGGCATGGCCGGGTTCATGTATCCTCGCGTGATGCCCTATGATTACTGCGATATACTGCAACCGCTGCAGCGCCGACGGCGGCGGCCGGGTTTTGGCCGCGATTCTGACGAATACTTTTCGCATAAACCACATTCGGACCAGCAAGCAAAGCTCCCGCACCGTCGCCATCGCCGTCACTACAGGCACACCTGCTTCTATCTCAATAAGCCCCTTGCTTTGGTATGTGGTGCACGCGAACCAAATTGTTTTGTTGGTTTACAATATAATAGAATTGTGTGGGTGGAGTGGAGTACAACTGTGGATGTGGAGCAGTTCACTACGTGCGCTGTCGCGGCGCCCGTCTGAGCGCAAGCGCATGCAAGATGACGAGAGGAGCGCTAAGAGCGTTACCGTGCACGCCCAAACTTGCGCGGTCACACGATGATTGCGCTAATTAGTCGATACAACGCGCGATTAATTCGCACTCGCTCCCGCTATAATTGGACGTAATTTGCGTGAGAAGTTGCGCAATGCGGCCAGAACGCGTGAGAACTTCGCCACTGAAACTTCGCTTCGGAGTTATCCAGTGCAGAGCGAAGAGACGCAGCGATGTGCAGCGTGCAAGTGCAGCGGCACGAGGTCATTCACACCGGAGGAGGCCGCGGCCCGAGGCTGCAGCACGACGCCCGAGGCACGGAGCATGGAACACGCGTACGTAAACGAATTAACTAAATTACGAAGCGAGTTCTTAGAACGGTCGGTAGGCACTCCACTGCGCATGCGCCACTGCCTACTCCACTCCATCCGCCGCGCCAGTGCAGTCGGCACTGCATCCATTAACTTTCTATTAACGCATTGCGTGCGGCCAAGCACCCAGGCCAAGGCGGAGCCTGCTCTAAACGTAACTGCACCGAACTCTACCGTAGCGGACCATACACAATGGCGTCGTTTCCTTAGAGAGCGCCTAGTTACCCACAACAACACACGTGAAAACATACAAAGACGAGAAGCTGTCTATCAGCGGCATTGGCAATGTTAGTCACGACGACATCGCGCCGGTAACACGAGCAACGGTTTCGAAGTTACCTTTTTTTTTTTTTTTTTTTATACAACTGAAATGGCAACCAAGCGTACGGCCCACAAGATGGTAAGCGGTTACCGCAGCCTATGGACGCTTGCAATACCAGAGGTATCACTTGCGGGTTGCCACCTTGAGGCTAAGATCGAAAGCCTCATGTGCCAGTAATTTCACCGGAAACCATACCCTTCGAACCGGAACACAGCAATGCGAGCATTACTGCTTGGCGGCAGAAATAGGTATGGTGGTAGTCCTTCCCCGGACGAGCTCTATCACAGAGAACTCTACTACTCTTAAAGAGACCTATAAATTGAAGCACGCGATACAAATCCCTAATTAAACTTTAATAGGTACCCATTTGCATCCTGTATTAGGTAGGGATGGTTCATATATTTTTTTATCGATATCCTAGAACCCTAGTTAGTTGGCGGCTCTACATTATAAAATGTTTACATCATCAGTGTATTCAAACATATCTTAGGATAATAAATAAAGTCAAAATAAACCAATGAGTAGGCATCTTATACGAGATTAAAATGAATTGCTGTGCGTTAGTCTCGCTAAAACTTGAGAACGGCTGGACCGATTTGGCTAATTTTAATCTTGAAATGTTTGTAAAAGTTCAGGGAAGGTTTAAACAGTAAGAAAATATACAGGGTGTAAGAATAAAAGAAAAAAAAACGCGAGTGAAACCGCGCCGGGTCTACTAGTTATAAAATAAATTTACAAAGTTTCTGACGTCTTGGTAGGTCGCCAGGATCTTCACAAAGGTTCATGCCACGCTTCGTCATTGGTTAATATTTTGTCATTTTTACCAGCCAAGCATAATAGAGCAACTTACATAAAGTCAGTAAGTCAAGGTACACGTACTGACAGACGTACACGTACGTGTACTGTATATACTCGTACAGTACACGTACGTGGATGGTGTTTGTTTTGATCGGCATCAACCTCAACAACATGTCTCCTCAACTCACAAAAGTGAAAGTTAATGGATTCTGGTTTTTTATTTTGAGATACGGATACTCGGATAGGCTATAACACGTACTATCTCTACTGTCTCTATCCTATAAAGAAACACTAATGTGTGTCATGATGACCCTCGTGATTTCGCGATGACTTCTGGAGTTGGCTCTATGACTCTACTGATAAGTAGAGTCTGTAAGAACTGTACTAATTATGTACTATAATATCTTACTCTGTGCCAACGAACAGGAGCCGAAGAAGATGAAGATGAGATGCAGACGCACGTCCCCGGCCCCGTGTTTGTTGCGGTGGTAGCTGTCACGTGACGTCACGTAATGCTGAGTGACGTGGTGACGTGCCGTATTTCGGCGACCGACGTGACGGCCACTGATGGGCGGACAATAGGTTCGTTACGCGCATGCGCACGCACGACACACGCGCACCATCATATCGCCGGTCAACCGACAGACTATCACCACACTAACACACACACAGGCAGTTAACTTCACCTAATTGGACTATAGGTACCCAGATTTGGCCACTGACTGACTCATACAAAAGATTAATTACCATTTTCTCATTTTATGTGTTTAAGTTAGTTATTTATTTTAATTTAAAATCTATTGTACAGAAGTTCATGACTGCACCTTCATTTTTTCACCCGTACTTTAAAAAACAAGTTATATTTGTTGTAATATTAAAAAAAGGCCTTCGATTTGTAAAGGCAGAATGTAGAGTTACCCTTAGGTAGGTGCTAGGTACTACTCCTAGGTATAAAATATTTACAAAAGGTGTGTTTAGTTGATTGTTTTTAAGACTTATTATTAGGAATTTTGAATTTGATGGGATGGATATCGATGGGTCATACGATGCTTTAATTATAATGTAGTCAAATTTAATACACCTCTATATTAACATAAACGTCGATAAAAACCGCATTAAACATTCAGTGAATCAGTGATTTATTTTTGCCAAGATGATCGTTTTGTCTCCGACAGAGTATAATACCATTTATAAACAACTGCTGATTGGTTGCTATTTGGATACTAATTATGGTTGACACTAGATATGGCTTGCCAGTTTAGTTAGATGTTACATGCATAGAAGCAATGCCAGAAGTGGCACTAGCGTAGCGAGTGGTGCAGGCGAGTGGTGCAGGCTAGTGGCCGCGCCGGCGCCGGCAGCGCGCGGGAGTTGCTTACAATAGACACTAATTGCGAGTCCGACAGCTGCTGCCACATTATCATCTCTTTGAACTTCCACTTGACATTCTGATCACATGACAATTAGTTTATCTTTGTATTAGCTTACTGAAATAGCGCAGTGCAAGCCACGTGAAGGACGACACAGAACATAAAACGCGCCCGGAGTCGGGTGCAACAGCAGATGCAATTTCAGATTGAATAAGTAACGCATTACTCATCACACGAGACTGCACCTCATGTATATCCAATATACCTAAATTAAAATGTACATTAATGTAATGGATAGTTTGGGATCTGGTCCTTCGAGCCGGATTACAGAATAGGCTTAAGTGGACATCTACTCAGGCAGGTTAGATTAGAGGTTCACAAAAATTATGATGATGATATCCTTATATGCAAAGTGAATGAATAATCGCTAGTCCCAAATACCTCTCGTAAGTGGAGCGCGCTGCAGCAGCGCGGCGCGGCGGCGGCGCGGCGACGGTGCGGCGCGGGGCCGTGGGAACCGCGCCCGGCACCCAGGCATCCTCGCCGAGGCAGACACACATCATAACAGACTCTCCACTTGCTCAATCACCTGACACTGTAAGTCGGTAGGTATATCTACTTACTTACTACCAAAAACAGATTCAGAAAATTCTTGAATTTTGGGTCCGAGCCACTTATTTAAAATCTCGAAACTATTCTAGAGCAGGGAGAGACTGTGCTCGGCTGGGCGCACGCGCAGCGCACCAGGCTCCGCGGGCCTCCACCTATACCTACAACTAGAAAGTACTCATGCAACTTGCAATAAAAATAAATCAATGCTTCGTTCGCGGGATTAAAAGCTCCGGAGGGAGAGGTATCGGAGCGGTAGAGAAGGCGGGGTGCGGGGACCGGGGGGCGCAGGCCGCGAGCCAGTCCCGACCCAGCGCCCGCGGCCTGCGCACGCGTCCTCCCGCTCGACAGCATCGCTCGATCTAAGTGAAACCGCGCCGCGCGAGAGACGGAGCTCCTCGCGCCCGGACAGTGGACAGTGGTGGATCAGTGTGCGGTGCATTGCTCGGCGCGCGCGTGGCGCAGGCGGCTCGCAAGCTGCGCGCTAGCGGCGCCGGCGGCATGGTGGCGCACGCGCCGCGGCGGCGCCCCGCGCTGCGCTGACCCGATGCGGCGATGCTGCCCGCTGCCGCTCGCCCTCGCCCTCGCCTGCCTGCTGCGCGTACGTCTCCTCGCCGCTCCCCATCCCCAGACACTATCTGCTCATCCAGCCTAGGACCCATCGATAGGACCTTTTGCCTGTTTCCTTGAGACTTCACTTTCCCAAGTTAGCTGGCAAACGCATTCATTGTACTGATCCTCTTTGAAACATTATTAGCATTGGTTTATTTATATCAATCCAAGAAAGCTCTTAGGATTTTATTATCTACGAAAAATAACATTACGCAAAACCAGAGCGCCAGTGCTCTAAACAGTAAATGAAAACATCGTAAAGAAACCGGCCAAGATCTAAATGTTCAATATCTAAAAACTCAAATAGCATTGACCATCCGCAACAAATTTGAATAGTGGACTAGGTAGGTACATGTACACGTCTCGCTCGAGGCTCGAACGCCTTCTAATGTCCTAACGTCCTGTCTAATGTCCTACTGAAACTGATGGGAAGTGGAACATAAGTGGAACATTAGAAGTCTGACCATGATTAAACTTCTAACAAGTATCAGAATAAAATAGGTATTATCTCTAAATAAGGTTAGAAAGAGTTAGATGGGTCCGCTGCACCCAGTAAAGGTGACAAGAGGAAAATTAGTGAGAATACTGCTATCGATTCTCATTTTGCTGCCCGCGCCTCACTGCCACCCTCTCTTACAGTACTAAGTATATTCTAGTCAAACGTCACACCATTTTCGATATCTCTTTAAACTTCCATGCAATCAAAATCTTCGACAAAAAGGGCTCGCCTAAGTTCTCCGAACAGAAGACAAAACACACACGCAAGCACAAACTTTTAAAAAGTGAGCAATTTACTGAATTTTGAGGAGCTATTCTGCTCATCACGCTGAAGATCCTCATCAGATCTTCGCCGAATTAGTATGAGATTAAGGTTCCTACTTATAAACAAAAAAAGAACCATCTTAATCGGACCTTTGAAATATCCAGTAGCCCCGTTTTGTACTCCCAATCTGAGACATGCTAATAATGGCAGGCTTTACAAAATACTCTAGAGTTCAATTGATTTACTTTGGTGAACAACGTTCGTGTGGTAGAGAGGGGTAGGTTGTTTGTTACATACGAGTAATGTCAAATTTGACTTATAATGTTAACCCACGTGATTGAGTTTCTTGCCTCATCCAAGTTATTATACTTTGTATTATTTTGCTGTAAAAGATGTGGCATAAACGAATCGGTGTCAACGATGAGGTTGCGAGTCGGCGCGGTATGCGGAGAGGTGAGCGCGAGAAGCGAGACGAGCCGCGGTCGCGAGCAGGACGTGCTCGGCATACAGCGCGGCTGCTCCTTGCCAGCCCGCGCACGTCCCGCCCGGGCGCCTGCCGCCCCACTAGCACTCGCACTAGCACTAGCACTAGCGCGACCTAAGAGTAATGGAACCTCATCATATGCCACGCACTTCACACATTATCTATATCCTTACGTTTCATTTTGAAAGCCAAGATCACCATTATTTGAGCTAGTATTAGATATTTTTAATAATAATTGAATGAATGTGTGGAGTTGTCATTGTCACCACTTGACTGTGACTGTGACTGAGCAGGTGCACTGGACTCCACACTCATAATGTTGTATAGCAAAGCAGGCGCATGCTTCAGTGTTTACCCGTTCAACCCACAATTTTTCTACCCAATGTTATTTTTACCCGTTCTACCCAAAACATATGCTCCGTTCTACCCATTCCAAAAATCTAAGACACAGTGTATTCTAAACAGTACAGACACTAGAATTTATAAAAAATCTAACTTATATAGTGTTAACCATCACAATAAGGGAATACTAGAGGTGGTTGCGGGTTCAATTGCTCAATGATATGGAACAATGCTAGGATTATTGATGATTCCATGTATATCCTTAATACATCCATCCATTCCATCTATATCTATATATCTATCTACCTACTCACATTTTTTTAGATTTCATTTACCTATTTAAAAAAATAAATACAGTTCGTTATATACATATCATAATCATAATCATCATAATTATTTATTCGCCACAATGTATACAATAGTTCATAAATCAAAGTGTAAACTTACATTCTGCCTCATCAAGGCGTGCAAAGTCAATTCTATCAAAAAAATAATGTAATTAATGGAATGAATGTTAAAAAAAACAATAGTGACTCATTTGGCAATTTGTTGACAATCCTATGTGTGGCGTGTTAATAAACATTGCGTTTGTCAAGTTCTAGTCGACTTTCCATTTAAAATGATGTACCTACTTAGTAGTTCTTGACAGATCAACGAAATTGACTCGTGTCGCAGCTAATTGCTTCTACTACTACTCGTAGGCTACACTGAAAACCAGCGCTACAGACACATTATGTCTGCCGCACATGCTGAGTGGCTGCCTTTTTTTGTCACAATAGTTAAGTTTTAATTCGTATTGTTATTTTTATTTTTATGTTAATTGTGTGGCGTTAAATAAATATTTTTCTATTCTATTCTATTCTTAAATTAAGCACTGTTCCGCGTACTCACTATTTGGATGGGTGACCGCCAGTGACGATTTCAACTGAGTGCTCCCCTTCTTCTACCCCTTGCTGTGCTACCCCCATGTCAACTTGGCAGCCTGCTTATAACACGATGCCATCATACTGCCATACAATTATTCAAGCTTTACCTTTGTTTTCGTTTCTACTTCTTTTACACATTTTAGGTGCACGAAAATATATTATACTAATAACTTGTATATTAGGTACTTTAACCAACTGTAAAATAAAATTTAAAAAATAATGCTGGACAATCCACACAGCATCATCTAGCCCCAAGGTAAGCTGCTGTTAAACAGAGCTGTGTTATGGGTACTAGATGACTGATATATACCTAATACAATACAATACATAGATAGATATTTTTATTATTTTATTTATTTATTATTTATTATTTTATTTATTTAACGTTTACAATATCATAACAGTGTTAAACCAAATCGATATTGAAAATTAACAAAACAAACAATTACACATTATGCATATTATATATACTATACTATATACTGGCTACTGACTCAAACGAACGAACGAACGATTATATATAGAAAATACTCAGGACACCCGGAACAAGAACTAATATTTGTAGATCGTACAAACATTTGACCAGAGGCGGTGCAATTCAAGGAATCGGTTTTCCACCTATAAACTATTCGTTTGAGCGAAACTATTTAATTCTAAGTCATTCCAATTTTCATGTCGCATCTTAATTGAATTAATTTTAGACACATTTAACGATTTTTAACGATTTCCAAATACTTCACTGACCGAAAAGGCAGATCTACTGAAAACAATTTTAACTACTGTAGATACCCCGTTTTAGTGAAAATAAATAAATAAATAAATAATGCTGGACAATCTACACACCATCATCTAGCCGTAAGGTAAGCTCAAAGCTTAAATTATGTTAAATAATAGTTTTAAAAACTAGAAAAAGAATGTGTTTATTTACTTTTGTGTGTCTCATTTTACTAAAGCTGTATCAGTTAAGTGTCAGTCTCGACATTCATTATTTTAATGATTACATTTTAGCGCTGGATCTGTAAGTAGGTGTAGGTACCTACGGCTGTGTTTTTGCTTCATCATTACGAAAACCATAGTGGGTTATTTTTTTGTGTTTACTTGCACAAACACAAACACATGCTTGACAGCTTTGAATTCAGCAACATTCAAATTAAAATTACGTGATACGACTTCCACCTTAACAACTCTCTTAGGGCAACCGGATATCCGTCTAGTGTTGCCAAGCCAATTCATTATTTCTAATGAAATAGTCCATTACAAAAGATTACAATTACAACAGTTGACATTAGTCGAGTAGGCGTTTATGCACCTGCTTAGACTGCAGGTCTAAAGCTCTCGAACGCGCTATCTGTTCCTCCGAGAGCTCATTGACTTCGGATGAAGAGTTGTGATCGGAGCTGTGACTGCATTTGGTTATTGAATGATTATTTGATAATATCTAAATCTTATGTAGCGAGGATTCGTTTTCAGTTTGAAGTCGGTTTTTTTAAATCGGTTTGAAGCTGACAACTTCGATACGTTTAGAAGTGACAGGAGTCACAGTCACAGGCTCACGGAACTCGTCAGGCTTGCGATCCATAGCTGCGGAGTCATTCCTCATATCGTTTTGAACCATAATATGATCTCGAATTGAGACAAGATTGTGGTCGGGAAGCATTATGTCAGCCTTCCACTCCTTTTAGCTGAAGTCAAACGATAAAGAAAGCAGGAATCGAGTTCTCATTATGTTATCTATGTATTTTGTGTTCAGAAAATGTTTTTGAGTCTCCCCCATATCGTCATTGAGTCGGTACAAGAAAATGGAAAAACAACAAGATGTTGAGAAGATAGCCTGCATTCATTTTGTTGTACTTAATTAAGTAACACTAGCCCACTATTAATGATCCGCGTTTTTATTTTTAAATGATTAATGCCATTAACTATCTACTGAAATTATAACGATTTGAATAGATTAGGGCTCAGACGGAGAATCTTATTATTCATTAGAAATAATTTAACTTCCAGTAAATAAATAGTGTTATTCCTCTGGTTTTTCAATGTTCACTGTTTGCGACTGCGCCTTCTTCCTGCAGGTTCCGTTTGTTCAGTAGGTTAGTGCGTTACAGTTATATTGTGTTGTGTGGAGGCGAGAGGCGTGAGGCGTGAGGCGTGCCGCGCTCGGGCTCGGCTGCGGGCGGAGCCTGTCCCGCCAGCAGCCGAGCCCCACTCCCCACCCCACTCACTCACTCACTCACTCTGTAGTCTGTACACATTGATCAAACGTTTGTTTGAATGTAGTTCAAATGCCTTTCCCTGCTTAACAAGGGCACCAAGTAATACCTACCATGCGTACTTTTATAATAGGCATGAGGACAGTTACCAAGAATCACTAAAATAACGTCTTCACATATGAAAAAGCATTCAAAGAATATTAAAATCATATTCCTTTTACATTAGATGCGAGATTGATAATTTAATAAAATAAAACTTCAAAATGCAGCAATACGTCATAAAATGAATCAGAGCATTTTGCTTCTCTGATTGGTAGCATCAAACAAAATGAATGGCGTGAATTTTGGAATTTCAAATTTAAATCGTCTTTTTATAATAGTAATACTAAACTATTAAGTTTTGGAATACTATTTAATTTTTTGCATAAAGTCGACACTTCTGAAAACAATAGGCAGTTTTTCAAAATCGTCATCATGGCTATTGGAGTAGTTTGTAAGTTAGCAACACCCCAAATGACAAGGATCACTTTGTATCGATCGTCATATAAGAAGTAAGGTGCGCTCGACTCGAAAATATATTTTTAGTTTCTGTGTATTTATCTACCTAGTCCTACCTATTATATAGGTACGTAAAACCAGCTTGATTGTAAATATAAAATAGGTATAATTATTATAGAAATTACCCGTTAAAGATAAAAGTAAAAGGTTACAGATCGTTTTCACTGGTACCCCACTGGCAGTCCTCGGGAGCCTTCATCTTCAACCATACAAAACAGCTCTATCACGCCTGAGTGTGTTCGCCATTGTATGTATATGTGGCCCCTATTATGTATAATCATGTTCCGGTGTCAATTCGTACCGTGAATAGTTTGAATGCATTTAAACATTTATTGACAAAATTATTAAAAGAAATAGCGTAAACGATTTTTTAAATGAAAAATGGTCCAAATAAGAATATTAACATATTTCTTTTTTTTTTATATAAATGTAAATATCCAATTGTAGTTTATTCATTATATGTTTGTTAGATAGTATGATTAACTTACTGCATGCGCTCTCATTTGACTTGTTTAAATTATGATTATGTACCTAAATGTTTGTAAGCCTGTTAGGTTAGACTAGAGATACTTACATATTTTAGAATAAGATCCATTTTATGTAACTAGGTATTACATATTCTACAAACAATAAAGGAGTTGTTTCACACAGTATGGAGCCGGGCCTTGGTCTTTTGTAGGGGTCTAGATAATTAGATAATAATTAAAGAAATCATTTATCACTGTTTATTTATTTTATTTTGGCTTCTTTCATAATCTAAAGTAAGTTTATCTTTGTAAAAGAGTGCAACACAATGCAAAACAACATGGCGGGCTTAACGAACAACTAGGTTATTAGGTACTGTCAAAGTCAAGATGCGTCACGATCATTGGCTAATAGCTGTCATGGCGGACCTCTAGTGTTCCCGTTTTAGGAAACCCAACACAATAAACATTTTTCTTTTAGAACTTTGTTTGTCTACTTAAAAATAAAATGTTTTGTTACTGTTAGTCTTATATTTTTTTTCCAATTTTTCTATGGTGTTACAAAGACCTAGGCCACAATGAAATTGGTCCTTTATCTTATCTTATCTTACTTAGTGACCTTCTTGTACGAGTATCCAGTAGACTCAGAGGAATGTACGGAATGTTGTTTAAGGCTGACACAATCGTATTAATACAAACACAAAGCTAAGACTGGTGAACCTACCTACACTACCTACACTACCTACACTACCTACACTACCTACACTACCTACACTACCTACACTACCTACACTACCTACACTACCTACACTACCTACACTACCTACACTACCTACACTACCTACACTACCTACACTACCTACACTACCTACACTATACACATTTCATTTAGTCATTTAGACCATTTTAACAAAAAACGCACTATGCGCGTGCGCGTTGAAGTCTTTTGTTCGGAGAATGATACATTTCTAGAGAGATATTCAATAAAAATAAAATGTTTTCCTAATCCATTGCAATCATCATCAACAAGAAAGTCTTTCAATGTTCCCACTGCTGGGACAATAGCCTACCCTCGAGCGAGAGAGTGATCGGTTCCTATTGCACCACGCGGATCCAATGCGAATGGTTTTACAATAAAGCTATTCAATTCCGTGAAAAGAGGACATTCTAGTTTATAAAAAAAAACTACAAAAAAAACGTATCCTTAGTATAGAGCGTGCGCCGTACTTTAGTATAGAGCGTGCGCCGTACTTTAGTATAGAGCGTGCGCCGTACTTTAGAGCGACCGGTACGAGACACCGACATCGACTGGACTCCTAGTCCGGCGCCTCTGAAGGCTCGATTACATTTCACGATTCATCGTGACGATTTGAAGCAGGGACCCTAAATCGCAAGGTGTAATCGCTGTTAGGCAGTTCGTCGACGTTTCACGATTCATCGTCACGATGAATAGTGCAATGTAATCGAACCTTTAAAAAGGCGATTTAGGGAGGCTATCGTGTAGTGTAAACAGAACGTCCGATCTGTCGTCACGGCTCATCGTGCCGACGAATCGTGTAATGTAATAGGCCTTTATGTCCGAACACACTTTTCCGCGTACAACTACACTATTTGACAAACTGAACTAATTACGTGACACTGTCCAAACAAAGAAACATATTATCATCATGATGGCATCATGACAGCCTTCTAAGTTCCCAGTCCTACTGCCACCAGTGCAGCGGGAACATGTGGGAACATTAGAACATTGTAATTAGAGAGTGGCTCTCGAGCGAGAGTGGTAAGAGGTCTTAATCCACCACGCGGAATTCTATCTATCTATGTTGTTTTTTTATGTTCGTTACGCGATTTCTCCGCCAATTTATTAATTGATTTTGATGACTCTTTTTTGTTTGATAGATAATACTTCAGAATGGGTTCCACCCATATCAAATTTATCAAAATTTGTTCAGCACTTTATGAATAAATCATAAAAACGTGTCAATAACTGTGCCAAAGAGTTTTTTTTTTAGCTTGAAGTGGGTTTTTATTTTAAATTAATTATCAAACAAAAAAATAAATTAGTGCACGACCGGTTTCAAACCCATGAGCTTAGAATCGGAAGGTGGGATCACTACCACTAGACCACCAGTCTACCGAGAGGCGGTTAGCTACAGTGTGTATTCGGTTGCAGTGCGCGGCGGGGGCGGGCGTGTTCGAGCTGCAGATCCTCGAGTTCTCAAACTACCGGCTGGAGCTGGCGTCGGGCGCGTGCTGCGGCGGCGCCTCCCTCGCGGCGTCTCCCTCCCCCGCGCTGCCCGGCGCCGGGTGCGAGCGAGCGTGCCGCGCGCGCTTCTCTCTCTGCCTGAAGGAGTACCAGTCGGTGGCAGCGCCGGGCGCCTGCTCCTTCGGGCGCGCCGACTCGCCTGCGCTCGGCACCGACTCATTCACGCTCGCCGAGCCGCTCTACACCCTCGCGCTGCCCTTCAGCTTCCGCTGGACGGTAAGTGCTGACAGATAGCGGAGCCGTCCTCCCGCCGGCGCCGCGCTGGAGCGATCGAGCGCTAACTGACTCGACCTTTCTTGTCCGCAGAGATCTTTCACGCTGGTGCTGCAGGCCTTCGACGACTACGAGTACCCTGAGCCCGGTGAGTGCGATCGCGGCTCGGCGCGAGCGCGGTGCGGGGCAAGGGGCGCGCGCTGACCGGGAGCTCTCGTTGGTTGCAGAGAGCGCGCTGATCGAGGAAGCGTGGTGGTCCGGCATCGTGGAGCCGGGCGCGGCGTGGCACGCGCTGCGCTTCGCGGGCACGCGCGCCGCGCTCGCCTACCGCGTGCGCGTGCTGTGCCAGCCCAACTACTACAACACCACCTGCACCACCTTCTGCCGCCCGCGGGACGACAAGTTCGGACACTACTCGTGCGAGCCCTCCGGCAGCAAGCGCTGCCTGCCCGGCTGGCAGGGCGACAACTGCGAAAGACGTGAGTGTCTCGTCCGCGATCTCTCCTTAGTGTAAATGACACGTCGATTCTAGATTTTTAAATCGATCGTTCTTTTGTTGCGTTTCAGCTGTGTGCAAGGAGGGGTGTCACCCGACTCACGGCCGCTGCGACACGCCCGGAGATTGCGAGTGAGTCTCGCTTCGTTCTCAACTATCCGATCGATAATTTTTTCATATCACTCGTCATCAATTCGGGTATCGTCTCGATTCCAGCTGTCGGCCGGGGTGGCGCGGCGAGCTGTGCGCGCAGTGCCAGCCGTACCCGGGCTGCAAGCACGGTTACTGCAACGGTTCCTCCTGGGACTGCACCTGCGACACCAACTGGGGTGGCATCCTCTGCGACCAAGGTGCGTTCGCGAGGCGCCTCCTTCGCGCGGACCTCTAGATCTAACACTATTTCAACCGCGCGCCCTCCTCCGCAGACTTGAACTACTGCGGCACGCACGAGCCGTGCCAGCACGGCGGCACGTGCGAGAACACCGCGCCCGACCAGTACCGGTGCCGCTGTGCCGAGGGCTTCTCCGGCGAGGACTGCGAGCACGTGGACAACCCGTGCGCGCCGCAACCGTGCGCGCACGGCGCCTGCGCACTGGAGGGCGGCGGCACCGGCTTCAGCTGCGCTTGCGAGCGTGGCTGGGGGGGCGCGCTGTGCGACTCCGACCTGGACGACTGCGCCAGCGCGCCCTGCCGCCACGGCGCCACGTGCCGCGACCGCCTCGACGCTTTCGCGTGTGACTGCGCGCCCGGCTGGACCGGCGCCACCTGCGACCAAGGTACGATGCGGGTATATACGATGCTCTCGACCCGCGGACGCAGACGCTACAGCTGGCTCTGCTTGCAGACGTGGACGAGTGCGCGGCGCCGGGCCCGTGCGTGAACGCGGCGGCGTGCAACAACACGCCGGGTGGGTACGCGTGCGTCTGCCTCGCTGGCTGGTCGGGGCGCGACTGCGAGGCCAACGTTGATGACTGCGCCTCCGGGCCGTGCCTGCACGGAGCCACGTGCATCGACCTCGTGGACGACTTCCACTGCGCGTGCGCGGCGGGCTATGCGGGGCGCACGTGCGCGCTGGACGTGGACGAGTGCGCGCCGCGGCCCTGCCTCAACGGCGGCGAGTGCGTCGACCTGCCGGACGCGTACCGCTGCATCTGCCCGGTCGGCTTCTCGGGCACCAACTGTGAGGTGAGCGAGCGCGACGTCTCTGGAGCCTCTTTCTCTCTCTCTCTTCGCCCTTCATGTGTCGACCGACTTAACTCTGTAACCTTCTCGCCCGCCTAGGTGTCCCCGATCCGCACTAACGCAAATTAACCGACTTCTGCTTTTAGCTGTCCTCCTGTTCTGGACGCTACTGCCTGGTGAGTTTTTTTACAATATTTACATTTTTATATTGGTAAATGCGTCTTTAGATTACGCTTACAATTATAATTTTTAATTTTTTAATTTATTTTATTTTTTGAAACCCAAGGTAATATCAATATTTGCTGTATAAAAAAAACTAAATAATTCACATACTGTTGAACACTTTATTATAAGAACTTATTTATAAACATCTACGAATAAATCGTTCATTCATTCATTCATTGATTGAACTTGAACTTGAACTTGAACTCATTCATAGATTCCACCCGAACAAAAATAAATATATTATACTACCTGCATAGGCACTGTGTACGGTGTAATAATACATTCCAAGCATCAATGTATGATGCTCGGAATGTGTGCAAATGTTTTTAAATAGATTACCTACTAGTTTTTTTTTACCAATGATCAACATTTTACTGTCGAATAAACGGTCTTTTGCGTTGCTGGTGACTATTTAGCGGCAACTTTACCGTCTGCCGGGAGTATTGACAAACTGTTTGTGTTCAGGACGACCGCGACCACTGCGCAGGCGCGCCGTGCGGCAACGGCGCCGCCTGCTACACCGCGCAGAGCGACTACTACTGCCACTGCGCGCCCGGCTGGCAGGGCAAGAACTGCACCGCGCGCGCAGCGCCCCTCGCGCCCCCTGCGCCCCCCGCGCCCCTCGCGCCTTCCGCCTGTGTGGGGGGCGCCGAGTGCGTGCGCGGCCGCTGCGTGCGCGCCGCGCTGGCACCGCCGCGCTGCGCCTGCGAGCCCGGCTACACCGGCCCGCTCTGCGACGAACGTGAGTCGAACATCGCAAACCAACCTTTGTTGTCTTCAATTCGTGTCATACAATACAATGCACAAAGTACAAAAATAATAGCGAGTTTATCGGTTTAGCCACGCCTAGATAAAAGCATCAAAATGTTACCGAGGGGGCCCTCGTTTTGAGAAACACCCCGAATTTATATGTAAAAATAGTTGAAATATCAATTGGGATCAACCTGAATCTCCGTTCTTTCAGAATCAGACGAGTGCGCGGACTCGCCGTGCCGCAACAACGGCACCTGCATCGACGGCACCGCGGACTTCGCGTGCGTCTGCCGCGACGGCTGGACCGGTAGGAGCGAGCGCCTCCGCGCGACGCCGCCGCCGCCTCGAGCCGCTCGCTCACCGCTCACTCTCTCTCTCTCTCTCCCGCAGGCAAGACGTGCTCGGTGCGCGCGGCGGGTTCTATGCGCTGCGGCGCATGCGCGGCGCCAGGCGGCACGTGCGCGGGCGGGCGCTGCGCGTGCTCCGGCCCGTGGGGCGGCGCGGCGTGCGCGGAGTGCCAGTGCGCGGCGGGCGGCGCGTGCGTGCGCGGCGCGCCCGGCGGCTGGGAGTGCGCATGCGCGCCGGGCCGGGCGGGGCCGCGCTGCGAGCTGGAGGCGGCCGCGGAGCCCTGCGCTTCCGCCCCGTGCCTGCACGGCGGGCGCTGCGCGGCTGGCGCGGGCGGCGCGTGGTGGTGCGCATGCGCACCGGGCTGGGCGGGGGACACGTGCGAGCGCGCCGAGTGCGAGCCGCCGTGCGCGGCGCCGGCCACGTGCCGCGCGGACGCGCTGCGCCCGGCGGAGGCGCCGCGCTGCCGCTGCCCCGCCGCGCCGCCAAGAGCCGCGAGGCGCTGTCTGGAGGGTGAGTGCTATACTCGATATCCGATATCCAGAATAGTGTTTGTTTGTTGTTTAAATTCCAAGGCGGGAATCAAACCCGCAACCTCCTGCGTCACAGGCGGACCTTCGCCCGCATCTCGCATATCGCATCTCGACGATACTTCTCGCGTGAGTCTGTAGTGAGGTCTGCAGTGTCTTTAGGCTGCAATTTATTATCTGCGAAAAAAATGCCTCGTTTATTCCTACCGTAGAGCAAAGATAACATCGCACAAATAATTAATATACCTACACAATTAAAATGTTCTCTTAGAATTCGGTCACCTACGGTCGACACGAATGATTACAGTCGTCGGTAACCGTTGGTTGTTCGCATCGGTAGCGCTGGCGGGTCTCAGCGCCGAGGAGGCGGAGAGCGGCTCGGAGAGCGCGGAGGCGGAGCGCGGCGCGGAGGGAGACTCTGGTGCGGGAGGAGGCGCGTGCGGCGCGGACGGCGGCGCCTGGTGGTGGGGGTGCAACGCGTGCCGCTGCGCGCGCGGTGCCCCGCTGTGCACGCGCCTGTGGTGCGGCGTGCCCGACTGCCTGGCGCCGCGCGCCGCGCCGTGCCGCGCCGACGAGGTGTGCGTGCCGAGCGCGCCCGCGCTGTGCGTGCGCGCGCCCTGCGCCGCGCTCGGGGAGTGCCGGCGCGTGTCCGGACGGCGCGTGGAGCCGCCCGCGCTGCCGGCGCCGTCCGCCTGCTGGCCGGCCGCGCCGCCCGCCGCCGCGCCGCCCGGCTGTGCGCGTGCGCGGCTGCAGCTGGTGCGCTCGCGGCTGGCGCCGGGCGCGCACGTGGAGCGCGCATGCGCGGCGCTGCGGCGCGCGCTGGCGGCCGCGCTGGCGCCGCGCGCGCCCGAGGCGCCGCCGCTCGCGCTGATGTGCGACCTGGCGCCGGACGACGACGACGCGCTCGATCTCGCGCTGGTGAGTCTCCGACCGATGCGGACGAACCGGATAAAACAATATTTGCAAGATAATGCAATTATTTACTATTAATTCTCCGAAAAGAAGACCGCGGAATCGCGAGCACTATTTATATAAATATTGGTAGCTTAACATTAACATACACTGTGTCTTTTTTAAAAACAGTGAACAATGCGTGCATAACACGTAAACACGTAAACGGACGTAGAAAATAAACAAAAAATAAATGTTATAGGAATGAAAATAAAAAAAGGTAAAAAAGAACAACTTTTACAATGATAAAAAAAACTTTTTAACTATGGCCAAAAAAAGAAAATTCTGCCATATTGGATTTAGAGTTAGAGTGACGTCACTTTATTTTTAGAGTTATTCTATAAATAAAAATATAAAATGTTGCATTTAGAATGACGTCATACAGCTAACAATGTTTACGTGTCACCTACGTGTATACAACATTTCAACTCAAGCGGTTCAAGATAATATCTGCTTCAAAATTGAGTTGCAAGATTCCATATGTTTATTATATAAGTATCTAAGTAACGTTCCAATTTTGTAGATTAACATTATTTTACGCATGCCGTGTTCTCTTCAAGAAGGCCGTACACTTGTAATATTAACATTATGTTAAAAACCTTTAATGTAAGTTTATGGTGTAACGTCCAGTTTAAAGAACCATTAATAAAAAATAAAAATAAATGAAACGATGTGTCGCTCCCCCGCAGTGGATCGGGCCCGAGGTGGGCGGCTCGGAGGAAGCTCGCGGCGCCTCGCTGGAGGCCGCGGTGAGCTCGCTCGGCGCACTCGTGGCGCGGCGCCGCCTCGCGCGGCATCCGCTGCTGGGCGCGGCACTGCGCCTGCGCTCGCCCCCCGCGGCCGAGGCGGCGCCGGCGCCCGGCGGCAGCGCCGGGGCGCTGGGCGGCGGCGCCGGGGCGTTGGGCGGCGCGGGCGCCGCGGCGGCGCTGCTGGCGGCGGCCGCGGCGGCCGGCGCCTGGCTCGCGCGCCGCCGCCGCCAGCGCCGCGCGAGGGAGCGCTCGCGCCGCTGCGACGAGGAGAAGTCGAACAACCTGCAGAACGAGGAGAACCTGCGGCGCTACGCTAACCCGCTGCACGCGGGCGCGGGCGCGGAGGCGGAGGCGGGCGCGGGCGCGGAGGGTGCTGTGGAGCTGCGCGCGCGCTCGCTGTACAAGGCGCAGAACGCGGACGCGCGCAACGACACGCCGCCGCGCGACAAGGAGCTCACGATGCGCGCGCTGCCGCCGCCGGAGCCGCCGCCCGCGCGCCGCGCGCTGCCGCCGCCCGAGCGCCTCACCGTGCTCGTGTGACGCCGCGCCCACCCTCAGGGGCTCCATCCGGACTGTTCTCGTGTGACTCCGCGCCCCGCTCCCCCTCCCCCTCCCCCTCTCGTGTGATACTAGTGTGTAGTTCGATGCGACCCGGTCGCCCACCCTATTTATTATCTCGGCTCGCGCCGAATCTTGTATATTTTGTAAATAGTGTAGATTTAGTTGAGATCGATGAAGATGTGTATTTTTGTTAAAAAAGTTGAAGAGATCCCGCGAAGACGGAACGGATCGATTGTTGCATTAAAACTTGCCGATTTTATGCTCATCTTTTTATTTGCTCCCTTTAGTTTTTTACTGACTACGTCAACCCAAGGTCTACCTTTAGTCCACCTAGGTGTTCCACGGGGAAATAAATGTGTCCGCGGTACACCTAGGTGAACTAACAAGCGGGTAAGGACCGAAGTATTGCTCTGTGCTTGCTAGTAGATAGATACTACGACATCGGTGTGCTCTGATGAATGAAAGACGATAGGTACTCGTAGGTGATATTATAACTAACAATAGTTATAATAAGCAGCAGGTACAGATATAAATTATGTCAAGTTATAATTAAATTATATAAAACTTTGTTAAGTATAAGTGAACTATTAGTGAAAACTGTTTAGGTTAATCCTGTTCTATATATAAAGCTTTACCATTCTCCCATGATTTAAACTGTTCGTTTTCCAAACATGTAAAAATAAAATAAAATATATAGCCGCTTAGCCTAAATAACAAGTCAAAAAAAAATTATTTTTTTTAATATAATCTTATTAATAGTAGATATTGCGTCTTGCTCTATTATGTACTTGATTATGTGTGATATTGTTAATTAGCAGTGTCACACTGCTAATATCCTCAACTACTCATCCGCTAATAAGTCGAATTCCGGATTGGAATCCAAGAGAGCGTAGATAGTTAGGCTTTCAACGCCCCTTTGTTAAATTATTTATACCTGAGCCATGACAACCGCGGGTGATATACCTATTATTATAATCCATAGACGAAGAAGAAGAGGAAGAAGCAGGCTAAGTTTTTTTTTGACGATCCTCTGACATGGTCGGAGCCTTTTTTTACTTATCTTTTCTCTACCACATTTTTCTTGAAGGATGTGGGATGGAAGTGTACACAGGTTAAATACTTTCATTTTTTTAAATCATATTTTCAAACGGATGTGTTTTACATTTAGTTATATTTGCCTTATTTGATAAAATAATCGTCAACTATTATTATCTTTAAAGTTACAAAGGACCAATTACATAGTTACCTAGATCATTGTAACACCATAGAAAAATTGGAAAAAAATATAAAACTATGAGTAAGCGTGTTGACGTTATAATAACCATCGTGTTCATCGTTCAGGAGTTATATTGCACTAATCTTGAACGGAAACTTTTTGGTTTTATTAAGCTAAAGCTAAAACTTTGACGTGAACGCGAATGAAGCATTTTATACACTACTTTATATTTCGAAGCACATAAAATCTTCTCGTTGAACAAGCTCATAGGAAAATAAAAGATCTTGACTTCTTATCAGGAGCTAACAGATATTATTTAGGAAAAATATCTTGTTGACTATAATTTATTTGTTACTTTACTGTCCCTGTCAATCATTTGGATAATGAGACACACACATCACATCTGCAGAACTATTATTGAATTCTGTTCTTCAAAAAAAAAAAAAAAAACTTGACGAAGAAATCGGTTAGGTTAGGTTTACTTTTTTTTTTTTTTTTTTTAACAAATTTAAATTTTCTTAATATTTTTTTTGTATATACAACTGAAGTGGCAACCCAGCGTACGGCCCACAAGATGATAAGCGGTTACCGCAGCGTATGGACGCTTGCAAATATACTAGAAGTATAAATCGTGGATTGCCACCTTGAAGCTAAGATCGAAAGCCTCATGTGCCAATAACCATAACCTTCACACCGGAACACAGCAATACGAGCATTACTGCTTGACGGCAGAAATAGGTATGGTATAGTTTAGTAAGGACCGTTTTTTCTTGTTTTCTATACAGTGGAAATGAGAGGAGGGCACCACTGAAAGTTTTGGGAGACCGTGGAGCCCCTTGACATGCATCGAGGCTGGCCACCGTGAAGTTTTTAGTGAATCGTCAAGTCCGACAACCTCACACTCCCCCGTAAAACCCTTATGTGACAGGATGTCTGGATGCAAAATCCTCGTTAACAAAAAAAAAGGTTAGGTTAGGTTTTTTTTTTCTTTTCGGCTGGAGGGCATATCCTTATGGAAGCGTACCCACCACTTTATGGTAAGGTTAGGTTTTTTTTTTTTGCCATCTCGAAATGGCACTAACTTAAAATTACTGTCGCTATTATTTTGCGACAACCTTCCATTCCTCTTTCATATATTCTTGTTTTTAACTATATAATTTAACTAGGTTAGGTTAGGTTAGGTTTTTTTTTTTTTTTTTTTAAAGGGAGCTATCGTCACTATTTTTTTTGTGACGTTTTAAGCTTTTTATTTAAATACAATAAATCTTAGAACTAGGTATTCTGCCCTATCCCTAATTTCTTTATTATTTCTGTTAAATTATTTAAATTTCTTACATTGATATTTTTATTTATAGTCCCATAATAATAAAATTATATACCGCATATTTATTTTACATATGTTTTTATCTACTACATTTTATTTACATTAACATCGGTTAACGAATCATCCATGTACTTAGGTTAGGTTAGGTTAGGTTAGGTTAGGTTCCCCCCCCCCCCCCCCCCCCCCCCCAAATGGGTTCTGCCTTGTCGTGGCTGGGGGGCTCAGTAGTCGTAGCTTATACGACGAAGCCAAATGAACCCGAGAAGGCTCGAACGGCGCCCTGGAGAATCCGGGTAGCGGCGTTCCGGGTGTAGGCGGCCTTGAATGGCTGCGGGACTCGGTCGGCGTCTCAGCCCTATGTTGAGTAGCGGCGACGCGAGTTGGAGAGGCCTCTCCGCGTGTCCCTCTGTTTAGCAGAGGGCGCAGCAGATGAGGCAGCAGAGGAAAGGATTTCCTACTCTGCCGGGAGAGGGGCGAGCTTTCTGAAGCTCGCCATTTTCGTCGATTGCTTCGACAGGGATGGGCCAAATCCCAATATATGGTTTTAGCGCTCGCCGAGGGGAGTACTCAGCTTGGGAGCCCGGACCTGGTCAGTTCTGAATGACAGTGTGGGTCCGGGTTCACTCGCTGAGTATGGTCGGGGGGAACCCGGCCGCTAGGGCGCTACATTACGGGGATGTAGTAGGACGGACTGGGTAGTACTAACACTATTGCCTAGTGCCGTCGGAGAGAGTCACGCCGTCTCTCCATCCGGTTCCATGCTGTACGCTTCAATCACCCCTTTTTAGGCGTTAAGGGGCACGTTGTGGCAGTATGGACCGAAGGGGATTTGCCTTAACTGGCCGGTCCCAGAGTAAGGAAAAACTTGAAACAAAAACCCGTGAGAAAACACGTTAAAACCTGCGGATACCTGGGGACCTCCGCAGTATGTACCCCCGCTTTTCCGGAATGGGCGTCACCCGGAGGCGGTCTTTATATCGGCCCATTTTCGTGGGACTAATAATGGAAAATTTAAAAAATAAAAAAACCGAGGATGTGGAAAGGAGAAGGAGTCAGGGTTTCTTTAGGAAACCTTTGCCGATCGAAGCGGCAAGTGATGGTGGAGAATCGGACTGTTCAGTCGTGTCCGTATCTTCTGCGGCCTCGACTTCGTCGAGAACCCGCGCGGGAAGAAAGCGGGCAATTTTGCCTGCAATGGATGTAGCAGATGGTGGCTCGGACTCTCAAGGGTCTAAGCGCACCATGTTTTTAAGGGACAACGGGGAGGATGAAGACGATGTCTTTAATCCACTCGTTGCTCCTAATAAAACTAGGGGAAAGGCCAAGCTGCCTACGGCAGACGACTTGGGTAAGGAGATGCAGGCGCGAACGACGGAGGAGCTGGGCGCCTGCATTAGGGTCGAAATGCAGACCGTGGAGAAAATCGCCGACAAGTCGAAAAACTTGAAGGGCGATTTTATCAAGGGTCTGCGTACGGCGGCTCGTAGGGCGGAGGCTGTGTCGGCGGAGCTGGCACAGCGAGCATCGACGGATGCCAACGTGGAGCGGCTCGAGCGGGAGAACGCCGAACTGCGCGCTGGGATGGCTGAACTCTCCGCTAAGGTGGAGAAACTGACGGAAGCCATCCGTCAGCAAGGCCGTCCTCAGGCTAGTGCGGACAACACGGCCAAACCAGCGGCGCCAACATCTGCCGCTGCTGCTGGAGGGAACGACTGGGAGGACCGGTTCATGCAGCGCATGGCTGCGATGATGGACCAGAAGTTGGCTTCGGCTCTAAGAGCCCAGCCTTCTTCTTCCTCCCAGGGCAGTGGCCCAACTCCTGCCAAGACAGGGCCGAAGGGGCCAACGGGAAAGGCGAAAGTCACGCCGGTGTCTTCCCAGCCACCAGTGCAGTCGCGACCCGCGGAGACGCACGTGCCAAAGGCACCTACGTCTACGTGGGCGACAGTGACCGGGAAGAAGACAAAGAAGAAGGCTTCGTCAGAGAAGGCTCCGCAGCCGGAGAAGCCCGCTCCGACAGCTAGCTCGAAGGCTGGCCCAAAAGCCGGTCCGAAGAGTGGTTCTAATAAGGGTGCTAAGGCAGGTCCGAAGGCTAAGGCTGCACCAAAGCCGACGCCTGAGCGGCTGCCAAACTCTGCGGCGATCACGCTCACGATTCCGGAGGGATCGGAGCTCACGCTCGCCGCGGTTATGGCGACCGTAAAGGCGCGGGTGAAATTGGCGGATGTCGGGATAGACACAGTTAAAGTAAAAAAGGCGATCACTGGCGGTCACATTTTGGAGGTGCATGGGCCTGACTGCATCTCCAAGGCAGACGCCCTGGCCGAACGCATGCGCGTGGCTCTCGCGGATCTGAGTGTGCGTGTGGCACGCCCGGTGAAAACGGGGGAGTTGCGGCTGAAGGATCTTGACGACAGCGTCACACCTCGTGAGGTGTTGGTCGCGGTCGCCGAGGCCGGAGGCTGCTCGACCGACGACGTGCGGGTAGGCGACATACGTCGCACACCCACCGCCCTGGGCACGGTATGGGTCCGTTGTCCACTAGCTTGCGTGCGCAAGCTAGCCGCGGCAAAGCACGTCGTCGTCGGTTGGGTGTCAGCGCGGGTAGATTACCTGTCCGCAAGACCGCTCCAGTGCTTCCGGTGCTTGGAGTATGGGCACGTACGCAGTACTTGTCAGAGTAAGGTGGACCTTAGCAGCGTGTGCTACGGGTGCGGCGAGTCCGGCCATAGGGCTAGCCAGTGCACAAGTCCGCACAAGTGTCCGCTGTGCTCTGACAAGGGCTGCAAGGCCGACCACAGGATGGGGAGTAAGAAATGCTCCCCTCCTAAGGGCAAGAGGAAGCCGGCTCCTCCTCGATCAGCCCCAGCACCGGAAGGCCAAGCGGCCCCAACAAAGGGGGCCGCTCAGTCGGGCCAAAGCCCGCCGCCCCAGGAGGCCATGGAGGCCTCTTAATGGACCACACCATTAAGGTCCTCCAGTGCAATCTGAACCACTGCCGGAGCGCGCAGGACCTGGTCCTGCAAACCTTCGCGCAGTGGTCGATTGCACTTGCTGTAGTCGCGGAGCCATACAACGTCCCGAACCATCCTCGCTGGTTCGGAGACGACATGGACTCCGTCGTTATTTACTGGGGTGGTGGCCAAGGTGACCCCCCCTGTGCCCTTATCGAGAAGGGACAGGGTTTCGTGGCCACGGAATGGGGTCGCTTAGCCGTTGTGGGCTGCTACGTCTCTCCCAACTGTACCCTCGTAGAATACGAGGCGTACCTGGACGCCGTGGGCAACTGCATTCGCAGGTGCTCGCCGCGTCCTGTGCTTGTCTTGGGCGACTTCAACGCGCACGCTCGTGCGTGGGGGAGTCCTCAAGATAACCGTAGGGGAGAGACCGTGCTGGAATGGACGGCAGGTATGGACCTCCGATTGTTAAATCGGGGGTCTGTAAGCACGTGTGTGCGGTGGCAGGGGGAGTCGATCGTGGACCTTTCATGGGCGACTCCTTCTGCCACACACCTGGTAACGGGATGGAGAGTTGCGGAGGAGATGGTCACGTTATCTGACCATCGCCACATTGTAATCAATGTGGCCCTCCGCCCCCCCGACCGTGTGTCCCGCCGTCGTGGCAGCCCGCCGCGACGATGGGCTCTCAAGCGGCTCGACAGGGATCTGCTCGAAGCCGCCGCCATTGTCGCGGCCTGGCCGGATGGAAACGCCGGAGAGATTCTGCCCGATCCTGAGAGGGAGGCAGCATGGTTCCGGGCATCGATGACGTCGATATGCGACGTATCGATGCCCCGAGCCATGCCAACCAAGCTAAAGGGGGTGTACTGGTGGTCGGAGGAGATAGCGGAGCTGCGAGGCAGAGTTTTCCGCTCCCGACGCCGGTACACTAGCGCCCGAAGAAGGCGCCGAGCCCTTGCCGAAGAGGTGGATAGTGCGTATAGGGCATACAGAGACGCTTCCAAAGTGCTCCAGTCGGCAATAGCCGACGCCAAGGCTCGGGCCTGGAGCGAGCTCCTGGACGGACTGAATAGGGATCCATGGGGGCGCCCGTACAGGATGGTACTGGGCAAGCTCAGACCGTGGGTCCCTCCAGTGACGGAAACCCTGGACCCTGAGTTTGTGGGGGAAGTGGTTAATACACTATTCCCTTGGGTCCAGGACAGTCCCTCGCCCTCCGTGTCATCATCGGCACCGACCATCTGGTCCGATGAACTGGGGGTGACGGAACAGGAGTTGGTCCGAGCCGTTAAGCGTCTCGGGGCCCGTAACACGGCACCAGGACCCGACGGGATTCCCGGTCGGGCCTGGGTGCTGGCACTGTCCGCCGGCTTGGGGGACAGGCTGAGACGGCTGTTTGACAGCTGTTTATGTCTCAGTGTGTTCCCCAAGCAATGGAAGGAGGCAAGGTTGGTCCTCTTGAAGAAGGAAGGCAGGGCCGCAGACTCTCCCTCTGCGTACCGTCCCATTTGCCTGCTAGACGAAGCCGGCAAGCTATTCGAAAGAATACTTGCTGTCCGTCTATGCACGCACCTGGTGCAGGAAGGTCCCGACCTGTCGGAAGACCAGTATGGTTTCCGGCGGGCGCGTTCGACAGTGGACGCGATTCTTCGCGTCCGATCACTGTCGGACCAGGTAGTGTCCCGGGGCGGGAGGATGTTGGCGGTGTCCTTGGACATCGTCAACGCGTTTAACTCTTTGCCCTGGAGGGCGATCAGGGAGGCGCTCATCTACCATCGAGTGCCCCTCTACCTGCAGCGCATTGTTGGTGCTTACCTGCGGGATAGGTGCGTGCAGTATGTAGGCAGGGATGGTACATTGCACGAGAGGGAAGTGTATTGCGGGGTTCCACAGGGGTCCGTTCTGGGACCGCTGCTGTGGAATCTCGCATACGATGCGGTCTTGCGTGTCGATCTCCCCGCCGGCGTACACGTTGTCTGCTACGCAGACGACACTTTAGTGTTAGCTGGTGGGGACTCCTTCGACAGGACCAAGGAGCTCGCCGAGCTTGGGGTGGCTTGTGTCGTGGACAAGATCCACGAGCTGGGTCTGCGGACAGCGCCTCACAAGACCGAGGCGCTGTGGTTCCACAAACTCCCGAGGAGTAGGGAACCACCCAGCGTGTCGATTCGGATAGGTGACGTGGATGTCCAGGTGGGGCGGTACCTCAAGTACCTGGGCCTCACCTTGGACAGCCGTTGGGACTTCGGGGAGCACTTCAAACGCTCCGTCCCCCGGATTCAGAAGGTAGTGGGTGCTCTGCACAGACTGCTGCCAAATCTCGGGGGACCACGGGAAGGAGTTCGCCGCCTGTACGCGGGGGTGGTGCGATCGATGGCTCTCTACGGAGCACCCGTCTGGTCCCACAGACTAGCGGGTGTTAGGCGCTACAGGTTGCTGTATAGCAGCTTGCAGCGTCCTATGGCCATCAGGATCGCACGGGGGTATCGTACGATATCCCTAGAGGCGGCAACAATCCTGGCGCGGTTCCCGCCCCTCGACATCTTGGCGGAGACTGACGCGCGTGTGTACGTTCGTCTCCGACATGATGACGGGAGCGGAATCGCGCCTTGTGAAGTGCGAGTGCAAGAGCGCCGGCGTGCGTTTGTTAGGTGGCGCGAACGGCTCGAGGAGCCGCGGAGTTCGCGCCAGCGCATCGTCGGCGCAATTGCACCCAACCTCGAAGCCTGGCTGGGAAGGGAGCACGGCAACGTCACCTATCGACTTACTCAGGTGCTCACCGGACATGGATGCTTCGGTGAGTACCTGAGTAGGATCGGTCGCGAGTCGACACCACAATGTCACCATTGTGGGTGGGACCGAGATTCCGCGCAGCACACGCTGGAGCAGTGCTCAGCGTGGTGCCTGGAGCGCGGGATCTTGGTCACCAGGATCGGGCAGGATCTTTCTCTGCCAAGCGTGGTTGAGGCCATGTTGGCAGATGAAACGGCGTGGAGGGCCGTGGCCTCTTTCTGTGAGACCGTAATGGTTCGGAAAGAGGCCGCTGAGCGAGATCGGGAGAGAGCCGATCCCGCTCGGAGAAGGCGGCGGCGGGGTGACGGCAACGGCCGCCCCGCACTGCCTGCCCCATAAGGGGCCAAGCGGTATCCCCTGCCGAGCAGGGGAACTTTCGGGTTCGTGGGCGGTCTAGAGTAAGGGCTCTGGTCGTCCGTTTTCAGCGAACCCGGGAAGGGCGGTAGCACAGGGGTGGCCCTGTGTTGCCGCAGCACTGCGAGATGCTGGGGCTGACTATTTTTTAGCCCCGGGAAGTGCTCTGAGCGCGATGCAAGAGGGGCACCACTGATAGCCCTAGGGGACCGTGGAGCCCCTTGGCATGCATCGAGGCTGGCCACCGGGGATGGTTTAGTGAGTCGTCGAGTCCGACAACCTCACACACCCCCGTCGTACCCTTATGCGACGGGATGTCTGAATGCAGATTCCTCCCCGTTAACAAAAAAAAAAAAAAAAAAAAAAAAAAAAAAAAAAAAAAAAAAAAAAAAAAAGGTTCCCCCCCCCCCCAAATGGGTTCTGCCTTGTCGTGGCTGGGGGGCTCAGTAGTCGTAGTGGTACGACGAAGCCAAAAGAACCCGAGGAGGCTCGCACGGCGCCCTGGAGAGTCCGGGTAGCGGCGTTGCGAGTGTAGGCGGCCTTGAATGGCTGCGGGACTCGGTCGGCGTCTCGGCCTTATGCTGAGTAGCGGCGACGCGGGTCGGACAGGCCTCTCCGCGCGTCCCTCTGTTTTAGCAGAGGGTGCAGTGTGACGAGGCAAGGTCCAGGACCTTGTGCTGTGACGGTGAACGTAGCCTACAACGTAGCCGTTCTGGCATAAGTACTTGGTGCAAACCACTTCATTAGTGGTAGGAGGAGTAGTTTGTTTGCGCATTGCGCGGATGAAGCAGAGTTTGGGCTTGGCGTGCGCTTACCCCGCCGTCAGGCAGGTAGTGGGGGACATGTCTTCCCTGCCGCCAGCTCGAAATCGTAATCCTGTAACAGTTGCGGATCACGTCTCGTGATTGGAGCAGGACCGAGGGCTTTGGCTTGATTGCCCGGGCTGCGAGGAGTAAACCTCTATAAAAAATCCCGAAGGACAAGTGGCGGTGCAGCACGAGGTCCTTTCTCTTCGGAGGAGGGCTGGCCGGTAAAGCCAGTCGCTACTGCATCTAGGCGTTGCGCCTTGGTTAGGTCCACCTAACCCTTCCCGGACACACGTGGGCTCTGTCTTGGTCGTATATTTTTACCCCGGTAATCGTGGGAATTCATATGGATAATTTACCTAAAAACAAAAACCAAAAGGAGGGCGGCCGCCTGGAATGCCGCATCGTTGGAGTTGCTGCAGAGCCTGAAAAGGTATCTGGTGCGGACGCTTCGGCGTCGTTGAAGAGTGTGGACGCTTCGGCGTCAGTTAGGTGTGAAGACGCTTCGGTGTCAAAAGCTGTCGCTAGGGAAGCTGTGGTGGTCCTGAGGAGAGTGGACGCCGTGGTGACCCCAGTGGCAGAGATGCTGGAGAGGACCAGATGTCCATCCCTGGTCACCAGTTTGGAGAGTGGGGAATCGGACTACAAGTCTGTCCCCGACAGCCGGCTTCCGATGAGGTTTTGGAGGAAGAAGCCTGTTTCTGCTAAGAGGACTAGAAGTAGTGGGTCCGATTCGGACCGTCCTCGGAGTCCTCACGGAGAGAACTCTAAGCAGGTGATGACGACTCGGTCGAAGCGCGGTCGCGGAAGGCCCCCTATCACGGGCCAGTACGTCGGCCTGGCTAAAGCTAGGGCTGAGCTCAAAGCCGCAGAGAGGCAGGCGATGGACTTGGAGTCGGAGAAAGAGGTGGCAGCAGCAACGCCCAAGGCGCGGTCAGATGCTGCTACCAATTACCTGGGTGCCTCGACCTCTTGGGGCTCAACAAGAGAGGCCTCAGCTGTCGCCCTATCTGATAGGGTAAAGGAGAGCCTGACGGCCATAGAATTGGTTGGGAGTAAGTCGGGCAACCTTAAGGGCACTTTCCAAAGTGCCCTGAAAAAGTCTGCGGAGGTGCTGCGGGAGGTGTTTGAGGAGTTGGCCTCCCGAACACCTGCCGATGAAGTAGCCAGGCTACAGGCAGAGAACGCCCTGCTCAAGGGTCAGCTTAACCAGCTGGGCGGGGAGTTGGCTGCGCTTAGGGCCGAAGTAAGGAGCAACAGGGAGTGCGCTGCTCCCTCCCCAGCTTTTGAGGAGCTGGGGCGCGATCTTCGGGCCTCACTGGCCAAAATGGACGCCCGGCTTGATAGCCTGGAGGTAGACGGGCGGCTTCTGCCTGAGAAGCGCCACCGCCCGCCTCTGGCAGCGGATAAGCCGCGCGAGACCTCGCCGGTTCCATCTCAGACGGCAAGAAAGGCTCAGGTGGAAAAGCCTGCCCCCACTTCGTATGCGGGGGCGACTAAGAAGGCACCGGTGGCAAAATCTGCCTCTGGAGTGAAGGGGAAAAGGGGCAAAGCACCAGCACCCGCCCCGGCGGCCCCCACTCCGGCTGCCCCTGCTCCGGCAAGCAGCCAGGGAACGCAGGATAAAGAGGAAGGGTGGCAGAAGGTGGGCCCTCGCCGCAACAAACAGCGCAAGGACCCGGCTGACAAGGCGCCAAGGTCATCAGCACCCGTCAAGCCCGTGGCGTCCAACCAGGCTGCGGCTAAGAAGAAAAATAAGGCCCCTAAGCTGCGTGCCCGCCGCTCAGCTGCGGTTGTTATCGCACTGCAGCAGGGAGCAGAGGAGAAAGGCCGGACGTACGGGGAAGTGATCGCCGAGGCCAAGTCTAAGCTCGACTTGGAAGAGCTCGGGATCTCCTCCGTACGCTTTCGGCAAGCGGCGACCGGGGCTCGCATCCTTGAAGTCCCAGGAGCGGAGAGTGGCGGTAAAGCTGATTTACTGGCGGAGAAGCTGCGGGGGCTTTTTGCAGCTGAGGATGTAAAGGTCTCCAGGCCAGTGACTTCGGTTGATCTCCGAGTAACCGGTCTGGACGACTCGGTGACAGCAGTCGAGCTGGTGGCTGCGGTCGCCAAAACTGGCGAGTGTTCGCCGGACAATGTCAAGTCTGGCGAAATAAGGAGGGGTCCCGGTGGCGCAGGCACGGCAATTGTAAAGTGCCCCGTCACGGCTGCTAAAAAAGTTGCAGCCGGTCGTTTTCGGGTCGTATGGGTGGCGGTAGGGGTCAAGATTCTTGACAATCTCCCCCTCCGCTGCTTCCGATGCTTTGCACAGGGCCACATTGGGGTCCAGTGCCCGTCAGAAATCGACCGCAGCCTGAACTGCAGGCGCTGCGGTCAGGAGGGCCACAAGGCCCGGGAGTGCTCCGCCACGCCCCACTGCTCCGTCTGCGAGGCAGCTGGGAAGAAGGCGGACCACCTTGCTGGGGGCAAGGCTTGTGCCAAGCCCCCAACAAAAAAGGCAGCGAAGAAGGCAGCGGCAAAGGCAAGAAAGGCCAAGCCGCAGCCAGCAAACCCGCCCCAAGTGGGTAGCGAGGAGGATTCCATGGAGGTCCAATAGTTATGGACCTCCGATTCCTGCAGGGGAACCTCAATCACTCCGCCGCGGCCCAGGATTTATTGATCCAGGCCATGGCGGAGTGGCAGGTTCATCTAGCGGTTGCCGCCGAGCCGTATCGCGTCCCGACCCGTTCGAACTGGGCCGGAGATCGTGATGGCTTGGTGGCAGTCATACAGAGTTGCGAGGTGGATGCCGCCCCACTCACTATTATTAATAGAGGTGGGGGCTTTGTGGTGGTTAAAGTCGGCGAGCTGGTCGTGATTGGGGTTTATTTCTCCCCCAACCGACCACTCGCCGAATTTGAAAATTATATCGCGTTGGTAGGGGTCGCTGTAGGCCAGAGCTTTCCCAGTCCTGTCGTCGTCCTCGGGGACCTCAATGCCAAGTCTGGGGCTTGGGGTTCCGCGACGACGGACCATAGGGGGAGAGTGTTGGAGGAGTGGCTGGTGGAGTGCGGTCTGTCCATCCTCAACCGCGGCACAGTAGACACGTGCGTGCGTCGTAATGGGGGGTCAGTCGTGGATGTTTCTTTCGCGACCCCGTCCATTGCACGCCGTGTCCAGGGGTGGCAGGTTCTGGAGAATGAGGAGACGCTGTCAGACCACAGGTACATAACCTTCAGCGTCTTCAGATCGTCTCCAGCCACCCCAAGCGCCCCGAGCCAGCCAAGACTGGATGGCCCGCGCTGGGCGATAAAGCGCCTGAATAAGGAATTGCTGCAGGAGGCGGCTCTTGTTCAGGCGTGGTTGCCGGAACCACCACCGGTAGATGTGGACGGGGATGCGGCTCAGATCTGCGAGGCCATGACGCAGGTGTGTGACGCCGCGATGCCTCGCGCTAGAGCCCCCCCGTCAAAACAAGGAGTATACTGGTGGAACGAGGAGATTGCCCGGCTCCGCCGCTCGTGCGTCGAGAGGCGCCGCTACTTCCAACGGTATCGGAGACGCCGAAACCGCGACGAAGAAGAGGAGGACCGGCTGTACGCCACGTACAGAGAGGTGGCGGTGGAACTCCGCCTTGCTATAGGCCGGTCTAAGGCCGCGGCATGGGAGGAGTTGCTGGAGACGTTGAAAGGGGATCCTTGGGGTAGGCCATACAAGTTAGTAAGGCAAAAGCTACGCCCTTGGACTCCTCCCATCTCCAGCAGCCTCGAGCCGGAAGTCCTCGAAAGGGTGGTCGAGGCACTGTTCCCAGAAATGGGAACGGACTTTTTGCCTCCTAATATGGCACCGCCAGAACAGGAGGCGGGAGACTCGGGCACTGAGGATGTGCCTGAGGTCTCTGTAGCGGAGGTGGGTGCGGCCGTGTTACGCATTAAGGGCAAAAACACGGCCCCAGGACCCGATGGCATTCCCTGCCGCGCTTGGGTCCTGGCCCTTGGCGGGGAGCAGGGCGCTCTAGAGCCCCGAATAAGGGCACTCTTTAATAGGTGTGTGCGAGAAGGTGTTTTCCCGCACCGATGGAAGGAGGGCCGTTTGGTCCTCCTCCGTAAGGAGAGACGGCCGGCCGATGACCCTTCGGGTTATCGGCCCATAGTCTTGTTGGATGAGGCGGGGAAGCTGTTGGAGAGGGTGATAGCTAACCGCCTCATCGAGCATATGGGGGTTGTGGGTCCGAATTTGTCGGACGCCCAATTCGGGTTCCGCTGGGGCCGGTCGACCATAGACGCGATCGGTCGCCTGCGGGACATGGCAGAGGAGGAGGCTTTAAGGGGTGGGCAGTTGTTGGCTGTCTCGTTGGACATTAAAAATGCCTTCAACAGCCTGCCCTGGCCGACTATTATGGAGGCACTCCGCTATCATGGAGTGCCCCCATACTTGAAGAGACTGGTAGCGAGCTACCTATCAGATAGGGCGGTAGTGTTCCCTACCAGGAGTGGAACGGGTAGTCGCCGGCGCATGTCGCGTGGTGTTCCCCAGGGGTCCGTTCTTGGGCCCCTGCTGTGGAACATCGGCTATGATCACGTCCTGCGCTGCGCTAACCTGCGAGGCGTGGGCGTGATTTGTTACGCCGATGACACCCTAGTGACGGCCCGGGGTTCTGATCTCCGGTCCGCCTTGGTGTTGGCCACCGCTGGCGTCGCGGCGGTGGTGGCGCGGATTCGACGACTAGGGCTGGAGGTGGCCCTCCAGAAGTCCGAGGCTATTTGTTTTCACGGGCCTCGGCGGAGACCACCTGCTGGTACCAGCATAGTGGTGGGGGGAACCCCAATTTCGGTCGGGACGACATTAAAATATCTTGGCGTCGTCCTCGACAGCAGGTGGGACTTTGGGGTTCACCTGGAACGTTTGGTTCCAAAATTAGTAAGAACAGCAGGCGCTCTTAGTCGCCTGCTTCCTAACACAGGAGGTGGAGGTGTAGGCTGCCGCCGCCTGTATATGGGAGTGGTCCGATCGATGGCCCTTTATGGGGCCCCGATCTGGGCCGGATCTCTGAAAAACCGCCATAAAGCCCTTCTGCATCAGGCACAGAGGGTCATGGCGGTTAGAGTAATCAGGGGTTATCGGACCATCTCCCATGGGGTGGCCTGCGCTCTTGCAGGATCCCTACCGTGGGAGCTCGAGGCCGAGGTTCAATCCTCGGTCTACTGGCAACGGGCAGACGCTCGTAGTCAGGGCAACCGCCCAGCGCCTGATGAAGTGGTGCGGTGGCGTGTAAGCGCCCAGGAAGCGGCTCTGGGCGAATGGCGGCGGCAGCTCGAGGAGCAGAGCACTACAGGTGCGGGTTCCCGACGCCGAGCGTTGGAGGGGATCCTGCCCATTCTGGAGGAATGGGTGGAACGAGAGTGGGGGTCACTCTCTTTCCGGCTTACACAGGTTCTCTCAGGGCATGGCTGTTTTGGGAGATACCTGTGTGTCGTAGCTGGAAAGGAGATGACCCAGGAATGCCACCATTGTGGCTGTGTGGAGGATACCGCACAGCACACAATGGAGGTATGCCCTGCATGGGCTGGGCCAAGGGCAGATTTAACTGCGGCCTTAGAAGGTGGAAACCTCTCGCTGCCGATCGTTATGGAGAAGATGGTCGGCAGTGAAAGAAACTGGGAGGCGATGCTTTCCTTCTGCGAGGACGTGATGTCGCAGAAGGAAGCCGCGGAGCGCGAGAGAGAACGGGATCCGCTCTCTCAACGGCTTCATCGTGGGCGGGGCGGGCGAGCCAGACGGGGTGCCCGCTCTCAACACAACCCGCCGGGAGGTTCTCGGGCGACAGGTGCGGGGGCACCTGTTGTCCAATAACGAGACCTCCCGAGGAGATGACGAGCTACTGCGCTCGTCGCATTTAAGGAGGTCCGCCCATTCCACCGGGGCGGACGTGGGCCACAGGCGAAGCCAGGCGGACTGTTGAGTTACCGCCGGCTTCGTCTTTGCTCAACAGTGGCGGGAATAGTGAGTTTTTTAGTGGGTATACCTCTACTAGAGAGGGGAGTCCCACATACCCCGTCTGTGCCCCCCGGCCGGGCGGGGATGCGTAATGCATTTTCCTCACTTAAAAAAAAAAAAAAAAAAAAAAAAAAAAAAGGTTAGGTTCCCCCCAGATGGGTTCTGCCTTGTCGTGGCTGGGGGGCTCAGTGGTCGTAGTTTATACGACGAAGCTAAATGAACCCGAGGAGGCTCGAACGGCGCCCTGGATAATCCGGGTAGCAGCGTTGCGTTTGAGAGTTTGGGCCTGGCGTGCGCTTACCCCGCCGCCAGGCAGGTAGTGGGGGACATGTCTCCCTTGCCGCCAGCTCGAAATCGTAATCCTGCAACAGTTGCGGATCACGTCTCGTGATTGGAACAGGACCGAGGGCCTTGGCTTTATTGCCCGGGCTGCGAGGAGTAAACCTCTATAAAAAATCCCGAAGGACAAGTGGCGGTGCAGCACGAGGTCCTTTCTCTTCGGAGGAGGGCTGGCCGGTAAAGCCAGTCGCTACTGCATCTAGGCGTTGCGCCTTGGTTAGGTCCACCTAACCCTTCCAGGACACACGTGGGCTCTGTCCTGGTCGTAATTATTACCCCCCGGTACTCGTGGGACTTTATATGGAGAATACAATTCAAAACCAAAAGGAGGGCGGCCGCCTGGAATGCCGCATCGTAGGAGTTGCTGCAGAGCCTGTAAAGGTGTCTGGTGCGGACGCTTCGGCGTCATTGAGGAGTGTGGACGCTTCGGCGTCAGGGAGTTGTAAAGACACTTCGGTGTCGAAGGATGTCACTAGGGAAGCTGTGGTGGTCCTGAGGAGAGTGGACGCCGTGGTGACCCCAGTGGCAGAGATGCTGGAGAGAACCAGATGTCCATCATTGGTCACCAGCTTGGAAAGTGCGGAGTCGGACGCTATGTCTGGTCCTGCCAATAATCGGCGGTTTTGGCGTAAGAGGCCTAACACTAGGAGAAATGGGAGCAGTGGTTCCGACTCGGACCGTCCTCGGAGTCCTCACAAGGAGAAGTCGAGGACAATTTCACTGCCAAAGCGCGGTCGCGGCAGGCCCCCGTCAACGGGCAAGTACGTAGGTCTGGCTAAAGCTAAGGCTGAGTTTCTAGCCGCCGAGCGTCAGGCAATGGAGTTAGAGTCGGAGAAGGAGGTGGCGGCAGCAACGCCCAAGGCGCGTGCTGATACTGCGACCAACTTTCTGGGTGCCGCGGCCTCTTGGGGCTCGACAAGGGAGGCCTCAGCTGTCGCCCTATCTGCTCGAGTAAAGGAGAGCCTGACGGCCATAGAATTGGTCGGGAGCAAGTCAGGCAACCTTAAGGGCACTTTCCAAAGTGCCCTTAAAAAGTCCGCGGAGGTGCTGCGGGAGGTGTTTGAGGAGTTGGTCTCTCGAACACCTGCCGAGGAAGTAGCCAGGCTGCAGGCGGAGAACGCCCTGCTCAAGGGTCAGCTAAACCAGCTAGGGGGAGAATTGGCTGCGCTTAGGGCCGAAGTGAGGAGTAACAGGGAGTGTTCTGATCCCTCCCCAGCTTTTGAGGAGCTGGGGCGTGATCTTAGAGCCTCTCTGGCCAAAATGGATGCTCGGCTTGATAGCCTGGAGGTGGACGGGCGGCTTTTGCCCGAAAAACGCCACCGCCCACCACTGGCAGCAGATAAGCCGCGTGAGGCGACGCCGGTCCCAACTCCGACGGCGACAAAGGCACCGGTGCCTGCCCCCACTTCGTATGCGGGGGCCGATTTCCATTACTGAAATGCGCACCCGTACGGTGCCTGAGGAGTTAGCCCGGTTGGAGGCGGCCAACGCGAGGCTAATGAGTGAGCTGCGAGATATGCGCAAGGAGCTGACAGAGCTCCGGGCCGCTCGCCCGCAGCAAGCTCCAGAGGCAGCCTCAATGGAGGATGTAATGCGGGCAGTCATGGTGCAGGTGGGCACCATGATAGATGCCCGCTTCGAAGGAGTCCAGGAGAGGCTTCTTCCTGAAAAACGAATAAGGCCACCCCTTGCTGCAGATATTCGCAGGGAGGAGAGAGCGGCGGCTAGCACCAGCCAGAAGGTAACTCCTTCTGCGCAGTCTGCCTCCCAGACCAAAAAGGATAAGGGCAAAGGAAAGGGAAAGTCGACTGCAGCCGCCAAAAGCAGCGACAAGGTGGAACCGCCTGCCCCCGTCCCACCACCATCGGCTCCGGAGGAGCCTTGGACCGAGGTGGTTAAGAGAGGAGCGCGGCCGAGGACCCGGAAGCCGAAGTCGGCGACGGTCCCGAACGAGCGGTCAAAGACCGCTCCGAAACCGGCCAAGCAGACGCGCCCGCAGGCGCCTAAGCCTAAGACGGTTAAAATTCACCCCCAGCGCACCGCAGCCGTAGTAATTACGCTGCTGCCGGGGGCAGAAGAGAAAGGACTGAGCTACGCGAACGTGCTCACTAAGGCAAAGGCTAGCGTAGACCTTAGCGCAATGGGTCTGCCACCGATGAGGATGCGGGTTGCAGCCACCGGCGCCTGAATCCTTGAGATTCCCGGCGCGGAGAAGGCCGAGAAGGCAGACTCCCTGGCCGAAAAGCTAAGGGAGGTGTTCCAGGGGGCGGAGGAGCAAATCCGCGTCTCGAGGCCGGTCACCACTGCTGACATGAGGGTGACCGGACTCGACGATTCCGTCAGCGTGGAGGAGCTGACGGAATGTTTGGCTAAGGCCGGAGGGTGCCCTGCGTCGGACCTTAAAGTTGCCGACATAAGAAAGGGTACAGCAGAAATGGGCGCCGCTTTTGTGCGGTGCCCTGCGGCGGCAGCCAAGAAGATAGTGGCAGGTGGCCGACTCTTGGTGGGCTGGGTAGCGGCACAGGTTAAAATCCTGGACGCTCGCCCACGCCGCTGTTTCCGTTGCCTCGCATTGGGCCATGTCAGGGCCCAATGCAAATCGGAGGTGGACCGCAGCGAGGAGTGTTATCGCTGCGGTCAAAAAGGCCATAAGGCTAGCGGTTGTTCGGCCGCCCCGTACTGCACGCTATGTGCAGCAGCGGGCAAGGCGGCCAATCACCTCTCCGGGGGCAAGGTGTGTGCCAAGCCCCCGTCTAAGAAAGAGGCGCGTAGAGGCAAAGCTGCGACTGAGGCTAAGGCCAAGTCGCAACCAACCCGCTCCACACCGGAGCAGGTGGACAGCATGGAGGTTTAAGTATGGGTCACACCCGTAGCGAATTTAAACCACTCTGCCAGGGCTCAGGATATTCTTCTCCAGAGCCTGGCAGAGCGACATATACAGGTGGCCGTGATCGCCGAGCCTTACCGGGTCCCGCCCAGAAAAGACTGGGTTAGGGACCTGAACGGCTTGGTTGCGATCACCACCCAGTCTCCTGCTCAATCCCCACCCCTTGAAGGGGTGGTGAGAGGCAGGGGATTTGTGGCGGCTCGAATCGGCGGGACGATGGTTGTGGGGGTGTATTTCTCCCCCAATAGGGTTCTCGCCGAGTTCGAGAGCTTTCTGGACGAGGTAGGGACTCTGGTCGGCCAAAGCCGTCCGAGTCCAGTCATAGTCCTTGGAGACCTCAACGCCAAGTCCACGGTGTGGGGGTCTTCAAGGACGGATGCAAGAGGAGAGGCCCTCAGCGACTGGCTGGTGGGTGCAGGGCTCTGCGTGCTCAATCGTGGGTCCGTGGACACGTGCGTGCGGCACTCGGGGGGGTCAGTGATCGATATCACTCTCGCCTCTCCCGAACTCGCAGTGCGTGTCCGAGACTGGGAGGTGTTAATGGACGAGACGCTATCCGATCACCGGTACATCCGGTTTAGCGTCTCGTCCACGTTGATGGACCCAGGACCGCGGGCTTCAACAACAGCGGTTGTAAGGCGTTGGGCACTAAACCGGCTGGATTCAGGGCTTCTCAAAGAGGCGGCTTTGGTACAGGCGTGGAATGACCTTCCCACGGAGACAGTAGACCTGGACGCGGAGGCTGATGGCTTATGTGAAGCGATGGCGCACGTGTGCGATGCAGCAATGCCACGTGCACGGCCTCCACAGGCCAAGCGTCAGGTTTACTGGTGGAGCCAGGATATTGGAGAGCTCTAAGGATAAGTCCGAGGAGGACGAGGTTTTTGACCCGTCTGTTCTTCCTACACACACGAGGACGAAAAACAAACTTCCTAAAATGGAAGATCTGGGTAAGGAAATGCAGGGACAGGCAACGGAGGATTTGGGTGCCTGCATCAAAGCTCAACTGGAAACGGTTGAGAAGATTGCGGACAAGTCCAAAAACTTAAGGGGAGACTACACCCATGGCCTGCGCCTTGCCGTAAGGAAGGTTCATGCAGCTGTTGCGGAATTGGCTCAACGGACGGTCGCAAACGCCAACATCGAGCGATTGGAGAGAAAGAATGCCGAGCTGCGATCGCAGATGGCAGACCTCTCAACAAGGATGGAGAAATTGACGGAGTCAATTCAGCAGCAGCCTTGTTCCCAAGGTAGCGCTGCCACCGCCGCTGAACCAGCGACGACACCATCTGTCGCTGGTGGAAAGGAATGGGAAGGCAGTCTCATGAAGCGCATTGGCGATCTCATGGACAGGAAGTTGGCTGCAGCTATAAAAGCTCAGCCCTCTTCCTCCCATGGGAGTACAGCCCCTGCCGCATCATCACGGTTAATTGGGACGCCTGGCAAGGGCAAAGGAAATCGCCCATCGCCTGTTACTTCTCAGCCACCCGTGCAGTCGTGGTCTTCTGAGTCGCAGGTGCCCCAAGCGTCAGCGTCCTCATGGGCGACAGTGGTGGGGAAAAAAGGGAAGGGAAAGAAGGCCAATCAGAAGGCACCTGAGCAGAAAAAGTCTGCTCTGAAAGTTGGCTCTACAGCTGGCATTAGGGATGGTGCTACAGCAGGCACAAGGGCTAGTCAAAAGACTGGCCAGAAGGCTGGACCAAAGGCTAGACCAAAGGCTGGCAAAAAAGGTGGTTCTGCGCCGAAGCCTTCGCGGCTGCCAGCTACTGCGGCTATCACGGTGACAATTCCGGAGGGTTCAGATGTCACCCAGGCCGCGGTGATGGCGGCTGCGAAGGCTCGGGTCAAGTTGGCCGATGTTGGAATTGACACAGTTAAATCCAGGAAGGCCATCACTGGCGGTTTAATTTTGGAGGTAACTGGGCCTGACTGCGTCTCTAAAGCGGACGCCTTGGCTGAACGCATGCGCGTGGCCCTCGCGGATCTAGGGGTGCGTGTTGTACGCCCAGTGAAAACGGGGGAGTTGCGGCTGAAGGACCTCGACGACAGCGTCACACCTCAAGAGGTGCAGACTGCAGTTGCCGAGTCTGGAGGCTGCTCAACCGATGACGTGCGGGTGGGCGAAATTCGCCGCTCACCCACTGCCCTGGGCACGGTGTGGGTCCGCTGTCCACTAGCTTGCGTGCGCAAGCTAGCCGCGGCAAAGCACGTCGTCGTCGGCTGGGTGTCTTCTCGGGTGGATTATCTTGCCACGAGACCGCTCCAGTGCTTCCGGTGCCTGGAGTACGGTCACGTACGCAGCATGTGTCAGAGCACAGTGGACCGTAGCAGCTTATGCTACGGATTCCGCGCAGCACACGCTGGAGCAGTGCTCAGCGTGGTGCCCGGAGCGCGGGATCTTGGTCACCAGGATCGGGCAGGATCTTTCTCTGCCAAGCGTGGTTGAGGCCATGTTGGCAGATGAAACGGCGTGGAGGGCCGTGGCCTCTTTCTGTGAGACCGTAATGGTTCAGAAAGAGGCCGCTGAGCGAGATCGGGAGAAAGCCGATCCCGCTCGGAGAAGGCGGCGGCGGGGTGACGGCAACGGCCGCCCCGCACTGCCTGCCCCATAAGGGGCCAAGCGGTATCCCCTGCCGAGCAGGGGAACTTTAGTGCCCAGCGTGGGCGGTAGAGCGCAATGAGCTATGCGGAGTTGTGGGAAACGACCTTTCCCTATCGACCTTGATCAACAACATGGTTGACAACGAAGAGTCGTGGAGAGCGGTTCTCTCCTTCAGTGAAGCCGTCATGCTTCACAAGGAAGCGGCAGAAAGAGAGAGGGAACAGAGTTCTGACCTCGCCATTTGCCGCAGAAGAACAGGGCGCCGGAGGGCGGCACACAATCGTCGTCTTCCACCCTGACAGGAGCCAGAGGGCGGTTGACTTGGGGAAGTTAACTGCCTAAAACACCTGGCCCGAGAAGGGCAGCGCATATCGCGCGTGCAAACATCGACGGTTAAGGGTGAATGAACACCCTCCAACATTGGAGTAAAGATTGCCTTAAGGCTCACGCAGCCGGGGTTGTGGTAGTCTCCCTAGGAATTCCCACAGCTTTGGTACACCAAATGCGTAAGGTGGAAGTCGATAGGTTTTTAGTCGGTATGCCGTCACTCTGACGGAGAGTCCGACATACCCCCCCAGTTACCCAAATTGGGGGGGATGCGTAATGCATTTTCCTATCGTTAAAAAAAAAAAAAAAAAAAAAGGTTAGGTTAGGTTAGGTTAGGTTAGGTTAGGTTAGGTTAGGTTAGGTTAGGTTAGGTTCCCCCCAAATGGGTTCTGCCTTGTCGTGGCTGGGGGGCTCAGTAGTCGTAGTGGTACGACGAAGCCAAAAGAACCCGAGGAGGCTCGCACGGCGCCCTGGAGAGTCTGGGTAGCGGCGTTGCGAGTGTAGGCGGCCTTGAATGGCTGCGGGACTCGGTCGGCGTCTCGGCCTTATGCTGAGTAGCGGCGACGCGGGTCAGACAGGCCTCTCCGCGCGTCCCTCTGTTTTAGCAGAGGGTGCAGTGTGACGAGGCAAGGTCCAGGAGCTTGTGCTGTGACGGTGAACGTAGCCTACAACGTAGCCGTTCTGGCATAAGTACTTGGTGCAAACCACTTCATTAGTGGTAGGAGGAGTAGTTTGTTTGCGCATTGCGCGGATGAAGCAGAGTTTGGGCTTGGCGTGCGCTTACCCCGCCGTCAGGCAGGTAGTGGGGGACATGTCTTCCCTGCCGCCAGCTCGGAATCGTAATCCTGTAACAGTTGCGGATCACGTCTCGTGATTGGAGCAGGACTGAGGGCCTTGGCTTGATTGCCCGGGCTGCGAGGAGTTAACCTCTATAAAAAATCCCGAAGGACAAGTGGCGGTGCAGCACGAGGTCCTTTCTCTTCGGAGGAGGGCTGGCCGGTAAAGCCAGTCGCTACTGCATCTAGGCGTTGCGCCTTGGTTAGGTCCACCTAACCCTTCCCGGACACACGTGGGCTCTGTCTTGGTCGTATATTTTTACCCCGGTAATCGTGGGAATTCATATGGATAATTTACCTAAAAACAAAAACCAAAAGGAGGGCGGCCGCCTGGAATGCCGCATTGTAGGAGTTGCTGCAGAGCCTGTAAAGGTATCTGGTGCGGACGCTTCGGCGTCAGTGAGGTGTGAAGACGCTTCGGTGTCTAAAGCTGTCGCTAGGGAAGCTGTGGTGGTCCTAAGGAGAGTGGACGCCGTGGTGACCCTAGTGGCAGAAATGCTGGAGAAAACCAGGTGTCCGTCTCTGGTCACCAGTTTGGAGAGTGGGGAATCAGACTACATGTCTGTCCCGGACAACCGGCTTCCGGTGAGGTTCTGGAGGAAGAAGCCTCCTACTTCTAAAAGGGCTAGAAGTAGTGAATCCGACTCGGACCGTCCACGGAGTCCTCACCATGAGAACCCAAAAGCGATGACGACTCGGTCAAAGCGCGGTCGCGGCAGGCCCCCAACAACGGGCCAGTACGTCGGTATGGCTAAAGCCAAGGCCGATTTCGTTGCCGCCGAGCGTCAGGCGATGGAGGTAGAGGCGGAGAAGGCAGCGGTGGCAGCCACGCCGAAGGCGCGTGCTGATACTGCCACCAATTACTTGGGTGCCGTGGCCTCTTGGGGCCCGTCAAGGGAGGCCTCAGCCGTCGCCCTATCTACTCGGGTGAAGGAGAGCCTGACGACCATCGAGTTGGTCGGTAACAAGTCGGGCAACCTTAAGGGCACTTTCCAAAGTGCCCTGAAAAAGTCCGCGGAGGTGCTGCGGGAGGTGTTTGAGGAGTTGGCCTCTCGAACACCTTCCGATGAAGAAGCCAGGCTACAGGCAGAGAACGCCGTGCTTAAGGGTCAGCTGGACCAAATTAGTGCACAGATGGCCGAGCTAAGGGCCGAGGTAAGGGGCAGCAGGGAGTGCGCTGCTCCTTCCCCAGCCTTTGAGGAGCTGGGGCGTGATCTTCGAGCCTCTTTGGCCAAAATGGATGCTCGTCTTGATAGCCTGGAGGTGGACGGGCGGCTTTTGCCCGAAAAACGCCACCGCCCACCACTGGCAGCAGATAAGCCACGTGAGGTCTCGCCGGTCCTAACTCCGACGGCGAGAAAGGCACCGGTGGAGAAGCCTGCCCCCACTTCGTATGCGGGGGCGACAAAAAAGACGCCAGTGGCAAAAACTGCCTCTGGAGAGAAGGGGAAAAAGGGCAAAGCACCTGCACCCGCCCCGGCGGCCCCTACCCCGGCTGCCCCTGCTCCGGCAAGCACAAAAAGCCAGACGCAGGATAAGGAGGAAGGATGGCAAAAAGTGGGCCCGCGCCGCAATAGGCAGCGGAAGGACCCGGCTGACAGGGCGCCAAGACCAACGGCACCTAACAAGCCAGAGGCACCCAAACAGGCTGCGGCTAAAAAGAACAAGGCCCCAAAGCTGCGTGCCCGCCGCTCAGCTGCAGTTGTTATAGCGCTGCAGCAGAGAGCAGAGGAGAAAGGACGAACGTACGGGGAGGTGATCGCTGAGGCCAAGTCGAAGCTCGACTTGGAGGAACTCGGGATCACCTCCGTACGCTTTCGGCAAGCGGCGACTGGGGCTCGCATCTTGGAGGTCCCAGGAGCAACAAGTGGAGACAAAGCCGACTTGCTGGCTGAGAAGCTCCGGGGGCTTTTCGCAGCGGAAGACGTGAAGGTCTCTAGGCCGGTGACTTTGGTTGATCTCCGGGTAACCGGTCTAGATGACTCGGTCACCCCAGAAGAGCTGGTGACTGCGGTCGCCAAGACTGGAGAATGTTCGCCGGACAATATTAAGTCTGGCGAGATAAGGAGAGGTCCTGGTGGCGCAGGCACGGCACTTGTAAAGTGCCCCGTCGCGGCTGCCAAAAAAGTAGTAGCTGGACGTTTCCGGGTCGGATGGGTGTCGGTTGGGGTGAAAATCCTTGACCCTCTCCCCCTCCGGTGCTTCCGGTGCTTTGCACTGGGCCACATCGGGGCCAAGTGCTCGTCAGAGATTGATCGTAGTCTTAACTGCAGGTGCTGCGATCAGGTGGGCCATAAGGTCCGGGAGTGCTCCGCCACGCCCCACTGCTCCGTCTGTGAGGCAGCTGGGAAAAAGGCGGACCACCTTGCTGGGGGCAAGGCATGTGCCAAGCCCCCAACTAAAAAGGCAGCGAAGAAGGCAGCGGCAAAGGCCAGAAAGGCCAAGCCGCCGCCTGCAAACCCGCCCCAGGCGGGTGACGAGGAGGACTCCATGGAGGTCCAATAGTTATGGACCTCCGATTCCTGCAGGGGAACCTCAACCACTCCGCCGCGGCCCAGGACCTATTGGTCCAGGCCATGGCGGAGTGGCAGGTTCATCTAGCGGTTGCCGCCGAGCCGTATCGCGTCCCGACCCGTTCGGATTGGGTCGGGGACCGTGATGGCTTGGTGGCAGTCATTCAGCGTTGCGCGGTGGATGTTGCCCCACTTACTATAATAAATAGAGGTGGGGGCTTTGTGGTGGTCAAGGTCGGTGAGCTGGTCGTGATTGGGGTTTATTTCTCGCCCAATCGACCGCTCGCCGAATTCGAGAGATATCTCGAGTTGGTGGGGGTCGCTGTGGGCCAGAGTGCTCCCGGTCCGGTTGTCATCCTTGGGGACCTCAATGCCAAGTCTGGGGCTTGGGGTTCCGCGACGACGGACCCTAGGGGGAGAGTTTTGGAGGAGTGGCTGGTGGAGTGTGATCTGTCGATCCTCAACCGCGGCACAGTGAACACGTGCGTGCGTCGTAATGGGGGGTCAGTCGTGGATGTTTCTTTCGCGACCCCGTCCATTGCACGCCGTGTCCAGGGGTGGCAAGTTTTGGAGAATAAAGAGACACTGTCAGACCACCGTTACATAACGTTCAGCGTCTCCAGACCGTCTCCGGCCACTTCAAGAGCCCCGAGCCAGCCACGACTGGATGGCCCGCGCTGGGCGATAAAACGCCTGAATAAGGAATTGCTGCAGGAGGCGGCTCTTGTTCAGGCGTGGCTGCCGGAACCACCACCGGTAGATGTGGACGGGGATGCGGCTCGGATCTGCGAGGCCATGACGCAGGTTTGTGACGCTGCGATGCCTCGCGCTAGAGCCTCTCCGTCCAAACAAGGAGTCTACTGGTGGAACGAGGAGATCGCCCAGCTCCGACGCTTGTGCGTGGAGAGGCGCCGAGATTTTCAGCGGTATCGGAGGCGCCGCAACCGCGACGAAAGCGAAGAGGATCGGCTGTACGCTAAGTACAGGGAAGTGGCGGTGGAACTCCGCCTTGCCATTGGCCGGTCCAAGGCCGCGGCGTGGGAGGAGTTGCTGGAGACGTTGAAGGGGGATCCTTGGGGTAGGCCATACAAGCTTGTAAGGCAAAAGGCAAAAGCTACGCCCTTGGACTCCTCCCATCTCCAGCAGCCTAGAGCCGGAAGTCCTCGAAAGAGTGGTCGAGGCACTGTTCCCAGAAATGGGAACGGACTTTGTGCCTCCCAATATGGCACCGCCGGAACAGGAGGCGGGAGACTCTGACACTGAGGATGTGCCTGAGGTCTCTGTAGCGGAGTTGGGTGCGGCCGTGTTGCGCATTAAGTGCAAAAACACGGCCCCAGGACCCGATGGCATTCCTTGCCGCGCTTGGGTCCTGGCCCTTGGCGGGGAGCAGGGCGCTCTAGAGCCCCGAGTAAGGGCTCTCTTTAATAGGTGTGTGCGGGAAGGTGTTTTCCCGCACCGTTGGAAGGAGGGCCGTTTGGTCCTCCTCCGAAAGGAGGGACGGCCGGCCAATGACCCGTCGGGTTATCGGCCTATAGTATTGCTAGATGAGGCGGGGAAGCTGCTGGAGAGGGTGATAGCCAACCGCCTCATCGAACACATGGGCGTTGTAGGTCCGAATTTGTCGGACGCCCAATTTGGGTTCCGCTGGGGCCGGTCGACCATAGACGCGATCGGTCGCCTACGGGACATGGCAGAGGAGGAAGTTATGAGGGGCGGGCAGTTGTTGGCTGTCTCATTAGACATAAAAAATGCCTTCAACAGCCTGCCCTGGTCGACTATTATGGAGGCACTCCGCTATCATGGAGTGCCCCCGTACTTGAAGAGATTGGTGGGGAGCTACCTATCGGATAGGGCGGTAGTGTTCCCCACCAGAGATGGAACGGGTGGTCGCCGGCGCATGTCGCGCGGTGTTCCCCAGGGGTCTGTTCTAGGGCCCCTGCTATGGAACATCGGCTACGATCACGTCCTACGCTGCGCTAACCTGCGAGGCGTGGGCGTGATCTGTTACGCCGATGACACCCTAGTGACAGCCCGGGGTTCTGATCTCCGGGCTGCCTTGGTGTTGGCCACCGCTGGAGTTGCGGCAGTGGTGTCGAGGATTCGACGGCTGGGGCTAGAGGTGGCACTCCACAAGTCCGAGGCTATTTGTTTTCACGGGCCTCGGCGGAGACCACCTGCTAGTACCAGCATAGTGGTGGGGGGAACCTCAATTGCAGTCGGGACGACGTTGAAATATCTTGGCGTCGTCCTCGACAGCAAGTGGGATTTTGGGGTTCACCTGGAACGTTTGGTCCCAAAGTTAGTGGGAACGGCAGGCGCTCTTAGCCGCCTGCTTCCAAACATAGGAGGTGGAATGGTGGGCTGCCGCCGCCTGTATATGGGAGTGGTCCGATCGATGGCCCTTTATGGGGCCCCGATCTGGGCGGGATCGCTGAAAAACCGCCATAAAGCCCTTCTGCATCAGGCGCAGAGAGTCATGGCGGTTAGAGTCGTAAGGGGGTATCGGACCATTTCCCATGGGGTGGCCTGTGCGCTAGCAGGATCCCTGCCGTGGGAGCTCGAGGCCGAGGTTCAATCCTCGGTCTACTGGCAACGGGCAGACGCTCGTAATCAGGACGACCGCCCAGCGCCTGATGAAGTGGTGCGGTGGCAAAGGGACGCCCAGGAAGTTGCTCTGGGTGAATGGCGGCGGCAGCTCGAGGAGCTGAGCACTACGGGTGCGGGTTCCCGACGCCGATTATTGGAGGGAATCCTGCCCATTCTAAAGGAATGGGTGGGACGGGAGTGGGGGTCACTCTCTTTCCGGCTTACACAGGTTCTCTCAGGGCATGGCTGTTTTGGGAGATACCTGTGTGTCGTAGCTGGAAAGGAGATGACCCAGGAATGCCACCATTGTGACTGTGTGGAGGATACCGCACAGCACACAATGGAGGTATGCCCTGCATGGGCTGGGCTGAGAGCAGAACTCACTGTGGCCTTAGGAGGTGGAGACCTCTCGCTGCCGACTGTCATGGAGAAGATGGTCGGCAGTGAAAGAAACTGGGAGGCGATGCTTGCCTTCTGCGAGGATGTGATGTCGCAGAAGGAAGCCGCGGAGCGCGAGAGAGAGCGAGACCCGCTCTCTCAACGGCTCCATCGTGGGCGGGGCGGGCGAGCCAGACGGGGTGCCCGCTCTCAACACAACCCGCCGGGAGGGTCTCGGGCAACAGGTGCGGGGGCACCTGTTCTCCAGTAGCGAGACCTCCCGAGGAGACGATGAGCTTCTGCGCTCATCGCATATGAGGAGGTCCGTCCATTCCATCGGGGCGGACGTGGGCCACAGGCGAAGCCAGGCGGACTGTTGAGTTACCGCCGGCTTCGTCTTTGCTCAACAGTGGCGGGAATAGTGAGTTTTTTAGTGGGTATACCTCTACTACAGAGGGGAGTCCCACATACCCCGTCTGTGCCCCCCGGCCGGGCGGGGATGCGTAATGCATTTTCCTCACTTTAAAAAAAAAAAAAAAAAAAAAAAAAAAAAAGGTTAGGTTAGGTTAGGTTAGGTTAGGTTAGGTTCCCCCCCAATGGGTTCTGCCTTGTCGTGGCGGGGGGGCTCAGTAGTCGTAGTGGTACGATGAAGCGAAAGGAACCCGAGGAGGCTCGAACGGCGCCCTGGAGAGTCCGGGTAGCGGCGTTGCGAGTATAGGCAGCCTTGTATGGCTGCGGGACTCGGTCGGCGTCTCAGCCTTATGCTGAGTAGCGGCGACGCGAGTTGGGGAGGAAAGGCAAGGAAGGACTTGCTTTCCGGTTAACCCTCGCCTGGCGCCCTGGATAGTCCGGGTAGCGGCAGGTGAGTCGAGAGAGCTTCTCTGCGTGTCCCTATGATCAGCATAGGGCAGAGTGGATTGAAGCGAGAGGAGTCGCTCATGGTGCTCATGAGGTGACTTTCAAGGAGGGGCTCTGCCGGCGTCCTGGACAGTCCGGGTAACGGCGGTACGAGTCGAGGCGGCCTTGATTGGCTGCGGAGCTCGGTCGGCGTCTCGGCCTCATGCTGAGTAGCGGTGACGCGAGTTGGGGACGTACTGGGCGTGCACTTACACTGCCGTTCAGTAGGCATCGGAGTGTGTCTCCGGTGTCAGCGTCCACAAATCGGAACCCTGTAACTGGTGCGGATCACGTCTCGTGACAGGAGCAGGACCGAGGATCTTGGCTTTACCGCCCGGATCGCGAGGAAGAAAACCTCTATAAAAAATTACCCCAAGGTAGTGCGGCGGCGCAGCGCGAGACCTGAATGGCTGGCGGGTTAGTCAGTTCCTACTGCGTTCCTCGCCAGGGTACCTGCCGACCCCCTGTGCGAGTTACGTTAGGCTTCCCTTTGGCTACAGAGGGCTCTGGCCAGGGTGACTTCTAGTTCCCTCATACTCGTGGGATTTATTATGGATAATGTTACAAATAAAAACAAAACTGACGTAGAAGGTGGTGACCGAGAAGGTCTGAGTGTGGTGAGGCAAAGCACGCGCAAGTGTGCTGTTGCTCTAGAGAGAGTGTAAGAGATGGAAAGCGGGGCGGCTCGTTCTTTTGAGAAAAGAAGGGCGCCCCGCAGACGAGCCAGCAGGATACCGACCGATCGTCCTGCTGGACGAGGCCGGAAAGCTCCTGGAGCGGGTGGTGGTTGCCCGACTCGTTAACCACCTCGAGTTTGTTGGTCCAGACCTGTCGGGCAACCAGTTTGGGTTTCGGAGGGGTCGCTCAACGGTAGATGCCATATCTTACGTTCGCGACCTCTCCGAAAAGGCGTGTAGTAGTGGCGGGGTGTTGATTGCGGTGTCATTAGACATTGCAAACGCATTCAACACCCTGCCATGGAGCACAATTTTGGGGGCATTGGGGTACCATAGGGTGCCAAGGTACCTCCAAAGGCTCGTCGGGGACTACCTCTCTGAGAGAGAGGTATGTTTCCCGACCAAAGACGGCGAGGGTCGTAGCCCGATGACGCGCGGCGTGCCACAGGGGTCTGTTTTGGGCCCTACCCTGTGGAACGTTGGGTACGACTGGGTCCTGCGAGGTGCTAACCTTCGTGGCGTCGACGTAGTTTGCTACGCTGACGACACGTTGGTTACCGCTCGAGGACGGACGTTTAGGGAAGCGTCAATCCTGGCCACTGCCGGAGTCGCGGCAGTTGTGACCAGGATAAGGAGGTTGGGGCTGGAGGTGGCGCTCCACAAGTCCGAGGCCATCTGTTTTCATGGTCCCCGGAGAGCGCCACCTGCAGACTCAAGGATAACGGTTGGTGGAACTTCCATCGCTGTTGGGTCGACGCTGAAATATCTCGGCGTCGTACTCGACAGTAGGTGGAGGTTTCAAGAACACGTGGAGAGGTTGACCCCGAGGCTTGTTGGGACGGCGGCTGCGCTGAGCCGCCTCCTTCCAAACCTCGGTGGAGGAAAGAGGAGCTGCCGCCACCTTTACATGGCGGTAGTTCGCTCCATGGCCCTTTATGCAGCCCCTATATGGGCCGGTACCCTGGGCCCCAGGGAGGTTGCCCGACTCCATGGGAGCCAAAGAGTTATGGCGGTGAGAGTGTGCAGGGGGTACCGTACTTTATCGCATGAGGTAGCGTGTCTACTGGCAGGCTCCCTCCCGTGGGACCTGGAGGCCGAGGTCCTGTCCTCCGTGTACTGGCGCAGGGCGCAGGCACGGGAGGAGGATCTTCGGCCTGTACCACAGGAGGTGGAGCAGTGGCGGAAGGACGCCAGAGACGTCGCTCTGGAGTCTTGGAGCCGGCGTATTGCGGTGGAAAAGAGGAGGGGTGCCGGGGCTGCTCGATTTATCGACGCAGTCCGGCCCCTTATAAGCGATTGGGTGAATCGTGAGCATGGAGGGCTCACCTTTCGGCTCACTCAGGTCCTCTCGGGGCATGGGTGCTTCGGGAGGTACCTGTGTAACGTGGCACGAAAGGAGCAAACACCAGTGTGTCACCAGTGCGGCTGCGCGGAAGAGACGGCGCAGCACGTGCTGGAGGTGTGCCCAGGGACGGAGGAGGTACGGCTGACGCTAGTTGCCGTCGTAGGAAGTGACCTCTCGTTGCCGAACATCCTAGCTAGGATGGTCGTCGACGAGGGGTCTTGGAAGGCAGTGGCCTCGTTTTGCGAGCAAGTTATGGCGCAAAGAGAGGCAGAGGAGCGGGATAGAGAAAGAGACCCTCTTTCTCTCCCGCTTCGGAGGGAGCGGAGACGTGGGCGAGCCAGGCGGGTTCGCTCTCAGTCTCTCACTGGAGAGCCTGGAGTGGTAGGTGTGGGGACACCCACCACTCCTCACCACTAGGTGAAATGGCCCTCACGAGCGGGCGACGCGCTAATGTTCCGGCGCGTCGTCAGGAGGTGGGTCCGCAAGGCGGACGTCGGTGGACAGAGCCACGGAGAGTTTGCGAACGGTCCCGCAGCTCTGTCCATAAACCGAGGATGATGGAACATCGTGGGCTTTTTTAGTCGGTAGGACGTCGCAGTTTTTCTGCGACGGGGAGTCCGACATAGCCCGTCTGCATCCCCCGCTGGCGGGTATGCGTAAATGCATTTTTGCCCACGTAAAAAAAAAAAAAAAAAAAAAAAAAAAGGTTAGGTTAGGTTAGGTTAGGTTAGGTTAGGTTAGGTTAGGTTAGGTTTTTTTTTTTTTTTTTTTATTTGTACCGTCGTTTTGACGGCACCGCGACATACCTCTGACTTAATCAGAGCCATTTTTTACTTATCTTTTTACGACTAACATGACATCCGAGAATGGGATGGGAAAGGGAAAGGCTTGCGGTTTTGCTTTAATATTTTCTTTTTTGTTATATCTTGTAGTTGTTGCGATTTTAGATCTTTTACTTTTGTCTGTTATTATCACTTTTCTGTTTTAATATAATGATTATGCTACTTTCGTTCATAATACTGGTAATTGGTTTGTATTCAGTTTTATTTTAGTTTATTTTACATTCGCAACACGATTTTATTGATTCTGTTTTTTTAATAATTTTGTTTCGAATTGTTTTATTAAAATTTTTTTTTTTTTTTTTTTTTTTTATATTGACAAATTAAAAATTTTTGTTATTACTGCCTTTTTAATACATATGCTGGTCTTATATATTATCAAATATATATAGCCACATATTTTATGTATCTATTTATTTAAATATCTATCTTGTATTACTTGTATGTTGTCTAAGCTTGTATGATTTGTTTCTAATTTTGAATTTAAAAAAAAAAAGTTTTTATTAGTTTTCGGGCTTAAATCCGGATCTGCGCTGCACTGTGGTTGGCGTTTTCTGGTGGGTTAAGTTCGATTTAAGTTTTCTTTTTAGGTGTGCTTTAATTTATTGCTTTTATTTCACTAATTATTTAATTTGATGTTGATTATATTTCTTCTATTTTATGGTGTAGGTTTTATATTTTTATTTAAGAGAGTTAGTTATTTCCCGTCAAACTGGGCCAGTTTCCTCAAGAAACTGTTACCAGTTTGCTTATTTGCTTATGTTGAGTTGGTTATTTACTGATTTTATAAATGATTTTAATGTTTTTATTACTATAATTCACTCGCCCACCAGGTTTAGGCGTTTTCGTACCCTGGGACCACTTTAGCAGTACGCTATCGTGGTTAGGTTAGGTTAGGTTAGGTTTTTTTTTTTTTTTTTTTTTTTTTTTTTTTTTTTGCCATCTCGAAATGGCACTAACTTAAAATTACTGTCGCTATTATTATGCGACAACCTTTCACTCTTACATTCATTCTTCACTGTATTTATTTAGTCCCCTTACAATTTTTATATAAAATTTAATAATATAAAAATCAAATTAATTTTGAAATTACAAGCAAAAGAACTTTTATATTCTATTATAGGTGGTATTTAGGGACACCAATTTTATTTGAATTTCAATTTCCCATTTAAATTTTCCTTTCACTCTTTATTATTATTATTTATCATTATCATATATTATTCTAACTATATAATTATTAAAACACATTTCGTCCTTGCTATTGATTGCACAGAACAATCAATCCAAAGACTTAAATAATTTTATTAACATTATACCATTACTTTAAATTCCTTAAATCTAGACATTAACATTTTAATATTTTTATAACTATTTTATGCATGACTACAATTAATTTTGTTTAACTGTATATTAAATAACACAATTATAATAAACATATTTAAAAAATTATAACTATTTCCATTATCTTATCAATACAATTAATTTTAATGAAATTGATTGGTATATTTTATAAAACTGATTTCTTTGTTATATTATTTAAATACCAAATCTGATCTGAACTAACAATAAAATATATATATAAACAATAATTAATAAAAAAAAATTAATATTAATATAAGCAATAATTTAAACTAATAATTAAACTAAACTAATAAATAAATTAAACAATAACATGAATAACAATTTTAATAATGATAATAATTATATTCTTATTCTTATAGGCCCCGTTTACACTTTCAAATTTAGCTATCTACCTATCTATCAACATACTTATTTTCTAATTGCCATCTAATAAAATATTTCATGGCAAAATATCTTAGAAGGCAATATAACTTAATGCTATTTTCTACAATGCACATGGTAACCTGGGGTTCATGCCGCCAATACAATCACTATGACTTTAATATTAGCAAGATCCGAATTGCATGATCACTGCAGTTCCACAACATCAATGCCAATGCACTAGCAGCACAGGACCCCTGATCGCTAACACGGTATGTATGCATCTTATTCTATCATTATACATAAATCCTACCTACTGAATACAATAATATAACTATTAAAAATTAAAACTAAAATTAAAATTAATTTAGACAAAATAATAATTAAATTAATTCAAGTACCTAATATTTATATATATATTATTATTATTATTATTTTCTTGCCCAAGTGTGCCACTGTCTTTTTATCTATCGATTGTCACTGTCAAACTTTGGATTTGTCAATGTCAATAGATTTCATTTGCAGTTCTGTGGTCAATTTCAACAAAAGAAGAAGACTGTGTTGTTTTTGTTTGTCATAATTATGCCTTCTTGCCAATAATAAATGAAATTCGTTTGTTTTTAATACTAGGCACGAAAATAACATAATCTGCACTGATACGGCGGCGTCTACTGACTGTAGCTACAATAAAAAGTAAGTTAAGTTTTTGATTATTTTTACTACTCTTGAACAAAATAACAAAACAAGTGCACGAATCTTTATCATTATAACCTCAATTAATTGAATTAATAAAATATACTTTAAAATAAACAACAAAATTGATTGAAAATTACAAGACAACAAGAAAAGAAAAAATACAAATAAAAAAAAAATAATGACTATTAATAATTTATGAGACAAAAATAAATTATAATTCAATAATAATATGCTATTCAAAATAAATACTAGGTAAGTGACAAACTAATATGCTTCAACTAAGCCACTTCCACATAGGAATCGTTTTCTTTCCCGATTTTGCGCAGAACGGTCCTTGCAAAATCGAGAAAGAGTAACCTGCAATTATCATCACCCATGATACTACCAAAGTTATCCATGTGAATATCTGTCTCCATTGCACTCTCGCAGTCATACCTCAGTTTGCCAAATTTGGAACAATGTGCTAAGACATGTTGTACGGTCTGAGGTACATCTTCACCACAAGAGCACAACGGAGAGTCAGATAGCCTAAATCTGTGAAGGTAAGCCCTAAACCCTCCATGTCCTGTCAAAATTTGAGATACAAAATTATTTAATTTGATTTTTGCTAGTATTTTATAGGCCCTGGCTACATCTTGAAAAAATAGCTTGGTGACTGACCCGGTTGTGGCTGTCCTGTAGTTGAGCTGCCATTCTTCTATAGTATCAGCCCTAGTGGAATGCTTTGCAAAGGACAACGGAAACCTGTCATATTTTGGTAACTGGCGATTGTGCAATGCTGCATTCTTAGCCAGCTCATCTGCCCTCTCATTTCCTGCAATACCGCAATGTGCCTTCACCCAGTAAAGTGCAACTTCTTTACCCTCACTGCTCAGCTGAGAGATCTCCTTCCTTATGTCGACAGCTAAAGGGTTGACTGTGTTTGCGTCACTGACCGTTTCCAGACCTGATCTTGAGTCACTTGCTATAGCATACTTCTTCTCTTGTCTCCCTTTAACAATGTTCAGTGCCCAAAGTACTGCCGACAATTCCGCCTGATACACGCTACAGAAGCTCTCGAGACGGAAGCCTGTATGTCGAACCTCCACTCCACCGATCCAGCAACTGACTGCCGCCCCGACCTTCCCTTCCAGCTTGCTGCCATCCGTGTAGAGTACCGGCCCATCGGTTCCCAAGGCATCAGCGTCCTCCTGAGAACCAATCGACCCAAACTCCAAACGCCTTCTCTCCGCTGGGTGTGGCAGCGAGTACGGACTCCTCCTCATCTCTAAGCTTCTGCCGGGCAAACAGGTGAGCGCTCCTCCTCTCTTAATCTTATATACCGCGGCCTGCTCTCTTACCCGCATTGGTAGCGGCACTATTCGGGCCAGAAGTACGCTCGACACCAACGAGACCGTACGGTGAGCTTTGCTGATCTTGAGGGCGAAGGATCTCGTCAGCCTGTTAAGCTCTGTCTCCGCGTACACGCGTCCCGACACTTCGGCCCAGCAGCTCGCGGCGTACAGGACAGTAGGCTCCACCACGCAGATGTAAATGAGCCTCAAGATATCGGAGTTGAGGCCCCATTGCGCTCGCGCCGCTCTAGACACCGCCTTGTACAAGACTATGGCTTTCTTGGTTGTTAACTCTAAGTGTCTCCTAAAGCTGAGCAGCGGGTCGACCGTCAACCCCAATACCCTAAGACTATCTCCATACGTCAGTTCAACTCCTGCCATCCTCAGTCTGGGGGTATAATACCTAAGCTTTTTTGTAACTAGGAGAGCCTGCGTTTTTCCAGGGGCAAACTTCATTTTTAGCTTGACTCCCCACTGCAATATTACAGCTAGAGCACTGTTCACGCTCTCTTCTAACTCATGTCCGTCTACTGCCGCCGCGATCAAGACGATGTCATCAGCGAAGGCCTGCACCCGTACCCCCCCGTACTGCGAATGCTCTAACAGGGGGTCTAGCTGTATATTCCACAGGATGGGGCCGCAGGTTGAACCCTGGATGCAGCCTCGCTCGGTCTCTCGCTCAACGGTCTCACCCGCGTAACGCAACCTCACCCTCCTCTCCGACAGGTAGTCCGCCACAAGGCGCACGATGTCCGGGTCGACCTCCTTAACGCGCAGCTGCTCTATGATGACGGGCCACCACGCTGCGTCGAACGCGCCCTCGATGTCGAGCGACACCATGACCACTATCTTTTTATCCCGCGTATGCATTCTGATTTCAGCCATGGCGTCGTACAGGGCGTCCTCGGTGCTTCGCTGCGGAGTGAACCCGTACTGAAGCGGGCTGAGACGCTGTTCCCTGCCAAGCTGCCACTGCAGCCTGTTGACGAAGAGCTTCTCCAGAATCTTTCCCAAAACCGGCAAGAGTCCGATAGGGCGGTAAGATTTCGGGACAGTGTAAGTATCTCTCGCCGGTTTCGGGATCACCTTAATCGTGGCCACCTTCCAAACCCGCGGAAAGCAACCCCACCTCAGGCACTGCGAGAAGAGTTGCAGCAGCAGGGCCTTGTTGCAGACGAAGGCTCGGAGGCAGATGTCCAAGGTGAGGCCGTCTCCCCCGGGAGCCTTCTTCGGGCTCATCGCTCGCAGCACCGTCTCCAGCTCGGTGGGCGTGAAGTCGCCGCATCCCTCCTCCCTTGCGGGCAGCGCCGCCAGCCGGGCGCGGTGTGTAGTGGCGGCTGCCCGCGTGTGCGCCTGCTCCGGGTTAGGTTAGGTTAGGTTAGGTTAGGTTAGGTTTTTTTTTTTTTTTTTTTTTTTTTTTTTTAATGTACCGTCTTTTGACGGCACCGCGACTTACCTCTGACTTAATCAGAGCCTGTTTTTACCAATCTTTCTACGACTTTAACATGACATCTGAGAATGGGATGGGATAGGTAAGGGCCTGTTGTTTGGCTTAACAAAGGATTAACTTTATTTCGATGCTCTACTGTTTACTTTACTTTGACTGTTTACTTTTACTTTTTTCTGAACGGGTTTATCTTTATTTGCTTCTATGATACTATTATTTTTGTCTTCACATTTTTACCTATTTATTCTACTTGTTTCTGTTCAATCGTTTAAGCTTCTATTTTTGGTGATGTTACGGTGTTTTTAATTTTTGTGGCATTCTTAGACTTTACTTATATCTATTACATTGTTTGTCTATCTACTTTTCTTACGCTATGCTGTTTATATATATTCCAAATATATATACCACCATAAAGTTATTTATCAAGTTTTTGTTTACATTTTAAAAATTTAAAGTTTAGTTAATTTACCAGTTTGTCTTTGACTTTTGTTTATGTTCGAATATCATTCTTATTTTGTATGTCTGGTTTCCGGTTTTAAAATTTATGTTTTAATAATCGTCTTTCTATTCGTATTTTATCTATTTTATTTTTGCTATGCTGCTTACATATATATCAATATATGTATACCAACATGAGTTGTATATCTATTTTTTGGGTTTTTGCTAATGTCTTCTAAAAATTTTGTGATATAGTTTTAAGTTTTTTCTAAATTTGTTTGTTATCTATTAATGTATTTTATTGAGTTTTATGGCTATTGTTATTTGTTTGTTATAGATCTGCTGACTCTGCCTAGAGGCACTTTAGCAATAGGCTATTGTGGCTCTAGCCAAAGCCTCCCATTTCCTTCTGATGGGGCACTCCTGACTGAAGGCATTGTGCTCCGTATTTTCAGCCTTGGCGTGTGTGCAATTGCAGCACTTTGGTGCATCGCCGGCAAGCCAATCTGCGCATTCTGACCTCATGTGGGGTCCCCCACAGTGGCTGCACTTCTCGATCGTCTCCTTGCAGAACCGTCTCCCGTGACCGTATCCCAAGCAGAGAGAGCACTGGACCAGTGGCGACTGGTCAGCTACTCTCACCCGCTGGAGATCGATCATGACGGTCCCTGCTTCGACTAAGCGCTGCCAAACTGTAGGGGCCACCCGCATGATGACATGGTTGGTCTGCGGATTCCTGGATCGCTTTTTGTAGGTGATTTCTACCTTGCTGTCGTTTCGTTTCAGGTCTTTGAGCGTTTCTTCATTTTGGTTCCACAAAGCGTCCAGAATATCCGTGTCAGTGTTATATTGGAACACATCTCTCAAGATGACTAGGGGGTCTTTATTTTTAACTTCTTCTACGATTAGGTGTTCTTCTGCTCTTTGGAGCCTTTCTTTTATTTGTTGCCTTTCTCCTTCCGTTCTGCACCCCACAATCACCTTTCTGTCCTTAGCCTTCCGTATCTTTTCAACTGCTATTCCTCCCTCCTTAGCATTTACTACTTTCCTGATTCTATTCAGAATTTCCTCTCCTGTTTCCATTTCGTTTTTTGCTGTTACAACTACGGAGTGCAGCGCGGTCTGCTCAAGGAGTTGCCTCCTAGGTGGCGCCGCTGCCGCACTCGCGTATGTTGCGTAAGTTTGCTTTTGCAGCTCTTCTTGCTTATCCAGGGACTCTTTTAGTTGCTCCATCTTTGCGTTATTTTGTTCTATGAGCTTTGCGTGTTGTTCCATTCTCTTCATCAACTCTTTTCCTTCCTTCCAATCTTCCTTTTCTTTCCTTTCCTTCACCTTTTCAGGTTCCTTTTCCTTTTCGGGTTCAGGATCCGTATGTTTCGTCTTTGCTTGGCCCTTCGCGGTTTCGCTCTCTTTAACCAACTGGTATAACCGTTCTATGGCCAGTGTGACCTCAGTTTTGATTTCGGTTTTTATATTCCTTGAATTGCCTAGATGAAGTTTAGCTTTAGTCACACAGGCCCTTGCTTCGGATAGACGGTCGATGTATTTGACCTTTGGCTTGTCTTGAATTGGTGAAGCTCCTGTAGCCAGCTGTGTGGGTGCTTTGCTGGTAGAGGCCCTAGTGTCTTGAGACACTAGCTTGGTTTTGGGTTTTGGCTTCGGGATTTCGGCTTGCACCGCTTTCTTCAGTGTGGTTGTAGCCTTGGAGGGTGCGTCCGTTCTACCGGACTCCCACTCTCCAATGCTCCTCCTTACATTTGGTGTCGGGCTAATGTCAACTGAAAAAGTTTCGCTCATTTTCCTTTTTTCCAGCTTCGAAACACTTTCGTCTGCCATGTCTTCCATCGACAGATCTACAAGATCCTTTTCCTTGTCCTTCGTTAATTTAGCAGGAGTATGAAACATCTTAAGAGGAGGCTCGGAGGTAACTTAAACTTAAACCTAACCTATTATTAAAAGTTTGTAAAAGTTATATAACAGAGTACCACCTTATTCTAATTAATTTTAACAAGTGTATATATAACAACTAATGTCTTAAAGGAATATTAGGAGTCAAAAATCTAAATTTAAATTCTATAGATTAGAATAGTGCCGAATTTGGTCAACTTAACTTAGCAGAAATAAAATCTAGTGCAATATTAACTAAAGTAACAACTAATATTTATATATTTTAAACGCAAATTGTAGATCTGCAAGGTGTTAATACGGTAGTGAAAACCCCGTATCTAAATCTCCACTCGTTTAGCAGTTACCAAGGTTTAAAGAAAGACTCGGCCCCGTAAATCAAGTATTCTTACCTTGGTAAATGACAAAAAAGCGGGTGGGCGGGCGATTTTTTGTATTTTTGTCTAATATTTGTTGTTTTTCTGTTGCAGGTACGTGCGGGGACGTCGGGCAAAGGTGAACCAGCCACGGGATGTGCAGAAACAGTCAGGTGTTCGCGACAAAAAATTAAAAACACGCAAAATCGCCTTAAAATGACCAAAATTTAGAGAAAAACGCAATTTGTCAAAGTTTTTCTAGGACGGGTGACCGAGTGCGCTCGCACAGATGATAGAGCGCGCCGAGCCGCGTTTTATGCGGTAGCACACGACTATAGTCACTTAAAGTTAGAGTCTAGAAAAATCTTTTTCGGTTTTTGCCGTCGACCAAAGCGCGATTTCGTAAACAAAATAGTTAAATATTAACTTTTGGCTCACAAAAACGACACTTTGCGATAGGGGGCGCAACCGGCGAGACAAATAGCGAATTTAAGTACACACAGAAACTATAAATTTAGAAAAAATAGATTTTTAATAGCCAAAATTAACAAAATATGTATAAAATCGAAATAAATTTGCTTAAAAAGTCAAAAAATCACGTTTTTTGTATAATAACGTGGGTCCTATTAATGTAGATTCGCACTATGGGCGGTTAGGTTAGGTTAGGTTAGGTTAGGTTAGGTTAGGTTAGGTTAGGTTAGGTTAGGTTAGGTTAGGTTAGGTTAGGTTAGGTTAGGTTAGGTTAGGTTAGGTTAGGTTAGGTTAGGTTAGGTTAGGTTAGGTTAGGTTAGGTTAGGTTAGGTTAGGTTAGGTTAGGTTAGGTTAGGTTAGGTTAGGTTAGGTTAGGTTAGGTTAGGTTTTTTTTTTTTTTTTTTTTTTTTTTTTTGCCATCTCGAAATGGCTCTAACTTAAAATTACTGTCGCTATTATTATGCGACAACATTTTACTCTTAATTTCATACTTTAACATATTCTTATTAAATTCCCACTTTTTTTTTTTATTTCGTTTACAGTTAATATATTAAAAATTACAGAAAAGAAAATATTTAATGACAATAAATAACAAAATACTAGATCAACAAACAAAACCAGAAGGCAACTTGCTTATTTTTATTTCCCACCCCCTAAGATATTTTTAAGTTCATTCATTCTTCACTCATTCTATATTATTATTTAATTTAATTAAAATACACATTTTCTTCCGTATTGATTGTGTTAGACAATCAATATGAAGACTCAAGACCATTTTATTTAATTCTTTTATCAAATTCATAGAACCAATTTTACCATTCTTGTATACCGAAATACAATACAATATTTACAAAACTCTTACATTTTTAACATTAAGTAAATTAGTATAATTATATTTCTTAAGCATTGTATCATGTTGATGACACTATCTTTATAATACACACAATAATATAACACATTAGCTTAGTTAACTTAAAATTATTCTTAATGCTTTTAAAATTTTTATAAACAATAATTAACATAATTCTTATTTTTCTTTCACTTACTTCACACTAAACACGACCTTATTAATACCATGCTATAATACAATTACTATTAAATATTGTCTACAATTTCCATTCACTGCATCTCTTCAACTTTATGGGCAAAGATTCAACTAATTTACAATTAACTTCAAACTACAATTTTACTCCCTTTGACTCATGTATTAATTAATTTTCATACAAAATATATAGTAAAATCATTTCAATAAATAATACAAAGTAAATCAAAACAATAGACAAAAATATACCCATAACTAAAAAATATAAACAGAATACAATCAATTTATGCCTAATCAAATGAATTATCTCAGACTAAAATATTATAAATGGTAGTATTCACCAACAGAGTTAGGTACTAATTACACAATACGCTTGGCAACTTTAAAAGTTAACAAAGTCTGCTAGAAGCATTTCAAGATAAATTACAACAAAAAGAATACACAAGCATTAATCAACAAATATTAATAGGGTTTATAAATTATACCATCTGCATTACTAAAATAAAAAAAAAAAAAGTTATACTAAAATTATTTTGCATGAAAACAACTCCCTCTATGAACATTGTTTAACAACCTTGATACCAAGTTCAACTTCAGTTCAATTCAATATCAAGCAAATGCTGGTTTTCTAAATTAAAATATGAAATGTAATTCATTAATAATTATAATTAATAATCCAATAATAATAATCTAATAAAATCTTTAATTTATACACTCGCAACTTTTTATCTATACCGTCTGTAAAGTAGTGCCATCTATATATGAATCAAATAAACTACTAATACTGAAATATCCAAAAGGAAAAATGTATATGTTTAACAATTTTATTCTATCACAAGTTATCAAATTTATTTTACTTCTTTTTACTTTCCCTTTATTTTTGTTTCACTTTGTACTTTACAATCAAGGCAGCAGTCTATGACATAGTCTGTGCTAAACTGTGAAGCAGCATGATCACTCAAGTTAGCTAACTGTCAAACTTTTGTTTATTTTCATTTTTGTCTCAAGTGATCTCAGTGTTTTATTAGTTTTCTGGTAAAATACTCTAAAGTCCTAGCACATGTCAGCGTAGTGGAAATAATTCAGTTAGTTTCATCAATACAAGTACGGCTTCCCGCCCCATCTTAGACAACACCGCCGAAACTGCAAAATAAACATTGTGTTGTCCAAGGCAAGGCACAACCACAGAAGCCCCTGAGTACTTCATTGATTCCACCACCTTCAGATCTCAGCCACAATAATAAAAACGTGTGCTTTGATGAGTGAGTATCTAACGAAAACCATTTTATTACGCTTCCTAAGTTATATTCGCTACTACAGTGAAGCCATTGCGAATAATAATAAATGACAAATCTAACAACAACAATCACCAAAGGATAAATTAAATGTTACCAAATATAAGTTTTAAATCCTATACAGTGCCTTCAGAATGTGAGACTAGGTTCCTACAAAATACTCCTACTTAGATAGATAGATATTCCAATATAAGTTTATAAATGAATTCAATCAAAATAAAATTGAAATAAAATTGAAATTAAAATTAAAATTAAATACATAAAATTTTTACCAAATTATTGGACTTCCACAATGGAATCATTTTCTTTCCCAATTTTGCAAAGAACGGTTTTTGCAAAATTGAGAAATATCGGTCTGCAATCGTCATGACTTATTATTGTACTTAAATTGTCAACACTAATGTCCATATCCATTGCACTCTCACAGTCATATCTTAGCTTGCCGAACTTAGGGCAATCTACTAAGAGATGCGGCACAGTCTGAGCTACTTCCCCACCGCAAGAGCACAATGGAGACTCAGACAGTTTAAATCTATACAGATAATCTTTAAAACCTCCGTGTCCAGTAAATATCTGTGTATAGTAATTATCTAATTTAATTTTCCCTAGTATTTTAAAGGCACTGGCTACATCTTTATAAAACAGTTTGGTGGTTGATCCCGTTGTGGCTGTCCAGTATATGCGCTGCCATTCTTCTAAAGTATCAGCCCTGGTGGAGTGCTTTGCGAATGACAACGGGAACCTGTCATATTTTGGTAACTGTCTATTATTTAAGGCTGCATGTTTGGCCAGTTCGTCCGCTCTCTCATTTCCAGTTATTCCACAATGAGCTTTAACCCAGTATAAGTTTATCTTTTTTCCTATATTATTGAACTGAGAGATTTCATGTCTTATATCTACTGCTAGTGGATTTACTGTGTTAGGGTCACTGACCGTCTCCAACCCCGATCTTGAGTCACTTGCTATACTGAACTGTTCTTCACGTCTTCCTTTAATAATGGTAATAGCCCAAAGAATCGCAGACAACTCTGCCTGAAAAACGCTGCAAAAATTCTCAAGTCGGAAACCAGAATGTCGGATCTCTTCTCCTCCGATCCAGCAACTCACTGCCGCCCCAACCTTTCCTTCCAGCTTGCTGCCATCTGTGTAGAGAACCGGCCCATCGGTACCCAGGGCATCAGCGTCCTCCTGGGAGCCGATCAGCCCGAACTCTAATCGCCTTCTCTCCGCTGGATGCGGCAGCGTGTATAGACTCCTCCTTGTCTCAACGTTTCTGCCAGGTAGACAGGTAAGGTGTTCTCCTCTCTTAATCCTGTAGATCTTTGCTTGTTCTCTAACTCTTAGAGACAAAGGCACTATTCTGGCTAATAGCACACTCGACACAAATGAGACAGTACGATGTGCCCTGGATATCTTTAGGGCAAAGATTCTCGAGAGCTTGTTAAGTGCCTTCTCTGCATATACACGTTCAGATACTTCAGCCCATGAACTAGCGGCGTACAAGACGGTGGGTTCCACCACGCAGATGTAAATGAGTCTTAAAATATCGGAGTTGAAGCCCCACTGTGCTCGTGCCGCTCTTGACACCGCCTTGTAAAAGATTATGGCTTTGTTGGTCATCGCTTCTAGATGTCGTTGGAAATTCAGCAGTGGGTCCACCGTTAATCCCAATACTTTAAGACTCATTCCATAACTCAGTTCCACTCCTGCCATTTCCAATCTAGGGGTGTGATAGGATAACTTTTTAGTTATTAAGAGTGCCTGTGTCTTTCCTGGTGCAAACTTGAGTTTGAGCTTTCCCCCCCATTCAATGATGACAGTAAGGGCACGATTTATACGCTCCTCCAAATCGTGTCCATCTACCGCCGCCGCTATTAGTATAATGTCATCGGCAAAGGCCTGCACCCGCACCCCCCCATACTGCGACTGCTCTAACAGGGGGTCCAGCTGAATATTCCACAAGATAGGGCCGCAAGTGGACCCTTGGATGCATCCTCGTTCGGTCTCTCGCTCAACGGTTTCCCCCGCGTAGCGCAGCCTCACCCTCCTCTCCGACAGGTAGTCCGCCACGAGGCGCGCCACGGCCGGGTCGACCTCCTTGGCGTGCAGCTGCTCGATGATGACGGGCCACCACGCAGCATCGAACGCGCCCTCGATATCGAGCGATACCATGACTACTATCTTCTTACTCCGTACGTTCTCTTTGATTTCAGCCATGGCATCAAACAGAGCGTCCTCGGTGCTCCGCTGCGGGGTGAACCCGTATTGGTGCAGACTGAGACGTTCCTCCCTGCCAAGCTGCCACTGTAGCCTGTTAACAAACAGCTTCTCGAGGATCTTACCCAAAACCGGCAAGAGTCCAATCGGGCGGTAGGACTTCGGGACCGTGTAAGTATTCCTCGCTGGTTTCGGGATCACCTTTATCGTTGCCACCTTCCAAACTCGTGGGAAGCAGCCCCACCTCAGGCACTGCGAGAAGAGGTCTAGCAGCAGAGCCTTGTTGCAGACGAAAGCCCGGAGACATATGTCCAAGGTGAGTCCGTCGCCCCCGGGAGCTTTCTTCGGGCTCATCGCCCGCAGCACCGTCTCCAGCTCGGTGGGCGTGAAGTCTCTGTGTCCTTCTAGTTGCGCGGGTAGCGCCGCCAGCCGGGCGCGGTGTGCAGCGGCTATGTCCCGCGTGTGCGCCTGCTCCGGCGTGTCCGCGGCGGGCGGGTCCGGCGGGTAGAAGGTGTCGGCGAGCAGCCGCGCCGACCCCGCCGCGTCCAGCGCCGAGCCGTCCGCCGCCTGCAGCAGCTTGTCTTGTACCCTGGTGGAGCAGGCTTTCATCACCCGGTACGAGCGCTCCCAGATCGTTTCCTTCTCCTCACCGGTACAAAACTCCTTCCAGCTGGCGGTTCGAGCGGACTCAATCGCGTCCCGGTATTCGGCTTTCGCCATCAGGTACTCGTCCGCCACGAACCGTCTTCGCCGCGGGTTCGCCTTCGCAATCCTCCTTCTGCGCCGTACCATCTCCGCTTTCAGCCTAGTGAGCTCTAGCGTCCACCACTTGCACGCCTTGACGACTCCTCTTGATGCAGCGCGAGGTATAGCCTTATCACACGCTTCCACGATGCACTCGGTGTACAGCTCCGCCACACGATTAACCCCCTCGCGATTATCAACACCCGCCACGCACTCCTCCAAATCCAATCGCTCCAATTCACGCCGCAGCTCTGTAGAGAACGCTGACCAATTTGCTTTGTTTGTGTTATAGATGCGGGTGCTGCCGCCGCTCTCCGGGGCGGTCTCTCGGCTTGCACCCAGCCGCAGCGTGAACAGGATCGGGCGGTGGTCGGACAGCGTGCCGAAGCAGTCATCGACCCTCCAGTCCGCGACCGCGGGCAGCAGGTCGCCGGAGCACGCCGTGACGTCGATGATGCTGGTGCACTCCTGGCCCTGGCGCAGCGCGACGTAGGTTGGACTCTCTCCGCGGTTGAGCACCTCAAGGCCGAGCTCAGCAAACACCTCCGTCAATGCCAGGCCCCGCGCGTCCTCCGCATCGCACCCCCACCAAGGGCTGCGCGCGTTCACATCACCGCACACCACCACTCGCTGCACCTGCATCTCCCGCACCACTCCAGCGATGTATGCCAGGTACCTACCTATATCTATCTCCTTATCTAAATACATACTAATTAAGCCTATCTTAAAATTACCTATCTTGACTATAACACCAGAGACATCCTCGGTGATGAACCTAGGGTTCTCAACATATTCTATCCTAGAGTCTGTGATGACGACTGCAGACCGCACAGGCTTGGAAACGTCCGCGGTGACTCTCTGGATGACTCTGCACCCGCTCGGAGCCGACATGTGGGCTTGCGCCCCCACATACGGCTCCTGCAGCATCAATACCTGAATTCCGCGTACGGTTGCCTCCCGCATACACTCGTGCGTCGCGGCCCTACCTCTACCTAGGTTGTATTGCACGAATCGTAAGTTCTGGAGTTAGAGTTTCTGGAGTTCTGGGTTAGGTTAGGTTAGGTTAGGTTAGGTTAGGTCCTAAAAACCTGGAACCGGGATGGAGCTTCTCCACGTGTGCTTCTGATCAGCAGAACGCGCAGTGGATGAAGCTGGGACGTGCTGGTGTGCATTACCCAGTTGCTAGGTGGCAAAGGACTTCTCGCTTCCTTTGCCAGCTTCCGACTGCAGGGGCTCATGGGGTCGGGTGGACTTCCGTGAGACCGAGTAATCTTGAGGGCTAATGGCGGTCGGATTGCAACCTAACATGTAATCTGATTGCTATTTTGGACCTCGAGAGGGGCGGTGACACTCTGCGAGGAAGTGTTTCCGTGTGCGCCCAGCAGGCGAGGAGAGATATCTCCCTTGCCAGCGTTCGGCCGCTTGGTATGCGCTGGGTCGAAAGGCTTTAGTGCGATTAAGCGGCGGAGTAGATAGGGGCTTCTCCGCACATTCCCTTCGGGGTTTGTTGTGGTCGAAGCGGGGACGTGTCGGGTCTATGTATCCAACACTTAGTTTTGCTTTGTTGAAAGACCTAGCGGAATTGAGTGTTCTTGGGGTCCGAGGGGGCGATCCGATTTGATCTTCCCGGTTAAGTCTGATCGCCATCTCGGCACCCAAGATGGACGGCGCATCTTGCGAGTAGATGTCGCCGAATACACTCGGCTGGATGGGAGATTTAATCTCCCGGCCAACGTCCGGCCGCTTGGTATGCGCTGGGTCGAAAGGCTTTTGTGCGACTAAGCGGCGGAAGAGATGGGGGCTTCTTCACACACTCCCGACCATCAGGGGGTGTTGTTGTTGAAGCGGGGACGTGTCGGGTCAATGAATCTAACACTTAGTTTTGCTTTGTTGAAAGACCTAGCGGAATTGAGTGTTCTTGGGGTCCGAGGGAGCGATCCGATTTGTGTCAATCATTTCTGATCGCCATCTCGGCACCCAAGATGGACGGCGAACCTTTTGATCAGGTGTCGCCGAATTCACCCGACTATCACTGAGGAGATGAGATCTCCTAACCAGTGGTCCGGCCCCTCGGTATGCGCTGGGTCGAAAGACTTTTGTGCGACCGAGTGGTGCCTTGGGTTTGTGAGCGGCCGGAGTGAGGGCTCCCGGTCACTCGTGTACATACAAACCCAGGGAGGGCGGCAGTAACATAGTTGCGTGTTCCTGCCGTCGCATCCGAGGATGTGCCGGAGTGGCTTGCCACTCCCGGGATGGGCTGCGGCCGCAGCAAGTTTGTGAGAGGGGAACCCCAGAGATCCTAGGAGTTCGGGGATCCCTTTGACCCAAACGAGGCTGGCAACCGAGGAGGTTTAGTGAGTCGTCCGTCGTTTTTTAGTCGGACAACCTCACACACCCCTGTTCGCACCCTCATGCGAAAGGATGTCTGTTTGCAGATTACTCCTCGTTAATAAAAAAAAAAAAAAAAAAAAAAAAAAAAAAGGTTAGGTTAGGTTAGGTTAGGTTAGGTTAGGTTGGGGTGGTAAGTCGGGTAACCTCCACGTGGTGCACCCTGGTAGCACCATGAAACACTTCTGCAGAGTACTGTAGAAGTGTTTCATGGTGGCTAATAACCCGACACGGTGGGCTTCTCCACGTATCCTTCCGTACAGCCGAGGGAACTGTGTGATGAGGCAAGGTGAAGGAGACTAGGCTTTAAGCTTGGAGAGCGAAGCAAACGTTCTTCTTAGAGCGTTGTATTCGCAAAGAGGAGGCCTTGGTATCCATCTTGTGGATCCGAGAGGAGACGTTACCACATCCCAATATAATGGTTTGGCGCTCGCCGAGGGGAGTACTGAGTGTGTGAGTCCGGACATGTACTGTTCCGTCCCACCTGCGACCGCATGCGGTCTTGGGTGGGAAATGGCGGTGGGTGTCCGGCCTCACATACTGAGTATGGTCAGGGGGAACCTGGCCGCTAGGGCGCCACTTTTTCGGGGGACCTCACCCCCTTCACAAAAAAGGAAATAAATGAAATGGCGAACTGTGAAAAACAACGACCCCAGGGAGGTACCGGCCTTGACGAGGTCGGGGAATCCTCCGGTGCTACGGCACCCAGCCCCTCGTACTCTGGGGGGGGCGACAGCCGCTGTTTGGGAATTACGACCCAAAACTTAGATTTAGTTAGTATGGAAGAAGCAGTACCTAATAATGCGCTTGAACCAAGCGCAAGCATGGAGACGGCTACGTCAGCGCGGTCCGAAGAGACCGGCAGACTTTGGAAACGAGACCGCGAGAGACGGCACCGAGTCAACTCGGCATCGTCTAGCGGAGCAGAAAGTCGGAGTCGAAGTAGGAGTCGAAGTCGAACTCGAGGTTCTGCAATACTTGAAACTCCTGTCTCAGGTATTGCAGAATTTCGAAAAAAGAAAGAATTATTCCTAAAAAGGAAAAATGAGAGATGTGTGGAGGCTCAAAATCTGGTTGAAGGCCAGATACAGAAGGCCCAAGAACATTGGGTGGCACTACAGCAGGTGGCTGCTGCTTCGGAAGAGGTAGACAGCGCAACCGCCCATTCTCTGTCGGAAAGGATTCTAGGAGACTTAGACATCATCCAAAACGTAGCGACTAAGTCAGGGAACCTCAAAGGGACCTTCGTGCGTGCCCTGAGGGAGTCAGCAGCCTCAATCAAAATGGCAGCAGAAATCCTCTGCAAGCGGTCCTCTACGGAGGAAACAGCAAAACTGCAGAGGGATAATGCTCGGCTGCAGACGGAAGTGGCTGAGCTCCGCAAGGAGATGGTAGAACTCAGAAATGAGGTGGCATCCTCACGAGTCCGGGAGGCTCTGGAACCGTCACTCTCCCAGGAATATATGCCTGAGAGGATGGAGGTTCCGGATTCTCTGCCCGTGCAGAGAGAAAATGGAACAGGAGTAGAAGAGCTCACACGTTCTATCATGCTGCAGGTCGGCAGTATGGTGAATGCTCGGCTTGAAGCTTTGGAGGGGCGTCTCCCACCGGAAAAGCGCATCCGTCCACCGCTTGCAGCTGACCGCAACAAGGAGGCTTTACCTGCTGTGACTCCAGAGCCTAAGAGGCCTGAAACTGTGCCTGTAAAGCATGGAGCAACGAAGGCACAACAGCGGCAGCAGCAGAAGAATGCTGCTCCTAAGTCTATGCAAAAGTCCCATGCCACAGAAGAAGAAGAGTGGACGACAGTGGTTCGGGGGGGAAGCAAAAAGAAGGCAGGTTCTAAGCCTGCGGCCTCCGATGCCACCGCTACCGAAAAATCGAAGGCCAAAGCTCCCGCTGCCGCGGCATCATCGAAGGCAGTGGCAAAGAAAACGGGACGTAAGTCAGGCGTGGGGAAACTGAGCACTCCACGATCTTCGGCTGTAGTAATAACGCTGCAGCCGGAAGCTGAAAAGGAGGGCATAACTTATGCCAAAGTGCTGGCAGAAGCGCGGGAAAAAATAGATCTTGCCGACTGTGGTATTGGCTTAACTGGCTTGCGTTTCCGCCAAACCGCAACTGGTGCTCGAATATTGGAGGTGCCGGGTTCGACGAGTGGCCCACAAGCAGACTCACTGGCGCAAAAGCTCCGAGAGTCAATTGGAGGAATGGCAAATGTGTCGAGGCCTACGAAATGCGCAGAGATGCGCGTTACAGGCATGTGCGACTCGGTAACTTCAGAGGAGGTAGCTGCTGCAGTGGCACATCAGGGTGGTTGCCTCAAAGAATATGTAAAAGTAGGTACACTCCGGCGTGACTCTTGGGGCAATAGCTCTGTATGGGTGAGATGCCCAGTGGCAGCTGTGAAAAAGCTGGGGGCCTCTGGTCGCCTTATGGTCGGTTGGATCTCAGCACCAGTAACCGTGCTGAAACCCAGACCTATGAGATGTTACAGGTGTCTGCAGAGCGGACATGTACGCGCCAAGTGCATCTATGAAGTAGACCGCAGCGATGAATGTTATCGTTGTGGACGTACTGGCCACAAGGCGGCTAACTGTAGGGCGACTATGCCAAAGTGTTCGCTCTGCGCCGCTGCAAACAAACCGGCGGACCATATGTTGGGGAGTAAAAAGTGCTCCCCACCTAAGTCCAAGAAAAAGGATCAGCTGACTGCCGAGAGCAGCCCTCCGTCTGAACCGGCGGGGGAAGAGGCGATGATCACTAGTTAGTTAGTTAGTTATGGATCATCACTTTCTTCAGGCGAATATCAATCACTGCGCTGGTGCTCAGGATTTGCTTCTGCAGTCAATGGCGCAGTGGATGATAGAGGTGGCGATAGTCTCGGAGCCGTACTTCGTCCCTCCCCGGGATAACTGGGTAGGGGACGTTGATGGTTCGGTGGCTATTGTGACCTCGGCAGCCGTTGGGCCTCTTATGGTGGTTGCTAAGGGTAGGGGTTACGTCGCAGTCAGATGGAAGGAATGGGTAATCATAGGAGCTTACTTCTCTCCGAATGCAACTAGAGCTGAACTCGAAACGTTTCTCAGTGGGATGGGAGCCTTAATTGGTCAAACTCATCCCCGCCCTGTGATTTTCGCTGGAGATCTCAATGCCAAGTCATTGGCATGGGGATCTTCAGTGACTGACGCTTGGGGAGAGACGTTAGAGGAATGGGTGACGACTACTGGCCTCTGTGTACTGAATCAGGGATCGGTAAACACATGTGTGCGGCAGAATGGGGGCTCTATTGTGGATGTTACGTTCGCATCCCCCGTTTTGGCGCGCCGCGTAAGTGGATGGAGAGTGCTAGAGGAAGTGGAGACTTTGTCGGATCATTTATACGTTCGGTTTAGTGTCGCCGATTCCTTGGACACCGGAGACAGACGTCCGAGATGGCAGGCTGCGACGTCACCCAAATGGGCTCTGCGGAGCCTGGACAGTCAACTGCTGATCGAGGCATCGATTGTGCAGGCTTGGCAGACTCTACCAGATGGGCCGGTGGATGTAGAGGAGGAAGTAGAGTGGTTCCAAAGTGCAATGGCGCAAATTTGTGACGCTAGCATGTCCCGGGCCAAACCTCACGCGCATAAGCGGCGAGTATTCTGGTGGTCGCAAGAAATAGCCGACCTTCGCAGAGGTTGCGTGGAGACCCGACGCCAGTACACCAGGCATCGCCGACTGCGACATAGAGATGCGGAAGTGGAGGAACGGTTGTATGCGGAGTACAGAGCTTCTGTCAAGGCGCTGCATCTGTCCATTCGCACAGCAAAGGAACAAGCACAGGCGGAACTCCTCGAGACTCTAAACAACGATCCATGGGGGCGCCCTTATAAAATGGTTAGGGATAAAATCCGACCATGGGCACCCCCGCTGACCGAGAGTCTCGAACCAGAATTGGTTGAGACTATTGTCTCTGGCCTGTTCCCTAATGGGTCGGAGCATCAGCCCCCGGAAATGATTTCGGTAGGAAGTCAGACTAGGAGAGTCGATGATGAAGTGCCACCAGTTATGGAGGTGGAGCTGGACTTGGCCATTCGAAAACTCCGGGCCAAAAACAAAGCTCCGGGGCCAGACGGAATACATGGTCGAGCTTGGGTGCTAGCACTGAGGGAGCTCGGGGCTCGATTTCGGAGACTGCTTGATGCTTGTCTAGAGACGGGTCGGTTCCCAACTAAGTGGAAGACGGGCAGGCTCGTCCTGCTAAGAAAAGCTGGGCGCCTCGCAGACTCTCCGTCTGCATACAGGCCTCTTGTGATGTTGGATGAGGCGGACAAATTATTCGAGAGAATAATTGCTTTTCGCCTTATCCGACATCTCAGATGGGAGGGACCGGATCTATCTGAACACCAGTTTGGATTTCGGGCAGGCAGATCGACGATTGATGCCATCAAGTTTGTAAAAGCCTGCTCGGAAGAAGTAGTAGCTAGCGGCGGTGTGATGTTGGCGGTATCTCTGGATATTGCCAACGCGTTCAACACACTGCCGTGGGCTTGCGTTAGGGAGGCGCTGAAGTATCACGAAGTGCCCCCCTATCTTAGTCGGATAGTGGCGGCCTACCTTTCTGACAGGTACATTTCGTACCCTAGTCGGAATGGTAGGTTGCTGAGAAGAGAGATGTCGTGCGGTGTCCCACAGGGTTCGGTTTTAGGGCCGCTCCTGTGGAACATCGGTTACGACTGGGTGTTGCGAGGATCTCTCAATCCGGGTGCTGGCGTAGTTTGCTATGCTGACGATACGCTAGTGACTGCTCGGGGCGAGACATGTGAGGAAGCTGTCCGTCTTGCTACTGTTTCGTTAGCACAAGTCTTGGATAGGATAGGGCTGTTGGGACTCCGGGTGGCGCTCAATAAGTCGGAGGCCATGTGTTTTCATGGCCCTCGACGGGCGCCGCCGAGGGGTACCCAAATCACAATAGGGATGGTCAATATCGAGGTCGACTCCAAGATGAAATATCTTGGGCTCTACCTCGATAGTAGGTGGAACTTTCGCGAGCACTTCACTCGCATGGTCCCCCGACTGATGGGAGCGGCAAATGCGCTGAAGCGCTTATTACCTAATCTTGGGGGACCCAAGGCGGCTAACCGCCACCTGTATCTGGGAGTGGTGCGGTCCATGGCCCTTTATGGGGCCCCAGTGTGGGCGCCGTTGGCCGAACGGAATATTGCTTTTCTGAGGAGAGCTCAGAGAGTGATGGCCATCGGTGTTATACGCGGGTATCGCACCGTTTCTAACGAGGTGGCGTGCGTATTGGCGGGATCTCCCCCATGGGACCTAGAGGCGGAGTGCCTATTGGCATCCTATGAGCGACGGAAAGAGCTTCGGCTCAGGGGAGAGTACCCAGCGCCAGCGACTGAAGAGCTCGCTTGGAAGCGCTACCTACGCGAGGCATTGGTAGAAGAGTGGGGGAAGCGGCTGGAAGAGCCTAGTGCCGGCCGCTGGACAATTGAGGCTGTCCGACCAGTTCTAAGTGAATGGTTGAACAGGGCGCATGGGTCGCTTTCCTTCCGGCTGGTGCAGGTACTGACGGGACATGGTTGTTTCGGCAAGTATCTGTGCCGAATAGCTCGAAGGGAACCGACAACCGCGTGCCATCACTGCCGGTGTGAAGAGGACACAGCGATACACACGCTCCAAGCGTGCGAAGCTTGGGTCGAGGAGCGCTGTGCTCTCGTCGCTGTCATTGGCGACGACCTCTCTCTTCCAGCTTTGATAAAATCAATGCTGGAAAGTGAGACGTCATGGAATGAGGTGGAATCTTTCTGCGAAAATATCATGTCGCGGAAGGAGACTGCGGAGCGTGAGAGGGAGATAACCACTGATCTACCAATCCGCAGTCGGAGAGCTAGACGTGGAAGGAGGCGGAGGCTCTTTGACGATGTCCTCCTACGACCTCCATGACCAGGGCATCGGTGGTAGGCTCGGGGGAGTCTATCGCCGAATATAAGTTGCCCGAGGCGGCGCGCGTGTTTCCACGCGCTCCTGAGCAGGTGTTGGTGGAGCCTGGCTCTACCACAAACTAAGAGGAGCTCACGCAGGAGTAACTGAGCTGACACCGATGGGGTTACGGAAGTATTACTCACCGAATTCCCGTGACCCCATCAACAAGTGTGTGAAGGAAGCACCGGTGGGGTTTTAGCCGGTAAGAGTCCGGCATAACCTTTGCGAGCCCCTGATCGCAAAAGTATCCATGAGGATTTCCCCATCGAGAAAAAAAAAAAAAAAAAAAAAAAAAGGTTAGGTTAGGTTAGGTTAGGTTAGGTTCCCCCCAAATGGGTTCTGCCTTGTCGTGGCTGGGGGGCTCAGTAGTCGTAGTTTATACGACGAAGCCAAATGAACCCGAGAAGGCTCGAACGGCGCCCTGGAGAATCCGGGTAGCGGCGTTCCGGGTGTAGGCGGCCTTGAATGGCTGCGGGACTCGGTCGGCGTCTCAGCCCTATGTTGAGTAGCGGCGACGCGAGTTGGAGAGGCCTCTCCGCGTGTCCCTCTGTTTAGCAGAGGGCGCAGCAGATGAGGCAGCAGAGGAAAGGATTTCCTACTCTGCCGGGAGAGGGGCGAGCTTTCTGAAGCTCGCCATTTTCGTCGATTGCTTCGACAGGGATGGGCCAAATCCCAATATATGGTTTTAGCGCTCGCCGAGGGGAGTACTCAGCTTGGGAGCCCGGACCTGGTCAGTTCTGAATGACAGTGTGGGTCCGGGTTCACTCGCTGAGTATGGTCGGGGGGAACCCGGCCGCTAGGGCGCTACATTACGGGGATGTAGTAGGACGGACTGGGTAGTACTAACACTATTGCCTAGTGCCGTCGGAGAGAGTCACGCCGTCTCTCCATCCGGTTCCATGCTGTACGCTTCAATCACCCCTTTTTAGGCGTTAAGGGGCACGTTGTGGCAGTATGGACCGAAGGGGATTTGCCTTAACTGGCCGGTCCCAGAGTAAGGAAAAACTTGAAACAAAAACCCGTGAGAAAACACGTTAAAACCTGCGGATACCTGGGGACCTCCGCAGTATGTACCCCCGCTTTTCCGGAATGGGCGTCACCCGGAGGCGGTCTTTATATCGGCCCATTTTCGTGGGACTAATAATGGAAAATTTAAAAAATAAAAAAACCGAGGATGTGGAAAGGAGAAGGAGTCAGGGTTTCTTTAGGAAACCTTTGCCGATCGAAGCGGCAAGTGATGGTGGAGAATCGGACTGTTCAGTCGTGTCCGTATCTTCTGCGGCCTCGACTTCGTCGAGAACCCGCGCGGGAAGAAAGCGGGCAATTTTGCCTGCAATGGATGTAGCAGATGGTGGCTCGGACTCTCAAGGGTCTAAGCGCACCATGTTTTTAAGGGACAACGGGGAGGATGAAGACGATGTCTTTAATCCACTCGTTGCTCCTAATAAAACTAGGGGAAAGGCCAAGCTGCCTACGGCAGACGACTTGGGTAAGGAGATGCAGGCGCGAACGACGGAGGAGCTGGGCGCCTGCATTAGGGTCGAAATGCAGACCGTGGAGAAAATCGCCGACAAGTCGAAAAACTTGAAGGGCGATTTTATCAAGGGTCTGCGTACGGCGGCTCGTAGGGCGGAGGCTGTGTCAGCGGAGCTGGCACAGCGAGCATCAACGGATGCCAACGTGGAGCGGCTCGAGCGGGAGAACGCCGAACTGCGCGCTGGGATGGCTGAACTCTCCGCTAAGGTGGAGAAACTGACGGAAGCCATCCGTCAGCAAGGCCGTCCTCAGGCTAGTGCGGACAACACGGCCAAACCAGCGGCGCCAACATCTGCCGCTGCTGCTGGAGGGAACGGCTGGGAGGACCGGTTCATGCAGCGCATGGCTGCGATGATGGACCAGAAGTTGGCTTCGGCTCTAAGAGCCCAGCCTTCTTCTTCCTCCCAGGGCAGTGGCCCAACTCCTGCCAAGACAGGGCCGAAGGGGCCAACGGGAAAGGCGAAAGTCACGCCGGTGTCTTCCCAGCCACCAGTGCAGTCGCGACCCGCGGAGACGCACGTGCCAAAGGCACCTACGTCTACGTGGGCGACAGTGACCGGGAAGAAGACAAAGAAGAAGGCTTCGTCAGAGAAGGCCCCGCAGCCGGAGAAGCCCGCTCCGACAGCTAGCTCGAAGGCTGGCCCAAAAGCCGGTCCGAAGAGTGGTTCTAATAAGGGTGCTAAGGCAGGTCCGAAGACTAAGGCTGCACCAAAGCCGACGCCTGAGCGGCTGCCAAACTCTGCGGCGATCACGCTCACGATTCCGGAGGGATCGGAGCTCACGCTCGCCGCGGTTATGGCGACCGTAAAGGCGCGGGTGAAATTGGCGGATGTCGGGATAGACACAGTTAAAGTAAAAAAGGCGATCACTGGCGGTCACATTTTGGAGGTGCATGGGCCTGACTGCATCTCCAAGGCAGACGCCCTGGCCGAACGCATGCGCGTGGCTCTCGCGGATCTGGGTGTGCGTGTGGCACGCCCGGTGAAAACGGGGGAGTTGCGGCTGAAGGATCTTGACGACAGCGTCACACCTCGTGAGGTGTTGGTCGCGGTCGCCGAGGCCGGAGGCTGCTCGACCGACGACGTGCGGGTAGGCGACATACGTCGCACACCCACCGCCCTGGGCACGGTATGGGTCCGTTGTCCACTAGCTTGCGTGCGCAAGCTAGCCGCGGCAAAGCACGTCGTCGTCGGTTGGGTGTCAGCGCGGGTAGATTACCTGTCCGCAAGACCGCTCCAGTGCTTCCGGTGCTTGGAGTATGGGCACGTACGCAGTACTTGTCAGAGTAAGGTGGACCTTAGCAGCGTGTGCTACGGGTGCGGCGAGTCCGGCCATAGGGCTAGCCAGTGCACAAGTCCGCACAAGTGTCCGCTGTGCTCTGACAAGGGCTGCAAGGCCGACCACAGGATGGGGAGTAAGAAATGCTCCCCTCCTAAGGGCAAGAGGAAGCCGGCTCCTCCTCGATCAGCCCCAGCACCGGAAGGCCAAGCGGCCCCAACAAAGGGGGCCGCTCAGTCGGGCCAAAGCCCGCCGCCCCAGGAGGCCATGGAGGCCTCTTAATGGACCACACCATTAAGGTCCTCCAGTGCAATCTGAACCACTGCCGGAGCGCGCAGGACCTGGTCCTGCAAACCTTCGCGCAGTGGTCGATTGCACTTGCTGTAGTCGCGGAGCCATACAACGTCCCGAACCATCCTCGCTGGTTCGGAGACGACATGGACTCCGTCGTTATTTACTGGGGTGGTGGCCAAGGTGACCCCCCCTGTGCCCTTATCGAGAAGGGACAGGGTTTCGTGGCCACGGAATGGGGTCGCTTAGCCGTTGTGGGCTGCTACGTCTCTCCCAACTGTACCCTCGTAGAATACGAGGCGTACCTGGACGCCGTGGGCAACTGCATTCGCAGGTGCTCGCCGCGTCCTGTGCTTGTCTTGGGCGACTTCAACGCGCACGCTCGTGCGTGGGGGAGTCCTCAAGATAACCGTAGGGGAGAGACCGTGCTGGAATGGACGGCGGGTATGGACCTCCGATTGTTAAATCGGGGGTCTGTAAGCACGTGTGTGCGGTGGCAGGGGGAGTCGATCGTGGACCTTTCATGGGCGACTCCTTCTGCCACACACCTGGTAACGGGATGGAGAGTTGCGGAGGAGATGGTCACGTTATCTGACCATCGCCACATTGTAATCAATGTGGCCCTCCGCCCCCCCGACCGTGTGTCCCGCCGTCGTGGCAGCCCGCCGCGACGATGGGCTCTCAAGCGGCTCGACAGGGATCTGCTCGAAGCCGCCGCCATTGTCGCGGCCTGGCCGGATGGAAACGCCGGAGAGATTCTGCCCGATCCTGAGAGGGAGGCAGCATGGTTCCGGGCATCGATGACGTCGATATGCGACGTATCGATGCCCCGAGCCATGCCAACCAAGCTAAAGGGGGTGTACTGGTGGTCGGAGGAGATAGCGGAGCTGCGAGGCAGAGTTTTCCGCTCCCGACGCCGGTACACTAGCGCCCGAAGAAGGCGCCGAGCCCTTGCCGAAGAGGTGGATAGTGCGTATAGGGCATACAGAGACGCTTCCAAAGTGCTCCAGTCGGCAATAGCCGACGCCAAGGCTCGGGCCTGGAGCGAGCTCCTGGACGGACTGAATAGGGATCCATGGGGGCGCCCGTACAGGATGGTACTGGGCAAGCTCAGACCGTGGGTCCCTCCAGTGACGGAAACCCTGGACCCTGAGTTTGTGGGGGAAGTGGTTAATACACTATTCCCTAGGGTCCAGGACAGTCCCTCGCCCCCCGTGTCATCATCGGCACCGACCATCTGGTCCGATGAACTGGGGGTGACGGAACAGGAGTTGGTCCGAGCCGTTAAGCGTCTCGGGGCCCGTAACACGGCACCAGGACCCGACGGGATTCCCGGTCGGGCCTGGGTGCTGGCACTGTCCGCCGGCTTGGGGGACAGGCTGAGACGGCTGTTTGACAGCTGTTTATGTCTCAGTGTGTTCCCCAAGCAATGGAAGGAGGCAAGGTTGGTCCTCTTGAAGAAGGAAGGCAGGGCCGCAGACTCTCCCTCTGCGTACCGTCCCATTTGCCTGCTAGACGAAGCCGGCAAGCTATTCGAAAGAATACTTGCTGTCCGTCTATGCACGCACCTGGTGCAGGAAGGTCCCGACCTGTCGGAAGACCAGTATGGTTTCCGGCGGGCGCGTTCGACAGTGGACGCGATTCTTCGCGTCCGATCACTGTCGGACCAGGTAGTGTCCCGGGGCGGGAGGATGTTGGCGGTGTCCTTGGACATCGTCAACGCGTTTAACTCTTTGCCCTGGAGGGCGATCAGGGAGGCGCTCATCTACCATCGAGTGCCCCTCTACCTGCAGCGCATTGTTGGTGCTTACCTGCGGGATAGGTGCGTGCAGTATGTAGGCAGGGATGGTACATTGCACGAGAGGGAAGTGTATTGCGGGGTTCCACAGGGGTCCGTTCTGGGACCGCTGCTGTGGAATCTCGCATACGATGCGGTCTTGCGTGTCGATCTCCCCGCCGGCGTACACGTTGTCTGCTACGCAGACGACACTTTAGTGTTAGCTGGTGGGGACTCCTTCGACAGGACCAAGGAGCTCGCCGAGCTTGGGGTGGCTTGTGTCGTGGACAAGATCCACGAGCTGGGTCTGCGGACAGCGCCTCACAAGACCGAGGCGCTGTGGTTCCACAAACTCCCGAGGAGTAGGGAACCACCCAGCGTGTCGATTCGGATAGGTGACGTGGATGTCCAGGTGGGGCGGTACCTCAAGTACCTGGGCCTCACCTTGGACAGCCGTTGGGACTTCGGGGAGCACTTCAAACGCTCCGTCCCCCGGATTCAGAAGGTAGTGGGTGCTCTGCACAGACTGCTGCCAAATCTCGGGGGACCACGGGAAGGAGTTCGCCGCCTGTACGCGGGGGTGGTGCGATCGATGGCTCTCTACGGAGCACCCGTCTGGTCCCACAGACTAGCGGGTGTTAGGCGCTACAGGTTGCTGTATAGCAGCTTGCAGCGTCCTATGGCCATCAGGATCGCACGGGGGTATCGTACGATATCCCTAGAGGCGGCAACAATCCTGGCGCGGTTCCCGCCCCTCGACATCTTGGCGGAGACTGACGCGCGTGTGTACGTTCGTCTCCGACATGATGACGGGAGTGGAATCGCGCCTTGTGAAGTGCGAGTGCAAGAGCGCCGGCGTGCGTTTGTTAGGTGGCGCGAACGGCTCGAGGAGCCGCGGAGTTCGCGCCAGCGCATCGTCGGCGCAATTGCACCCAACCTCGAAGCCTGGCTGGGAAGGGAGCACGGCAACGTCACCTATCGACTTACTCAGGTACTCACCGGACATGGATGCTTCGGTGAGTACCTGAGTAGGATCGGTCGCGAGTCGACACCACAATGTCACCATTGTGGGTGGGACCGAGATTCCGCGCAGCACACGCTGGAGCAGTGCTCAGCGTGGTGCCTGGAGCGCGGGATCTTGGTCACCAGGATCGGGCAGGATCTTTCTCTGCCAAGCGTGGTTGAGGCCATGTTGGCAGATGAAACGGCGTGGAGGGCCGTGGCCTCTTTCTGTGAGACCGTAATGGTTCGGAAAGAGGCCGCTGAGCGAGATCGGGAGAGAGCCGATCCCGCTCGGAGAAGGCGGCGGCGGGGGTGACGGCAACGGCCGCCCCGCACTGCCTGCCCCATAAGGGGCCAAGCGGTATCCCCTGCCGAGCAGGGGAACTTTCGGGTTCGTGGGCGGTCTAGAGTAAGGGCTCTGGTCGTCCGTTTTCAGCGAACCCGGGAAGGGCGGTAGCACAGGGGTGGCCCTGTGTTGCCGCAGCACTGCGAGGTGCTGGGGCTGACTATTTTTTAGCCCCGGGAAGTGCTCTGAGCGCGATGCAAGAGGGGCACCACTGATAGCCCTAGGGGACCGTGGAGCCCCTTGGCATGCATCGAGGCTGGCCACCGGGGATGGTTTAGTGAGTCGTCGAGTCCGACAACCTCACACACCCCCGTCGTACCCTTATGCGACGGGATGTCTGAATGCAGATTCCTCCCCGTTAACAAAAAAAAAAAAAAAAAAAAAAAGGTTAGGTTCCCCCCAAATGGGTTCTGCCTTGTCGTGGCTGGGGGGCTCAGTAGTCGTAGTATTACGACGAAGCCAAAAGAACCCGAGGAGGCTCGCACGGCGCCCTGGAGAGTCCGGGTAGCGGCGTTGCGAGTGTAGGCGGCTTTGAATGGCTGCGGGACTCGGTCGGCGTCTCAACCTTATGTTGAGTAGCGGCGACGCGAGTTGGAGAGGCCTCTCCACGCGTCTCTCTGTTTAGCAGAGGGCGCAGTAGATGAGGCAGCAGAGGAAAGGATTTCCTACTCTGCCGGGAGTGGGGCGAGCTTTCTGAAGCTCGCCATTTTTGTCGATTATTTCGGCAGTGATGGGCCAAATCCCAATATATGGTTTTAGCGCTCGCCGAGGGGAGTACTCAGCTTGGGAGCCCGGACCTGGTCTGTTCTGAATGACAGTGTGGGTCCGGGTTCACTCGCTGAGTATGGTCGGGGGGAACCCGGCCACTAGGGCGCTACATTACGGGATGTAGTGGGACGGACTGGGTAGTACTAACACTATTGCCCAGTGCCGTCGGAGAGAGTCACGCCGTCTCTCCATCCGGTTCCATGCTGTACACTTCAATCACCCCTTTTCTGGCGTTAAGGGGCACGTTGTGGCAGTATGGACCGAAGGGGATTTGCCTTAACTGGCCGGTCCCAGAGTAAGGAAAAACTTGAAACAAAAACCCGTGAGAAAACACGTAAAAACCTGCGGATACCTGGGGACCTCCGCAGTATGTACCCCCGCTTTCCGGAATGGGCGTCACCCGGAGCGGTCTTTATATCGGCCCATTTTCGTGGGATTAATTATGGAAAATTTAAAAAACAAAAATGAGGATGAGGAGAAGGGAAGGAAGAGGGGTTTCTTCAGGAAACCTTTGCCGATCGAAGCGGCGAGTGATGGCGGGGAATCGGACGGGTCGATGGCGTCCGTATCTTCTGTGGCGTCGACAACGTCGACTAAGACCCGCGCGGGAAGAAAACGGTCAATATTGCTTGCAATAGAGGCAGCTGATGGTGGCTCGGACTCTCAAGGGTCCAAGCGCACCATGTTTTTAAGGGACAACGAAGTGGATGAAGACGATGTCTTTAATCCACTTGTTGCTCCCAATAAAACTAGGGGAAAGGCCAAGCTGCCCACGGCAGACGACTTGGGTAAAGAGATGCAGGCGCGAACGACGGAGGAGCTGGGCGCCTGCATTAGGGTCGAAATGCAGACCGTGGAGAAGATCGCCGACAAGTCGAAAAACTTGAAGGGCGATTTTATCAAGGGTCTGCGTACGGCGGCTCGTAGGGCGGAGGCTGTGTCGGTGGAGCTGGCACAGCGAGCATCGACGGATGCCAACGTGGAGCGGCTCGAGCGGGAGAACGCTGAACTGCGCGCTGGGATGGCTGAACTCTCCGCTAAGGTGGAGAAACTGACGGAAGCCATCCGCCAGCAAGGCAGTCCTCAGGCTAGTGCGGACAACACGGCCAAACCAGCGGCGCCAACACCTGCCGCTGGAGGGAATGACTGGGAGGACCGGTTCATGCAGCGCATGGCTGCGATGATGGACCAGAAGTTGGCTACGGCTCTTAGAGCCCAGCCTTCTTCTTCCTCCCAAGGCAGTGGCCCAACTCCTGCCAAGACAGGGCCGAAAGGGCCAACGGGAAAGGCGAAAGTCACGCCGGTGTCTTCCCAGCCACCAGTGCAGTCGCGACTTTCGGAGACGCACGTGCCGAAGGCACCTACGTCTACGTGGGCGACAGTGACCGGGAAGAAGACGAAGAAAAAGGCTTCGTCAGAGAAGGCTCCGCAGCCGGAGAAGCCCGCTCCGACAGCTGGCCCGAAGGCTAGCCCAAAAGCCAGTCCAAAGGCTGGTAAAAAGGCTGGTCCAAAGGCCAAGGCTAGCACAAAGCCGACGCCTGAACGGCTGCCAAACTCCGCGGCGATCTCGCTGACGATTCCGGAAGGATCGGAGCTTACGCTCGCCGCGGTGATGGCTACCTTAAAGGCACGGGTAAAATTGGCAGAAGTGGGGATTGACACTGTTAAAGTAAAGAGAGCGATCACTGGTGGTCACATCTTGGAGGTGCAAGGGCCCGACTGCATCTCCAAAGCAGACGCCCTGGCCGAACGCATGCGCGTGGCCCTCGCGGATCTGGGTGTGCGTGTTGCACGCCCAGTGAAAACGGGGGAGTTGCGGCTTAAGGACCTCGACGACAGCGTAACACCTCGGGAGGTGTTGGTCGCGGTCGCCGAGGCCGGAGGCTGCTCGACCGACGATGTGCGGGTGGGCGACATACGTCGCTCACCCACTGCCTTGGGCACGGTATGGGTCCGTTGTCCACTAGCTTGCGTGCGCAAGCTAGTCGCAGCAAAGCATGTCGTCGTTGGTTGGGTGTCAGCGCGGGTAGATTACCTGTCCGCGAGACCACTCCAGTGCTTCCGGTGCTTGGAGTACGGGCATGTACGCAGTACTTGTCAGAGTAAGGTGGACCTTAGCAGCGTGTGCTACGGGTGCGGCGAGTCCGGTCATCGGGCTAGCCAGTGCACAAGCCCGCACAAGTGTCCGCTGTGCTCTGACAGGGGTTGCAAGGCTGACCACAGGATGGGGAGCAAGAAATGCTCCCCCCCTAAGGGCAAGAGGAAGCCAGCTCCTCCTCAATCAGCCCCAGCACCGGAAGGCAAAGCGGCCCCAACAAAGGGGGCCGCTCAGTCGGGCCAAAGCCCGCCGCCTCAGGAAGCCATGGAGGCCTCTTAATGGATCACACCATTAAGATCCTCCAGTGCAATCTGAACCACTGCCGGAGCGCGCAGGACCTGGTCCTGCAAACCTTCGCGCGGTGGTCGATTGCACTTGCCGTAGTCGCGGAGCCATACAACGTCCCGAACCATCCTCGCTGGTTCGGGGACGACATGGACTCCGTTGTTATTTACTGGGGTGGTGGCCAAGGTGACCCCCCCTGTGCCCTTATCGAGAAGGGACAGGGTTTCGTGGCCACGGAATGGGGTCGCTTAGCCGTTGTGGGCTGCTACGTCTCTCCCAACTGTACCCTCGTAGAATACGAGGCGTACCTGGACGCCGTGGGCAACTGCATTCGCAGGTGCTCGCCGCGTCCTGTGCTTGTCTTGGGTGACTTCAACGCGCACGCTCGTGCGTGGGGGAGTCCTCAAGATAACCGTAGAGGAGAGACCGTGCTGGAATGGACGGCGGGTATGGACCTTCGATTGTTAAATCGGGGGTCTGTAAGCACGTGTGTGCGGTGGCAGGGGGAGTCGATCGTGGACCTTTCATGGGCGACTCCTTCTGCCACACACCTGGTAACGGGATGGAGAGTTGCGGAGGAGATGGTCACGTTATCTGACCATCGCCACATTGTTATCAATGTGGCCCTCCGCCCCCCCGACCGTGTGTCCCGCCGTCGTGGCAGCCCGCCGCGACGATGGGCTCTCAAGCGGCTCGACAGGGATCTGCTCGAAGCCGCCGCCATTGTCGCGGCCTGGCCGGATGGAAACGCCGGAGAGATTCTGCCCGATCCTGAGAGGGAGGCAGCATGGTTCCGGGCATCGATGACGTCGATATGCGACGTATCGATGCCCCGAGCCATGCCAACCAAGCTAAAGGGGGTGTACTGGTGGTCGGAGGAGATAGCGGAGCTGCGAGGCAGAGTTTTCCGCTCCCGACGCCGGTACACTAGCGCCCGAAGAAGGCGCCGAGCCCTTGCCGAAGAGGTGGATAGTGCGTATAGGGCATACAGAGACGCTTCCAAAGTGCTCCAGTCGGCAATAGCCGACGCCAAGGCTCGGGCCTGGAGCGAGCTCCTGGACGGACTGAATAGGGATCCATGGGGGCGCCCGTACAGGATGGTACTGGGCAAGCTCAGACCGTGGGTCCCTCCAGTGACGGAAACCCTGGACCCTGAGTTTGTGGGGGAAGTGGTTAATACACTATTCCCTAGGGTCCAGGACAGTCCCTCGCCCCCCGTGTCATCATCGGCACCGACCATCTGGTCCGATGAACTGGGGGTGACGGAACAGGAGTTGGTCCGAGCCGTTAAGCGTCTCGGGGCCCGTAACACGGCACCAGGACCCGACGGGATTCCCGGTCGGGCCTGGGTGCTGGCACTGTCCGCCGGCTTGGGGGACAGGCTGAGACGGCTGTTTGACAGCTGTTTATGTCTCAGTGTGTTCCCCAAGCAATGGAAGGAGGCAAGGTTGGTCCTCTTGAAGAAGGAAGGCAGGGCCGCAGACTCTCCCTCTGCGTACCGTCCCATTTGCCTGCTAGACGAAGCCGGCAAGCTATTCGAAAGAATACTTGCTGTCCGTCTATGCACGCACCTGGTGCAGGAAGGTCCCGACCTGTCGGAAGACCAGTATGGTTTCCGGCGGGCGCGTTCGACAGTGGACGCGATTCTTCGCGTCCGATCACTGTCGGACCAGGTAGTGTCCCGGGGCGGGAGGATGTTGGCGGTGTCCTTGGACATCGTCAACGCGTTTAACTCTTTGCCCTGGAGGGCGATCAGGGAAGCGCTCATCTACCATCGAGTGCCCCTCTACCTGCAGCGCATTGTTGGTGCTTACCTGCGGGATAGGTGCGTGCAGTATGTAGGCAGGGATGGTACATTGCACGAGAGGGAAGTGTATTGCGGGGTTCCACAGGGGTCCGTTCTGGGACCGCTGCTGTGGAATCTCGCATACGATGCGGTCTTGCGTGTCGATCTCCCCGCCGGCGTACACGTTGTCTGCTACGCAGACGACACTTTAGTGTTAGCTGGTGGGGACTCCTTCGACAGGACCAAGGAGCTCGCCGAGCTTGGGGTGGCTTGTGTCGTGGACAAGATCCACGAGCTGGGTCTGCGGACAGCGCCTCACAAGACCGAGGCGCTGTGGTTCCACAAACTCCCGAGGAGTAGGGAACCACCCAGCGTGTCGATTCGGATAGGTGACGTGGATGTCCAGGTGGGGCGGTACCTCAAGTACCTGGGCCTCACCTTGGACAGCCGTTGGGACTTCGGGGAGCACTTCAAACGCTCCGTCCCCCGGATTCAGAAGGTAGTGGGTGCTCTGCACAGACTGCTGCCAAATCTCGGGGGACCACGGGAAGGAGTTCGCCGCCTGTACGCGGGGGTGGTGCGATCGATGGCTCTCTACGGAGCACCCGTCTGGTCCCACAGACTAGCGGGTGTTAGGCGCTACAGGTTGCTGTATAGCAGCTTGCAGCGTCCTATGGCCATCAGGATCGCACGGGGGTATCGTACGATATCCCTAGAGGCGGCAACAATCCTGGCGCGGTTCCCGCCCCTCGACATCTTGGCGGAGACTGACGCGCGTGTGTACGTTCGTCTCCGACATGATGACGGGAGCGGAATCGCGCCTTGTGAAGTGCGAGTGCAAGAGCGCCGGCGTGCGTTTGTTAGGTGGCGCGAACGGCTCGAGGAGCCGCGGAGTTCGCGCCAGCGCATCGTCGGCGCAATTGCACCCAACCTCGAAGCCTGGCTGGGAAGGGAGCACGGCAACGTCACCTATCGACTTACTCAGGTGCTCACCGGACATGGATGCTTCGGTGAGTACCTGAGTAGGATCGGTCGCGAGTCGACACCACAATGTCACCATTGTGGGTGGGACCGAGATTCCGCGCAGCACACGCTGGAGCAGTGCTCAGCGTGGTGCCTGGAGCGCGGGATCTTGGTCACCAGGATCGGGCAGGATCTTTCTCTGCCAAGCGTGGTTGAGGCCATGTTGGCAGATGAAACGGCGTGGAGGGCCGTGGCCTCTTTCTGTGAGACCGTAATGGTTCGGAAAGAGGCCGCTGAGCGAGATCGGGAGAGAGCCGATCCCGCTCGGAGAAGGCGGCGGCGGGGTGACGGCAACGGCCGCCCCGCACTGCCTGCCCCATAAGGGGCCAAGCGGTATCCCCTGCCGAGCAGGGGAACTTTCGGGTTCGTGGGCGGTCTAGAGTAAGGGCTCTGGTCGTCCGTTTTCAGCGAACCCGGGAAGGGCGGTAGCACAGGGGTGGCCCTGTGTTGCCGCAGCACTGCGAGGTGCTGGGGCTGACTATTTTTTAGCCCCGGGAAGTGCTCTGAGCGCGATGCAAGAGGGGCACCACTGATAGCCCTAGGGGACCGTGGAGCCCCTTGGCATGCATCGAGGCTGGCCACCGGGGATGGTTTAGTGAGTCGTCGAGTCCGACAACCTCACACACCCCCGTCGTACCCTTATGCGACGGGATGTCTGAATGCAGATTCCTCCCCGTTAACAAAAAAAAAAAAAAAAAAAAAAAGGTTAGGTTCCCCCCAAATGGGTTCTGCCTTGTCGTGGCTGGGGGGCTCAGTAGTCGTAGTATTACGACGAAGCCAAAAGAACCCGAGGAGGCTCGCACGGCGCCCTGGAGAGTCCGGGTAGCGGCGTTGCGAGTGTAGGCGGCTTTGAATGGCTGCGGGACTCGGTCGGCGTCTCAACCTTATGTTGAGTAGCGGCGACGCGAGTTGGAGAGGCCTCTCCACGCGTCTCTCTGTTTAGCAGAGGGCGCAGTAGATGAGGCAGCAGAGGAAAGGATTTCCTACTCTGCCGGGAGTGGGGCGAGCTTTCTGAAGCTCGCCATTTTTGTCGATTATTTCGGCAGTGATGGGCCAAATCCCAATATATGGTTTTAGCGCTCGCCGAGGGGAGTACTCAGCTTGGGAGCCCGGACCTGGTCTGTTCTGAATGACAGTGTGGGTCCGGGTTCACTCGCTGAGTATGGTCGGGGGGAACCCGGCCACTAGGGCGCTACATTACGGGATGTAGTGGGACGGACTGGGTAGTACTAACACTATTGCCCAGTGCCGTCGGAGAGAGTCACGCCGTCTCTCCATCCGGTTCCATGCTGTACACTTCAATCACCCCTTTTCTGGCGTTAAGGGGCACGTTGTGGCAGTATGGACCGAAGGGGATTTGCCTTAACTGGCCGGTCCCAGAGTAAGGAAAAACTTGAAACAAAAACCCGTGAGAAAACACGTAAAAACCTGCGGATACCTGGGGACCTCCGCAGTATGTACCCCCGCTTTCCGGAATGGGCGTCACCCGGAGCGGTCTTTATATCGGCCCATTTTCGTGGGATTAATTATGGAAAATTTAAAAAACAAAAATGAGGATGAGGAGAAGGGAAGGAAGAGGGGTTTCTTCAGGAAACCTTTGCCGATCGAAGCGGCGAGTGATGGCGGGGAATCGGACGGGTCGATGGCGTCCGTATCTTCTGTGGCGTCGACAACGTCGACTAAGACCCGCGCGGGAAGAAAACGGTCAATATTGCTTGCAATAGAGGCAGCTGATGGTGGCTCGGACTCTCAAGGGTCTAAGCGCACCATGTTTTTAAGGGACAACGAAGTGGATGAAGACGATGTCTTTAATCCACTTGTTGCTCCCAATAAAACTAGGGGAAAGGCCAAGCTGCCCACGGCAGACGACTTGGGTAAAGAGATGCAGGCGCGAACGACGGAGGAGCTGGGCGCCTGCATTAGGGTCGAAATGCAGACCGTGGAGAAGATCGCCGACAAGTCGAAAAACTTGAAGGGCGATTTTATCAAGGGTCTGCGTACGGCGGCTCGTAGGGCGGAGGCTGTGTCGGTGGAGCTGGCACAGCGAGCATCGACGGATGCCAACGTGGAGCGGCTCGAGCGGGAGAACGCTGAACTGCGCGCTGGGATGGCTGAACTCTCCGCTAAGGTGGAGAAACTGACGGAAGCCATCCGCCAGCAAGGCCGTCCTCAGGCTAGTGCGGACAACACGGCCAAACCAGCGGCGCCAACACCTGCCGCTGGAGGGAATGACTGGGAGGACCGGTTCATGCAGCGCATGGCTGCGATGATGGACCAGAAGTTGGCTACGGCTCTTAGAGCCCAGCCTTCTTCTTCCTCCCAAGGCAGTGGTCCAACTCCTGCCAAGACAGGGCCGAAGGGGCCAACGGGAAAGGCGAAAGTCACGCCGGTGTCTTCCCAGCCACCAGTGCAGTCGCGACTTGCGGAGACGCACGTGCCGAAGGCACCTACGTCTACGTGGGCGACAGTGACCGGGAAGAAGACGAAGAAAAAGGCTTCGTCAGAGAAGGCTCCGCAACCGGAGAAGCCCGCTCCGACAGCTGGCCCGAAGGCTAGCCCAAAAGCCAGTCCAAAGGCTGGTAAAAAGGCTAGTCCAAAGGCCAAGGCTAGCACAAAGCCGACGCCTGAACGGCTGCCAAACTCCGCGGCGATCTCGCTGACGATTCCGGAAGGATCGGAGCTTACGCTCGCCGCGGTGATGGCTACCTTAAAGGCACGGGTAAAATTGGCAGAAGTGGGGATCGACACTGTTAAAGTAAAGAGAGCGATCACTGGTGGTCACATCTTGGAGGTGCAAGGGCCCGACTGCATCTCCAAAGCAGACGCCCTGGCCGAACGCATGCGCGTGGCCCTCGCGGATCTGGGTGTGCGTGTTGCACGCCCAGTGAAAACGGGGGAGTTGCGGCTTAAGGACCTCGACGACAGCGTCACACCTCGGGAGGTGTTGGTCGCGGTCGCCGAGGCCGGAGGCTGCTCGACCGACGATGTGCGGGTGGGCGACATACGTCGCTCACCCACTGCCTTGGGCACGGTATGGGTCCGTTGTCCACTAGCTTGCGTGCGCAAGCTAGTCGCAGCAAAGCATGTCGTCGTTGGTTGGGTGTCAGCGCGGGTAGATTACCTGTCCGCGAGACCACTCCAGTGCTTCCGGTGCTTGGAGTACGGGCATGTACGCAGTACTTGTCAGAGTAAGGTGGACCTTAGCAGCGTGTGCTACGGGTGCGGCGAGTCCGGTCATCGGGCTAGCCAGTGCACAAGCCCGCACAAGTGTCCGCTGTGCTCTGACAGGGGTTGCAAGGCTGACCACAGAATGGGGAGCAAGAAATGCTCCCCCCCTAAGGGCAAGAGGAAGCCAGCTCCTCCTCAATCAGCCCCAGCACCGGAAGGCAAAGCGGCCCCAACAAAGGGGGCCGCTCAGTCGGGCCAAAGCCCGCCGCCTCAGGAGGCCATGGAGGCCTCTTAATGGATCACACCATTAAGATCCTCCAGTGCAATCTGAACCACTGCCGGAGCGCGCAGGACCTGGTCCTGCAAACCTTCGCGCAGTGGTCGATTGCACTTGCCGTAGTCGCGGAGCCATACAACGTCCCGAACCATCCTCGCTGGTTCGGGGACGACATGGACTCCGTTGTTATTTACTGGGGTGGTGGCCAAGGTGACCCCCCCTGTGCCCTTATCGAGAAGGGACAGGGTTTCGTGGCCACGGAATGGGGTCGCTTAGCCGTTGTGGGCTGCTACGTCTCTCCCAACTGTACCCTCGTAGAATACGAGGCGTACCTGGACGCCGTGGGCAACTGCATTCGCAGGTGCTCGCCGCGTCCTGTGCTTGTCTTGGGTGACTTCAACGCTCACGCTCGTGCGTGGGGGAGTCCTCAAGATAACCGTAGAGGAGAGACCGTGCTGGAATGGACGGCGGGTATGGACCTTCGATTGTTAAATCGGGGGTCTGTAAGCACGTGTGTGCGGTGGCAGGGGGAGTCGATCGTGGACCTTTCATGGGCGACTCCTTCTGCCACACACCTGGTAACGGGATGGAGAGTTGCGGAGGAGATGGTCACGTTATCTGACCATCGCCACATTGTTATCAATGTGGCCCTCCGCCCCCCCGACCGTGTGTCCCGCCGTCGTGGCAGCCCGCCGCGACGATGGGCTCTCAAGCGGCTCGACAGGGATCTGCTCGAAGCCGCCGCCATTGTCGCGGCCTGGCCGGATGGAAACGCCGGAGAGATTCTGCCCGATCCTGAGAGGGAGGCAGCATGGTTCCGGGCATCGATGACGTCGATATGCGACGTATCGATGCCCCGAGCCATGCCAACCAAGCTAAAGGGGGTGTACTGGTGGTCGGAGGAGATAGCGGAGCTGCGAGGCAGAGTTTTCCGCTCCCGACGCCGGTACACTAGCGCCCGAAGAAGGCGCCGAGCCCTTGCCGAAGAGGTGGATAGTGCGTATAGGGCATACAGAGACGCTTCCAAAGTGCTCCAGTCGGCAATAGCCGACGCCAAGGCTCGGGCCTGGAGCGAGCTCCTGGACGGACTGAATAGGGATCCATGGGGGCGCCCGTACAGGATGGTACTGGGCAAGCTCAGACCGTGGGTCCCTCCAGTGACGGAAACCCTGGACCCTGAGTTTGTGGGGGAAGTGGTTAATACACTTTTCCCTAGGGTCCAGGACAGTCCCTCGCCCCCCGTGTCATCATCGGCACCGACCATCTGGTCCGATGAACTGGGGGTAACGGAACAGGAGTTGGTCCGAGCCGTTAAGCGTCTCGGGGCCCGTAACACGGCACCAGGACCCGACGGGATTCCCGGTCGGGCCTGGGTGCTGGCACTGTCCGCCGGCTTGGGGGACAGGCT